>CM034315.1:2014321-2364708 GCA_019925795.1 Dendrobium chrysotoxum
TTATTAATAATTAATTGTAATTAAGGTTAATTGTAATTAAGTAAGGTTAATTGTAATTAATTATTTTAATTATAATTTATTATTATAAATAATAATTAGTTATGATTAATTATTATTAATTGAATTAATTTTTTTAATTATAACTAATTAATATTAATTATAATTAATTAAAAATTAATTATAATTAATACGAGAGAAAGAGAGATGTTCTTCTCTCTCCCTTGCCTCGATCCGCGTGCCCACTCCAACGACAGCCCATTGCTAAGGTATAACCTCCTAAACTTGAGAAAACCCATCCTCGGCACTTGTAACGCGGCGAACAACAACCCATGCTCGTTTTTCTTAGCATGGTGGGAGGAAGTTCGTTGCGGTGCTTGTGGCGAGGCGGGTAATCCCCTTCTAAAGTCTTGTTTTCGGTGTTCGTGGCACGCCAAGAGACCACCTATGCACGCTTTTCTTAGCGTGGTGGGAGGGAACTTGGTGCGGCACTTACAACGAGGCAGCAATCTTTATGCGCGTTTTTTTTAGCACGGCGGGGCAAAATATAAGTACCCGTACGCGGGAAAAAACTATTTTTTTACACAGGTGCTTTCGAAGACCCATGCACGCCTTTCTTGACGTGGTGGATGACGAAGACTACAGCCGCGGTGTCCCACGACATCGACCGTGCACGTCTTTCTTGACGTGGCGCGCAGGCTATGACTCTTGGTTTTTTCCCTAAACGGGGGAGACGTCGGGAGGCTGCCTAAATTTTTGGTGAATCGAAGACAAGGGCTTGAACAATATTTGGACAGCAGGGAACTTTGGACTCAAATGAACATAATATGAACAAGAAACTTAAATCAAATTTGACCAAATGAAATGAACTAAACTTGAATCATATGCAAGGGAACTCAAACTCAAATGAACTAAGTGCAGTGAATCATGACTCGAACAATTTTAGATCAAACAAAAGAACTTGCAAATTTGACTACAGGGGACTCGAACGAATGCAGAAGACTTTGATTTGAACTTGATATGAACTTGAAAGAACAATGACTCGAGATAACTCGGGACAACTACAAGTCTACAAGGAACTTGAACAATACAGAGGACCTGATTTGGACTCAAGTGAACTTGCATACTGAACTTGAACTGAACCCAATCGAGTAACAATGGAGGACTTCATTTGAACTCGAATTCAAGCGATAATCAAACAAAAGACTTGCGAATTTTGATGGCAATGAGCAACTGCAAATAATGACTCCAAACATTCAAGTGTATTCAAATAAGCACCATGCATGCAAATGTCAACCATGCAAGCAAACATCAAGGATATGAGTCCACCATGCAAGCTACAAGGCTGATGAATGACTTGTAATGTTCGTCATTACTCACACACAAGAAACAAAATTGTAAAGTGAGTGAGCATGAAGAAATGCAATAGTGTCCTTATCATTAGCAACGATTCAACTCCAAGGAGATACATCAGTAAAAGGATCCCAAATGGACACAGAGGAGAAATGATGAAATTAAAATAACTTGGAGCATTCAGTCAAATCAACCTGCAAGCAATGAAAGTGAAGGGGATATGTTCTAGATATGATGAGTCTCCAGTGCATATGGATACTCATATGAGGTGTCATTCGCAAGAAATGATGGAAGATCTTTCAGATGCAGAACAATATACCTATAGGTGGTAATCAACAACATGCAGCGAATGCTATAACATTCCTACAATCAAGAATGATTCAATATTAAGCAAATATATCAGGACCCTGCATATAGAGATGGTCGAGTTGTAGTAAATGTAGACATTTAAAAGCTACTACAGGAGATCCGTCATATGTGCAACCCACTGACTAGTGCGCATGAGAAGGTCAGTGATGAAAGCAACGATGTCTGACAATCAACATTAAAATGCAAGAGAATACATTCAACCTTACAAGCAAAGAAATATGAAGAAATTTGTTTGCAAACAAGATACACAAAGTCCCTAAACAATGTTGCAAATTGCATGCGAATGACGACAGTTGAAGTGTAACGCTCACACCAGTCATACAAACAAATACATCCAACCCTACAAACAACGACAACCTCTACTACGCCCACCTAAAAGCACTAACGAAGGGATATGGATGGTAGGAGATACTACAACCTGTTCACAAGTGGCTATAGAAGATCCATCACGTACAATACATGCAATTCAAAAGTAAAATGCAAAAGGACTACAACAAGCGCAATCTTCATACATCAATGTCACTTGATTATGATGACGAATCTAGCTCAACTAGTAGTCAATGAAAAATCACAAATGAACACATTGATCCATATATTAGTGACGATGGAAGATATGCTACAGATATGGTGTATCTCCAGTGTATATGAATATGCATGTGAGGTATTGTTTGCAAGCAAACAAGGATAGAAGATCTACAACACATACGAGTTCTCTACGAATACAGATATACGCACCATGTACCAACTGTGCGTAGATGCAGAAAGACTTCAGTAAATGCAGTATCCTGTAGTCAATTTCAATCTATGAATGAATACATCTACCTGCTTACAAGCAACAGTAGTGGAGATTATATGACGCCACGCCACCTGATCCTCAACATTCATGCAAGCGGACATAAGGCGTTTATAAATATTTTAAAGTACCCCGCACATGCACCGTAATTTGTATACACATAGGTACACAAAAGGGATAAATGTAATCAAAACCTGCATGGGCCCCGGCGAGCGTGTTATTGGTACACACGTGACGTCTAGGGATGCTACGCGGATTAATAAGTGAATTCAAGTTCGAGCCCGATCCTTCTATATGGATAGATAGAAGTTGATATGGCTCGGACTATCCAACAAATATACGGTCACGACGTCGATCAGGATATTTGTTTTAATACATTCATATTAGGCCTTCAAGGCCTATGATCGGGAGAATTCACTCATGAAGGCATAAAGCCTACGAAACTCGATCATTTGTCGACTGCCCGATAGAGTTGACAAGGTTCAACCCATAAATACAAATGACCCCTTTCTACCCCGATGATGGCCGTGTTGAGCATTAATCTCAACCAGAGGGGTTCATAAATACTTTCAAATGCCATCCAAATACTCATCATAATCCAAAACTCCAGAAAAATCATCCAAAAATCCCAAATATTTAAAATTGAAATCATCCATCAAACCACTTAAAGAAAAACTCATCCACCCTCCGCAACAGTTTGCCGAGGTGGACGAATTAAAATTTACTTCAGCTTACATAGAGCTAATGCCTAGTCGAAAATATCACTAGAATCCATTATCAAACAATCTCCTGCCAATAAGGACGTGTTACGTGTCCTCTAACTGGCAGTTTCGCCGTCAAATGGCACTGTAGGATAAACGTTTATGACCCGGGGCCCTTTGAACCGAGAGGTTTTGCCTTCAAATGGCACCACAAGATAGCGTTTATGGCCAGAGCCAATATGTTCCTTAGTGACATCAAATTCTTGAGATATGATTCAATAGGATATGATCGATAGGGCACAAAGCCCTCTGTTAGCTAAGGTGGATTCAAATTTGTCCCCTTAGGCAAACACTCCCCCCAGGTCTACAAGGCCCCCTTAGACGAAGCAACCCATGGCTGCCGACAATGATCCTTCTGTCAGGTTGGGTCGACTACCTCCTCTGACTAAGTAGACCAGGGACCACGATGGCCCGGGATGACGGAACCATGGGATCTTGATCGGGTCCATCATCCATTCCCCCACCAGCCGCTTTAAGTGCAAGATGGTGAAATTTTCAATTTTAAATTTACATTTCCAACATTCCAAACCCATGCTGCTACTATATGCCAGATGCACGTATTTCTGTATCTGATGACGATTAGCCTTAATCGAAAGTTCTCTTTCATTATCGGGAGGGGTAATTAACTATAGGGGCTTGCACCTATAGGAAACCAGAACTCAGATCATAAAGTCCTCGCAAAATGAGGGCGAAATCTCTGGGTAGTGTCTTATCTACAAACCTATCTGCCTTCCAAAATTTACCTCGGAACTTAAATCCGTTAAAACTCCCCCGAAAAAGTTATGCGGGGAGGCCGGGGCCGAATTTTTGGAGCCCACAGAACGGGAGGTTGTTATTGATCAATAGCGGTTGTAAGGGAGAAGAGGATTTGTTCCACGTATTCTTCGACGGAGTGGTCGTTCTCAAGATCTATGTCGAAGAACGGAGATCGGTGAATGCCGATTAATCCTTGATCGTCAAATATGAAGCCGTGATCAAGCTCCGGGTCAGCCATTCATGAGTGGACAATAAACTATGGGGGTGTTGGAGCTTCTGGACATCAAAGGGAGATATTCCAGAAAGCAGGACAACAGGGCGGCCTTGCTGAAATTTCTGGACAGCAACAAGTAATTTCAGAAAACGGATGAAGGCGGCAAGAGGAGGGTCGGCTAGCTTTGATTGGGGAGGTGGGTTGGTGATTTAAAAGAGTTGCCAATTATGGGTTCTTAAATGAGGAAATAAAATTTAAATCAAATCTCCAAATCTGAAATTTATTTGGAGAAATTTATTGGGAAGATTAATTTGGAAAGAACAAAAGGAGAACAGGGAAAAAGGAGCGGGTAGGGCTGGCGGCTAGCATGGGCATGGGGGCTTGATTTGAGGAGTTAATGATTACTTTATTTGGAATTTTAAAATAAGAAAGAGTATTTAAATAAGCTCCTATTTAAAAGTCTAATAAAGCATGATTGAAGGGACTTTTCTAAATTAAATCGTCCTATTTTAGGAAGAAAAAATCAAATTCAAATAATTTGAAATATGAAATTAAAACCTTCCTAATTTATGAGATGTCATAAAAAGGAAAGTAATAATTGTGTGATTTGAAATTTGGGTGCAAGGTAGGGTGATGAGGCCAACGGCTAGGAGAAGGGGAGGATGTATGGCCGGCGGCTAGGAAGGGTTTGGGGGGACTTGAACCGGCGGCTAGTAGGAGGGGAAGGGCTTGGGGATGGCGGCTAGGGGAAGGAGAGGGTGTTGGCCGGCGGCTAGGAGGAGAGACAGGGTGTTTGGTCGGCGGTTAGGAAGGAGGAAAGGGCTTTGGGGTCGGCAGCTAGGAGAGAAAGGGAGGGGGGGGTTGGTGGAGGAGGTGGACCACGAGCCCGGACGCTTCCTGCCGCTAATGGGTGGTATGTTGCCCTCACCTAGGAACTTCAGCTCTCACAAGAACTCTCAAAGCTCTCAAAACAAAAGTGCAGAATTTTTCATCATAGTATTCATCATCCCCTCCATAGAAGAAGAGGGGGCTATAAAGAGCCAAAATACAATTATAAAACCAAAAGACAAAAGTGCTCCATGGGATCACATGAACCTACTCCCTCAAATGAGGATAAAATCGGAAAAAATACAATAATAAATCAAATACAAATAATAGCTTAGAAATAAAGAGGTGTAATCATGGCCGTAGATCTTCAGCCTCTTCTCTGGTAAACTCTCCACTATCGGATGTCCTCATCACCCTCAGTTTGTCGTTTGATTTTTATATGGTCCTCAATTAAATTGTACATTCAATCAACTTCAAGATTATTAATACCTAGTCTAGGCTGAATGATGCTATGTTACTTACGAGTTCAATGTAGTTTGATAGGTCTGTGGAATCTTTATCAAACTAAATGTGTGAAGTGCTGAGCATGGTTAATTCAGGTTTTAGGATGATTATCAACTCTCCATGCTTATTCTCATGCGCAGAAGGTACCTTAGGTTTCCTTGGACTAAATTGGTGGTAATGCTTATTTTCCAATTTTCATTAATGAATTTCTTAAAATATTGTTGCAACCTTGCTTTCTCCAAAATGTTGTTTTTAAAATTTGCATGTCTCTAAACTAAGTACCAAAGATGAAATCAACATCGGTTTGATCATTCATCGTATAGATAATCTTAATAGATAATTCAGTAAGGGTTGCATTATCATATTTCTCGATCAATTCATCAACAAAAATATATACGATTAGTTTAGCTTCAGTTTTAGGAATAAACTCACTTTCTATTGGAAGTTCAAATTCACATCTGATATAATGCTCAATTTTTATTAAAATTTTCAACTTTTACTCTTGCAAGCATAGATTCAAGTTTAGAGAACCAAAATATAGATATAATTGCCTAGTCTATTAAATAGAGAACCAGATGTTTTGATTGCAGTACATGAGAATGGAGATGATGGAGGGCCATTTAGTTTGATGAAAATTGAATATAGAGTATTCAAAATATAAGAGTTTTAAGAATTTTAGTGTTTAATTTGATGAAAAAAGAATATAGAGTAAAATTTTGATGAATTTCAAATTCATTCAGTACTTTAATTATGATGTATTAAAAAGTCGCACGTTTTTTGCTAAGTTCCAAATAAACAAGCTGACTCTATTGTCAACCATTGCCATTGCCCAATGTCGTCAATTGTTGCCCGCAGCCGTCGAACATTGCCTGCTTGCGCCCACCACTGGTGTAGCTGCCTACACTAGTATCTGTTGGGTCCCGTCGCCTATTTCTACGACTATCATCCGCTATCACCCCACCACCATCGGTTACCGACCACCCCTATCGTTGAGTTTTACACTGCATTCATTTTACTCCAAACAAAAAAAATAATTACTTGCATTTTTTTTATTCTCATCCAAAACAACTTCAAATATTTCAAATATATTGCATTTCTTTTCCATTGTATTCCATTTTGCTCTTCATTCTTTTTTGAACGAGCAAACCTCTTAGTTAAAAAAGATTTAAGTGTTTTTAGAAATTATGAGGTGAAAGTTTTTAGAGAAAAAAAGATTGCTTTTTTAAGGAGCCTGCCTATTGTGATTTCACGTCTCGTGCGAGGCCCAATTAAAAGTTGTTGTGGAGATATAATTGCATATAGAAAGAAGAGTTAGCATTTTTCTTTTCATTGATTGAATGTGAATGAAGGCCGAGACTCATAATATCGTGAAACTCAGATCCTACTCCTGCTTGGCCCAGTGCTTGGTGGCTCTCCGTACAAAGAAAGAAAGCAGGGTGCTTGCATCACTTGAAACCATTAGCACGTGAGTGACGTCCATCTTTTGTGCTTCCTTTGATGCATATACACAATTCTATAGATCTTCTTTCTATGAAATTGACTTAGCCTTTGCATCAATTCCAGGAAGCATTTCCGTCAGCTTAGGATCATGGGTCACGGCTATAGCCTCTGATGACCTTCAAGTTTGAATCGTCATAGTAGGCTGAGCCAATGGAGAAGACGACCCGATCCCACATGTGAAAGATAAAAAAAGGGATGTTATGATGAAGTATACAGTATATTCTTTGAATGAATAGAAAATGAAATTATCTTTGAAGAAAATAGATAAAAACAAAGCTTTAAATTCATATGAGATCACATTGAAATTTTGATAGAATGTTTAGAAATTTACTACATGAAATCTTGAAGACTATGATGGCACTAAATAGTGGGTGAAGCATAAACTTATTTCAAGTTTGTTCTGGTGGTAGTTCTAGGAGAAATACACTTATAAGTTGTATAATGAATCTTTGAGAAAGCCTAATAGAACAATGACTAGAAAAATCACATCAATTTTAGATTATTAAATTTAGCTTTATCCTAGGAGATTAACTTGGGAGATAATCTTTGTTCTAATGCTTGTAATAGAAAATTATAGAAAACTACAAAACAATCTTTAGCTGATTTTTATAATTTAGAAAATACTGATGATAGAGTAGCATGAGAATTCATTTTATGATTATGAAGGAGAATGGAATGTATGAAGGTATGTTGAAGTGTTGTTATATAGAACTATGATGGAAAATGTCAAATTGTAATAATAGTTTTGGTTTGATTAAAAAAGTCGGTCAGAATTATGTTATAACAAGGATCTCATTAAGTCCTATTTTATATTGATTATGGAGAATTTTGTAAATTATATTTAAGCTGAGGTGCCTCGTTCTCTGTGTTTTGTAGATAACATAGTTTTAAACTATAAGATATTTATGTAAAATAAATATTGGAACAATACATAAAGTTTTTAGACAGAAAGGAGCTTAGAATTGTGGAACAACAAGTGATTATCTTGAGTGTGCAAGCTTTTATTATTGATTTTATTCTACATTTTAATCTGCAAGTTATATGATACACATAATTAAATTTGAAATTTGTCATTAATTTATGATTTACTCTAATTTTTTTAGCTATTATAAGATGCTTTATAATAATTGTTATTATTTAATAAATTTTTATGGTAGTTCATTAATTTTATTAGGGAGATTTACCTACATACCATTGAAATCTACTTTATTTACAATATTTCACCTATCCAAAATAAAGAACTAGCAAACCCATTTATTTGCTCATATGACGATCAAAACTTTAGGAATTTGACGAAAATTATGGTTTGGAATTTTGTTGTGAATTTTAATAATTGGGTGTGTATTTAATGAATATAAATGTAGATGGTCTTAGTTTTGTAAATACTTAAGATTTTATGGTATCTATGAAATAGCCCAAAAATAATTGTATTCAATGTATAATAGTTTCACATTGTCAGTACACTATATTTTGCAAAATTTAAAATTACATCTTAGGATGTATAAGTTTCAGGAGAGAAGTCCAGTTGTTTTCACCAACATGAAACACAGCTTCTTTCAAACATGTTTTTAGTTTTCTTTTATTAATTTCTTAAAGCATGAAACAAGACAAAACAGAAACCAAGAAGTGGTTCCAAGCATGCCCATTTCTCCATGTTACTTTTTTTTTCTTAATTTGAAATGTTTCTGAAGCAGATGGAACTACTTAGCATTGGAAGTACTCTTTTACCTTCTTTTAATTAAATGTTTTCATGGTAGTTTATTGATTTTGTCATTTAATTTTCCGTCTAGCTTTATTGAATTTTTTTTTTTTTTTGCGTTTTCCCTTTCCAGGCTCATTTTGCTCAGCTTAATGCTCCAGGGGCGATGAATCCTCCAATGCCTGCTTTGCCTGGTTTTCACCCTGGTCCACCTAGGCTTCTTCCACAGCAACTTTACTTTGGCCAGGGAGGGGCTGGACTGGTGACACCACAACCTGCTGGCTTTGGCTTTCAGCAGCAAATTATTCCTGGAATGCGCCCAGGTGTTGCCACAAATTTCATGATGCCTTATCATCTTCAAAGACCTGGACAACCTGGGCAGCGGATGGGTTTTAGGAGAAGTGGAATTTCACAGCAGATGCAGCAGCAGGTAGAAAGCTCTCTTCAGATGATCTTGTTTCTATTAGTTTCTGTTCATGCTTTACTTTTCTACATCTTTGTTTGACTGAATCTTCTATCCAGTTCGATTGAAATTCCTAGCAAGTCAAGAGTGGGCTCTTTCATCATATTTTGAGTTGGAATGATGTGGTTGTTATTGACGACTTCATATTCTTGGTGGATGTTGTGTAGTAACCGGGACCTTATGTCAATATGTTATCTTGTTTTGGGATTACAAGACTTTAACATGCTGAAGAAATAGTATACCATACCAACAAGCTGAATTTGTTATTTGGACCATATTTTTGTTATCTATGAACAGCTAAATAAATTTTGATATGATGCATGCCATAACTTGAGCATGTTTTGATTTGACAAAGGTCCGCTTTTTTGAGATTTTTGAGTGAATTTAATGACAATATATACTCACACACTGATGCCAACACTCGATCATGAGTTGCGGCTTTGGAGCTAAAGCTCTCCAATCACTGAGCCACGGGCTGGGCATTAGTTCAAGGGTCCTACCTTTTTTATTGGAAATAAATGGAAGGCAAGGGCACATTGTCTTGAAAAGACCGTTGTCTTGCTTTCCTTTTATCATCATTTTTTGGATAGAAGTGCAGGCTCATGTTGATGATTTATTTTGTGAGCTTAACATTTAACGGCCAACTTCTGGTTTTATTATCATTATCATCCATAGATAGAGAATTTAATCCTTTTTTTTAAAAATTCATTTTTACCTTTTTAGGAATGAGTTCTATTAAGTTGAACGTAAAGAAGCATTTTACGGCAGGGTCTCTCCCTTTAGGAGCCTATCTTGATTGTCATACTTCCTGTTTTTAGATTATTAATTTCTGAGCTTTAAACAAAAACTTGAATCTTTTATATAAAAAAATTAATACAATTTATTAAAGGATTCATGTCATGATTATTTGATAAGTTTTAGCAGGCTATCTACTACCTAACACAACCCTCCACTTTTCTCATCTAGGACTTGGGACCTGGCAACGATAGTGTTAAGTTAGCCAAACAAAGAGATAGGAGTAGTAAGGATTTAGTTCAAGTGAATTGCATTAAGGATGAAGATCAATAAATGCTTTTATTAGAAGAGGATATTCAATAAAGGTGGATGATATATTTTGCTAAATTTTTAATGAAGATTGTGAGAGTACGATTGACTTTAGTGACCTTAGCACCCTAAATGAAAATAATGATTTTTTTTTATCGGCGTATTAGTGAAACCGAAGTTAGAGAGGCTTTAAAAAAAATGAAGCATGAAAAAGTTGTTGGACTTGATGATATTTCAATAGAGGTGTGAAAATGTTTAGGAGATGAAGGAATTTTTTGGCTTACTAAACTTTTTAATATTATTTTGAAGACTAAAAAGATGTCAAATGAGTGGAGAAGTGTGTTGATTCTTATTTTTAAGAATAAAGGTCATGCACAAGATTGTGTGAATTACAGAGGAATTAAGTTAATGTGTTATACTTCAAACTATGTGAGAGAGTTATGGAGCATAGGTTGCGGTGTGATACTAATGTTTCTCAAAATTAAATTGGATTCATGCCAGGTAGGTCTACTATGGAAGTTATATATTTATTGAGTGGGTTGATGGAGAATTATAGAGAGAATAAAGAGGATTTATATATGATATTTATTGATTTAGAGAAAGTATATGATAAAGTTCCAAGAGAAGTGCTATGGAGAGTTCTAGAAAAGAAAGGGGTTAATAATGCTTATATTCAAGTCATTAAGAATATGTATACAGATGTTGTTACTTGTGTTCAAACAGAAGGTGGTTTGACTAGGTATTTTTCTATTTCAGTTGGATTACATCAAGGATTAGCCTTAAGCCCATATCTTTTTGATTTAGTCATGGATGTTCTCACTAGACATTTGCAAGAGGTTGTAACCTAGTGTATGCTTTTTGCTGATGATATTCTTCTTGTTGATAAGACTAGAGAGGGAGTTGAAGGTAAACTTGAATTATGGAGGTCAACCTTAGAGTCTAAAAGTTTTTGTTTAAGTAGATTTAAAACTGAATATATGGAGTGCAATTTTAGTAGTAATAGATCTAGTGGGAGGATTGTGACTTTGGGCGATCAAGTCATTAATAAAAGTACACATTTTAGATATCTTGGGTCTATTGTTTAGAGTGATTGTGAAATAGATGGAAATATTATTAGTAGAATTCTAGTTGGATGGTTGAAGTGGAGGAATGGATCAGGCTTGTTGTGTGATAGAAAAGTCCCCTTGAAACTTAAGGGAAAATTATATAAGATGGTGGTGAGACTTGCAATGCTTTATGGTCCAAAATATTGGTCATTAAAAGAGAAGCATAATATTAAGTGCTATAGAGATGAGGATGCTTAGGTGGATGAGTGGCGTTACTCTTAGAGATAGGATACGAAATGAGCATATACACGAAAAGGTTGGAGTAGCTCCAGTGGAAGATAAGATTATAGAGAGTCGCCTTAGATGGTTTGGTTACATAAAACGACAGCCTTTTGATGACTCGGTTAGGAAAGTAGATGTATTTGATTTGACCTATGTTAAGAAAGGTAGAGGTAGACTTAAAAAGACTTGGCTAAAAAATATTAGAAATGACATTTCTTTATTAGATTTAAATTAGAATTTGACTCTTAAAATGATACAATGGAGAAAAGGGTTCATGTAGCCAACCCCACGTAGTGGGATAAATGTTTGATGTTGTTGTTGTTTTATATAAAAAAAGGATATAGATGACGACACATTTTGTAGGGTGGATAGAAAAGTGCTTCAAGATTGTTATGCAATCCAGAAATATTTTGGGGGCTAAGTTAAATTTTGCTAATCTTAATTAACCTGACAATGTCATAAAAGCATTCACCAAATTGTGTTGCATAATGGGGATGCTATGATAGATTTATCATAAAACTAAGGATATAATGAAAAAATAATTATATTTATTAGATGGTGGGAGTAGCACCTATTATTGAGAGAAGATAGTGGAAAAAGTAATTTAGGTGTGTAAAGCAGATTGAGAAGATTCACCAACAAGATAGGCATATATAATTAATGTGAAAGGATTTTTGACGTATAATGATGATAATTAGAAACTGTGCAAAATAGAAATAAAGCATTAGAGTGAATAAATAATCATAAAGAGATTCCAACTAGTCGGGATAAGGTTAATGATAATGATAATTATTATTTCTAGAAGATTTTATAAGAGACTAAGTGCTACATCTTGTTGAGTTTGTTGCTGTTTACTTCTACTTGTAGGTATCAAAACTCTTTAATGATATTATATTTCAAGTTTTACTGCCTTTACTCCTTTCTAACCTACTAAATGATATTCTTTTACAAACAGTTCAACCACAGGAATGCTAATCAAGGCTTCAGATACATGCAAAACACTCGTACTGGTGTTGATCCATTGATGCCTCAGGGCCTCATGGGTCCAGTGATGCCTTTGTTAATTGAAGCAAATAGCATCCACACTCCTCCGGCCGATACAGTTCGAAGCCCTATTCCAATATCGGCGCTTGCATCTGCTTTAGCTTCTGCATCGACTGATCAACAGCGAGTTGTAAGTCTGCTTCAAATTAAAAATTTGATTCTACTCTCTTACTCCTATTAAACATAAAATTCATGAACAATTATTTCAGATGCTAGGCGAGCAATTATACCCTCTTGTGGAACAAATTGAACGGGATCATGCAGGGAAGGTGACTGGGATGCTACTGGAGATGGATCAAACAGAGGTTCTTCATCTTATAGAATCTCCCGATGCGCTAAGGAAGAAGGTTGGAGAGGCCATGGAAGTGCTTCGATTAGCACATGCAACTGGTTCAGATGCTGTTGATCAGCTTGGTTCAATTGGACTTAATGACTGAATGCCTTGATGTGATTTTGTATGATTTTGGCTATTTATTAGGCTTTTTGAGGTTTAGGTTATTGGCACCAATTTTTGTAGTGTGTTTGGTTAGAAATGCTTTAGCTTTGTGCCTATAAGCAATTGTTTTAGGACTGCAGAGTGAGAAGAGTTCATTACCCGGATGGATTTAGGTTTCTTTTTTTTTTTTAATTTTTTTAATGGTGTGTTGTATGTATGGATCATTAGGTTTCAGGGATTAATCAAGTATGCTATGTTTTATTTAGTGCATTTTGATTTATTAGTTGAATACTTTTATCATTGTTCAAAACTTTTAGATTCGATTTGGGGGTATTATGAATTGTTATGAGAAAAATAGATATTATTATAAGTATTATAATTTATTTTCTTCATAAACTTTTAATAGTTATGTCATTTTTCGAATTTAATTATGAAATATTTTTTAGCGATGATTGTCACAGCTGCAGGCGCTCAGAAGATAGAATGCTATGCCTATAAAGTTTTATTTGGGATTATTTTTTTTATTATTTTTAAAGTATATTTTTAGCAGAAAAAAAATTTATTTAAAAAAAATTTTGCATTAAAAAGTAATAAAAAATTTATCCTAAACAAAATCTAAATCTAAGGCTATAAGAAATAAAGCTGCCAAGCTTCATAATGAGATATTTGATTTTACATGCCTCATAATATTAATGTATATAAAAGCTCTCTTTTTTTTTAAGAAAATAATTCTATCATTTAGATTATGTACAAATTATTTCAAATATTATTTGAACTTTATTTTGATCAATTGTTGTTTAATTTATTTTTGAACTCTATTCAAAGCAATTTTCAAATGAGGGCTTGAATACACTTAAACTAGGCTGCAAAATTTTTTCCCAATATGGTTCAAAACTTATTCTTCTCTTTTTTGAATAAATATTGATCACCGTTAATTTACAAGAGGATTTTGACTATAAATTTTATAAAAATAATTCTATCATGTAAAAAGAAGGCTTTGCTAATACACCTAGATAACAAGATATTTTTTATTATAAAAGAGTGGGTGTCATTATTACCTAATACAACTAAAATATTATAATGTTGTTTAAGAAAACTCTTCATTATGGTGAGGTTTGCTACATCAAGAGGATGCTATAGATGTCAATTAGCATGATATAGCATAATTACCACAACGTTAAGAGATATTAGTGGATTTCCTTGGAGTTGGCAGTATCATTATCTTTTCTTCCACACCATTAGAATAAAAAACTAAAGGATGTTTCTATTTCACCACCAGTATCCATCAGCTCTTTGTCATAAGAAATCTCATCTGAGAACTCTCTCTCTCTCTCTCTATCTCTCTCTCTCTCTCTATATAAAAATAATTTTATCAATCACATTTCTTGTCCAGATTATGATCATATAAGGAATTTGCAGCTCTTGCAACTTTTATGAAGACATCTTCCAGTGTTGCATCTGACAAGCCCCAAGCTTGCATGTTCAGCCTTCTTTTTGCTGCTTCTACTTCTCTGAATATGTCAGACAGCCTGAGTCCTTGCTTAGGTATGTGGAATTTTTGTGTTCCTGATAAATGGTATACTCTAGTTGCTGTTGAGGATATTTGTTGCACTAATTTCTCTACTTCTTCTTCTTGATTGGAGGGGGTGGTCACTGTGAGTACAAAATAACCTCCATATCTAGCTTTTAACTGTTCAAATTAGTAGCAATAATTAAGTTCAGGAAGGTAGAAGACATAAGAGATTGCTAGCAATGCCTATAAACTATGATTTAGTAAATAATATAACATAATTATTAGTTTGTGCAATTCGGCTCTATTTTGTCAGTTGATTAAATAGGGTAAAACCTGCTCAATCCAAGGAAATGAACTTGAATAATGTTTCAAAACAGTTGTTTATAAAAATACCTCAAGTGGGCTTCCAATACATTGTAGATACCCATCCACAAAGATTCCAACACGATCACAAAGAGCCTCAGCTTCCTCCATGGAGTGGGCTGTTATCATCCCAAAACAAAGTTTTATTAGATATAATTAAGCTGCTTCATTTCTTATCTTACAAGCAATGAAATGCTATAATTATATGACCAACAGTATTAGTCATAGAAAAATAATACACGATATTGAAAATATAAATATTTCCTCTTCTTTCTATTCTTGTATCCAGGACTTGTTGATTAAACTTTTTTTAATCATTTAATTGATTAAGTGACATATAGGTATGATATATCCAGCAAAAGTAAAAAGAAGAAATTTGAAGTGAAATTTGTGCTGATAGCAAGTAAAAAAGAAACAAAATCATACTTGTGAGAATAACCGCCCCATCTTTTTTTGCCTGCTGCACAACACTCCATAGTTTTTTTCTCGATGCTGGATCTAATCCAGTACTAGGCTCATCCATATATACAACCTAGAAATTAACAGTAAGATCAAGTTTCTGTTACCCTATGTCATAATGATGATAAAATCAAGGAATAATAGTAAATGATATATATATTCTATTTTTCATACTCTAGGATTGCCAATGAGTGATATGGCTACACTGAGCCTTCTCTTCATGCCACCACTATATTGTCCAACTAGCTTGTCAACCACACCTTTGTCTAATAGATTGACTGCATGTAAGGATTCATCAACTGCCTGCAAGTCATGAAGGATAAGACTAGCGTGTAAATTAACTATTCGTGGTTTTATTCATCCTAGCACCATTCAATAACAAGTCGTAAATATATTTATGGGAAAATAAGCTATGATTGTAAAGCTAACTTACCTGCATCAACAGATCTCCTTTAAGATTCTTCAATCTGCCATAAAATAGGAGGTGTTCTCTACCAGTTAAACTGTCCCAGGTCAAACTGTAATCCAATCAACTAGTTAAAAAACATGCAAAAATGCCAAAATCTTTCTAATATTGATTATAGTCAAAATTATGAAATAATATCATAAGAATTAATTAGTATCTCTGAGATATTATCAAACGTTGAAATTATCACTCACAACAGAAATGACTATTAGGGTTTGGCTGACAAGTTGCTACATTAAATAAGTTGATTTCTTATTACAAAACGATTATACTATCACTTACTCATGTTGTGGGCATACACCCATCAAATAATGCACTTTGTCCATATCCTTGCTGATATCTATTCCTTGAACTAATGCTGTGCCTGAAGTGGGTCTTGAGAGCCCAGTCATCTGCAAACAGTTGAAAAAATTATTCGAGAGTAACTTATTGTGATGGGCAGATCCCAAAAAGTTCATGAAAGCCTATGTCATATCACTATATTGATTAGGTACTTAATAAGTTCTTTAGTGTAGAAAACCTTCAAAATTATGGCGATCAATATTGTCGAGGTCTTCAGTAAATAATAGATCAACTAACCATGTTTATAAAAGATGTCTTGCCTGCACCATTAGGGCCAAGCATGCCAAAGCATTCCCTTTGAGAAATAGCCAGTGATAGGCCCCGAACTGCATGTTTATCTGGATTTCCATCACTTCCTGGGTACACCTTTCTTAAGTTGTCACATAGAATGGCCTGGATTTTAGAGGGTTCTTGTATCAACTTTTCAACTATTTCTCTCTGTAAAAAATTGAAAGTTAGTCCAGTTAATGGCCAAGAACATCAAGAAACACAACGTAATCAAGATTGAATAATCTTAGAATCTAAATTTTAGTTAAAAAATGTTACATAATGTGCAAGATGCATATCTATTTACATTTGGATTAATGAGTATGCGTGTAAGGGATCAAGTGCACGGAATTGGCATCTAACTATAGAAGAAATTGCACAAAAGCTTAGAGGATGTTTATACATTAAAAAAAGATAAATTACATTTTAACTGGCTTAGTTCATGCTTTGCACACACAAAAAAAAATCGCCTAACTTAAATAAGAGATGAATGATTATGACAATTTGCAATCATTAATTAGATGATGAAATGATTATGATAATCACATCCGCAATTACTAACCTCACGGTGCTTGCAATGTGTTTATAATAAAATTGGGTAATTAATTTTGGCTTAATTGCTGCTAATTAAGTCAATGAGAATCACCTAACCACTTAAACTAGAGCTAATGATTATGACGATTTGCATTTGTTAGTTAGCTGAAGCAATGATTATGATAAGTCACATTTACTGACTTCATAGTGCTTGTTATGTGTTTACATCAAAATTGGAGGAATTAATTTGGTTGAACTCTTGTTAAAGTTAATCTTCAAAAGTGCGCTTACTTTTTAATTAAGTTAATGATCTTAACTAAGTAATTACTTTTGTTAAGAATCAGACAACAACAACAACAACAAGCCTTTGTCCCACTACTTGGGGTCGGCTACATGAATCCTTTTTCTCCATCGTGTCTTGTTAAAAGTCAAATTCTCTTTTAAATCTAATAAAGAAAGTAAGAATCGGGCTAATGCATTAAATTCATTATACATATTTTCAACTAATTTCATAGTTTTATGATGAATTCTTAAATTTTTATTTAGATTGCTTTTAAAATACAACAACAACAACAAGCCTTTTATCTCACTATGCGAGGTCGGCTAATAGTTGCTTTTAAAATGAAAAAAAAAAAAAGATTGGGTTTAAGCTCATTAGATCCCAAGCTCTAACATTCAACCCCTCCTTTCTCCAGCCACTAAATCAATCACAAGCTTGTAGCCTTAAGAGCAGCATCTCACAAATCATTAACAACCTTAAAAATCGTCATAGTGGTTTTGAGTTCTCTCATACTCACAACTAGTGCATTGGTGCCCTTCAGCATATGCAACCCCTAGTTCTTGCAAGGAAGTCTCTCCATGTCAAATTCTTCTCATGCAATGTATAGTGCCTTCCGCAAAGAGAAGAAAATTATGGCCTTGCCTTATGTGGAATATGATTTGGACCCCTTCTCCAACGAACTTATGCCTACTCATTGGAACCTTTAAGTACAAGTGATTTTCTTTATCTTTTATCTTATTAAGTTGTTGGAAGTAAAAAAAAGAAATTATTATGTCAACCACATCTGCTTATTTTCACACACGGACATCCGGCATGTAGTCTCTTCGAGCAAGTTCAAATAAAATTTAAGTGCAAGAACAAATTTATAAGTTTTGATAATCTTCAAAAAAAAATCATATGGAAGATTATGCTACCATATGAAGAAGACATTGAATGTCCTTAAAATATATTAAAGGATAGAGAGTCCCTATGGATAACCAAGGGTTCATTAGTAATGCATAAGCACCAATGATTGTATCAAGCGCATTTATAATAATGCCAATAGACTAACACATGTCGGTGGATTGAAAAGTGTGTCAATGCAATATAGCCTTTAAACTGTCTCAAATTAAACAACGTATATATTTGGGAGATCATTGGGTAACTCAAGAAAACTATAAAGACATTTTGAAGCTAACAAATCAAAAGTGTCATTTCAAACATCTAATTAGTATAATATACACAGTGCCGTAACTCAAATGCATTCAATATTGAATCTACTGATAAACATATAGGCCAAAGGCTCGAGTTCAACCTTATGATCTCTAAGTTAATCCAAGGGACTTGATGTATTTGTTTCAATACGTGTCTTTAAAATATGCGCTACATCAAAAACATAAACTAAACCAACTAAAGTAATTAGGCCACCTTACCTATAAAGCAAGGCTATAACCAAACGTTAAGTTGTTCTCATCCTCAAGGTTGTAAGTCCCATGTTTGGGCCTTTTAATGATGCATGCTCTATCTCAATTAATGGGTTGACATAAAGTAGTCAAGCCCATTAAAACATACTTAATTTTCAAAATTATAGTGGATGTAAGCCCCAACCCAAATTAAATTAGAGCTTATGAGAATATTAACAATCCCATCATACTAAAACTCATAAGCATTTAATAGTCATGCCATATATCAAACTCTCAGAAATAATGTCCAATGCCTCTAAACATCAAATGTCCATGCTATGTAACTCTAAACTATTCAATGAAACAACATGGCAAGTCCTCTACCAATAAACAATTTAGTGTCAATCTTAAAAGCACATACTTGACACAAGCACACATTTCTAACCTAGCCTACTCAGGATAACTTTGATTAAGTAACAATGGTTGTTAATTAGGCTCTTTAGACATTATGACTGAAAACCCGCTAACATTGGTAGAACATATCAATTGAGAAGTTTGAGATGACAAAACAATGGAATTTTGATACAAAATCTGTGCCTAAACAATCATTTTAATCGAGAGTGCTCTCCTATGAGCAGATACATAACTACTAATATGGGTTTGCTAAGCTCCAATTCTAAACATTTGAACACATTCCATGAGCATTTTAGAAAACAAAATCGGGAGCTGAGAGTAGTTATTTTGTTTTCTTGACTATCTTAGTTAATAGTGGAGGTTACCTCTTGAGCAACATCTGGTTTATCCATATTAATGAGAATGTCATATCCTTGTCTTTGCTTATTTCTATTTGTCTTCCCTCGAAACTTTGTTAAAAACCAAAGTGGATGTTTTCGAACTCCCTTGCCATTTGAAATAACTTGATCCAAGTAATATGCAAGCAGTATGAGTGTTGCCCATTCTACAACCATGATGATCAAAACAGCTCGCATCCCTTGCTTGTCATTATTAATGTCCTTCCAACCCACATGAGGTGCTCCGAGAGATTCCACACGAAGAGAATATTGTGCAAGTTCATAAAAACCACGGTATAGGGAAAAGCCTGGGAAAATCTCCATAACCTCAAGTAGTTCTCCTGCAAAAAATGGTAAGATGCATGGATTGATGAAAAAGGATAATGCTTCATATGAGCATAAGTTCAGCAGTGTAGCTTACTTGGATAGGAGGCATCTTCAACAAAGCGCTCAAAAATGGATGATCCTAGAAGGCCTGAGATAAATACATACAAGTATCCAACTACTGCAAGTGGAAGCACCATGTCAAAATCATACTTTTGAAACCAGATTTAGCAAGTTTTGGAATTTTCATTTTTGAAATACCTGTAGCAGTCTTCACCCTTGAGAACAGTGCTGAGGATAAAATTGCTAGAGAAATCTGCAAATTTATGCATACAAAGTAGAACACGAACTGGAGACTGTACTTATTTAAGGTGAATATTTTTATGCCTGTAAAAAGTATTTCAGTTTACAAAGAGAACAAAGAAGATACTAAGGAAATGCATTAGGATGCTAGCTTTGTTGAGTTCATCGATAGAACATACCAATTAGGGAACCAAACAAGCTGAAACATAACATGTAAGATGCTGACAACAATAAAAAATATGCATAGGAAATTATCCAGTATGGAAGATCACCAAGGCCATGCATTTTCATCATCATTCGCATGTTATTTTGCTTTTCATGAACTAGATAAGTCAACATTACCTGCACACATCAGATTAATCAAATCGGTTCTGATAGAGATAATATAATCGTTGTTTAAATTATAAATTCCCGAGGCAAATACATTTCAGTTTCAACAATATTTGTTCTGTTCTCATGCTTGGACTAGAAAGATAAGAGTTTATTTTTAGAAATATAGGGATAATTCTTCCAAGGAAATAAAAATATGGTGAATGAGCAATTATACAATCAGTGAAAACTTTTAGATTGGATGCATTTCAAAATAATAATTACGACACAACTTTGAGGCTTACCGGAAAAAGCAGCTCAATGACCCATGTGAAAAACAAGGGACTAAGAAGAGTTGAAACATTTACGATGCCTGGTTTTGTTGCACCTTTAGGCATTTCTTTGACGAATTCAAGCAGCATCTTCACATTATCTCCTTTAAAAAATTGAAGATATGCATTTGCAGCCTGTTAATATAATAGGCGTATCTTATTCACTGTTTCCAAATAAATGTCATACAAGCTTCTAAAAGAATCCAATACAATTGATTCCATGTAAGTATAAAACATATAATTTCATAGCATAACTAGCCACATTAACTAAACGAATATATGTGTTGATTGACAGGTGTAGTAGAAGAGCCCTTTCTACGTTTCAATTTCAGAAATAAATCTCTTAAACTACAAAATAAGCATAATGTAGATGAATGAGGTTTGGCATGAATCAGCATTTATTCAAAGGATTAAAAAGGAATGATTTTTTATTCAGGATACCTTTGTCGGCTTGTTATTAGTCATAGTTGTCTGTCAATTATATTAAATTATGTTAGCTTTTTGACGATTCAAGTAGGTTACTAAATGTACAATAAATGAAAAGGAATGGATACTAATAAACAATAGGAGTAGTACATGTGTAAATAAATATATTATAAAGATGATATTTATTTTTGTCTAGATTGGTGTGTACATCAAACCTATGACATGATGAATATGTTCGTAATCTTACTACATGATCTATTACTTTTGTGTTTATTTTTTATCATATCTTTCTTTGCTCGCTATTGGTATGCTTTTGTATTGCGTTTTGGTATTTTAGTTGCAACAAATTTCAATCAGAGCATGGAAAAGATCGAAGACCATGAAATTTGAGATCAAGTTTTATTCGTCAGAGTTTTTTTTTAGAGAACCAACATCCAAGGCATTTTGATTTAGCATGGTAAGTGAAGAAGTCAAAGCAAGGATAGATGAAAATCTCTTTTAGCAATCCGATTGTGTTCGGCTAACTAGATATTGACAGAGGTCTTGGATAAAAAAATCCTTATAGAAACAACCACACAAGGGTGGGTTGTGGCTCAAGCTGGAGTCCTTGTACTTGATCAAAAGTCTCTCCAACATACTCCATCAAAAGCAAAAGTCTATTTCCTCACATGCAGAAAGGTACACCTATTATCAAAATTCATTATCACACTTAATTCAATTGTTGTTGAATTAAGAAATACCGATGTAACTGTTAATTATGTCGATCAAGCTTTATTATGGTTGTGCTCTTCAAAATTTAAATTTTAAGGAAGAGGAGGTCGACTTCGAACATTAATGTGAATGGAGGAGGTGCCTTGAATTTTGGAAGTGGTTCCAATCAAGCATTGTTTTTATGGAATATGCCTTGAATCGTATACTTTGAACTTGAATTTAGCCTTGAAAAATGGAGGAATGCCAGCCACTTTGAATTTTGAATGTGATAGGATTTGGCCAAATGAATCTTAGATGAAAATGGTTCAACCAATTATATCCTAACCACGTGCCTAACTTACTTTTGAGCTTTAACCATCTTTCAAGTAATTTTTGAAATTTAACCAGCTTCTGAATTAACTTTGAACCAACTTCTCAAACTTATGAAATTTTAAAACACAGTAATTATAGGAATAAAAAATCATGCAAAGTGTTGGAAAATAATATGATTGATCTTATTGATATTGTGATGCTATTATAATATGATAGAGGTGGTCATCCGTTCAAATAAGAAAATGAAATTCAAATCTCCAATGTATCCATATGGTTCATTATATTCTTACTTCTAATTGCTATCATGTGTTGCATCAAAATAACTATAGTTGCTTATGAAGTGCACAAATATTTGGGTCACTGAAAAAATCAAACTCATGTTGAAGATGCGTTGATCATACAAAGAGTTGATGTCATATCAAGTTTAAAAAGTGACATTGCTCTTGACTATTCAATGGTGGCCCTAGGGGAATTGATGCAACGCATTGATTCTAACCAAAAATCATGGTCAAACTAAGTTTAGATTGATGCAAATAGGTTCATGAAATCAAATTGTATTTATTTTATTAGGTTTTTATTAGTTAAATGTGATCCTTTCTTGAATAATTTGGTTTGAATTTGATTAAATTATAAGACTATAATTTCATTTGAACTACAGATAAGTTTGTTTTCTATTTACATTTTAACCCATTTTCTAAAATTAGGGTATGAATGATGTTAATTTAATCAACAACATTCAAGGAAGACGAGAAGTTTTAAGAAGAAGAACAACTTCGAGATCTCCATCACAGTTTTCACATCTATTCATGGTCAAGCGAGTAGGGCAAATCATCCAAAAAGCAAGCATAAGGCTTCTTCTACATGCTTTAAGAAATGCATGTACTGTTTGATTGAGGATATGCTTAACTATAAAAACCATTTAAGGGTCTAAATACTGAACATGTTTGCTAGTGGTACTTAAAGACTTTATTTATCTTAATTAATCTTAATGCTGCTAAATTTTCATGTCATAATGATTTTATAGCCATCTTAAGTTTATTGCCATGATGTGGGATTGCTTGCTTAGTTCTATGTATATTCCTAGTGATGTATTCTGCTATGCAAGTATCAGCTTTACTTATCTGATGGGTCTGGACTGATTCTTATATTTAATAATACCAAAATAATATCCAGAATAAGCTAGTGCAATAGATTTTTTGGTTGAGAAGCTGCTGCATTGTTCAAATAATTGCATAATTCACTTGCAATTATAAATTCTTTTGTACTGATGAACATAACATACCGCATTTGAAGCACGAAAAATTCGAAGGAGAGGCCCAATGTTCTTGTAAGTCTCGTTATGCCATATGGTGACATTGAAAATATTGTTGTTAGTGTTGGAGAAATCATAAGCTGCTCCAAGAAAGAGCTTGTTAATCCAAGTAACTATAAGGGAAAACTAAGCATTTTACCGATAAATACTACATGAAAGTTGAGAAATCAACCTGCAAGTATTTCATCAATTCTACGGTTGGGGTTCCCCGTTTGGTAACCCATACATAACTCTTTGTTTATAACCGAAGAATTTTCACGCCAAAGGGAGAGTCCATCCACACACTTTACATCTGCAAGCGATTCAGTCACACCAACTTTTTTTGTTTAACATGCAAAAATAAAAATAAAAATAAAAACTTTGGAGCTCTCAAGAAACAAACCTTGTGAAAGAGAAAGCCCAGCCATCTTGATTGAGACAGGAAATGATATGTTTGAACTGCATTTGGGATGAATAATGTAAAGAGGTGGACTAAGCATCATGAAAGCTGGTTCGAAGTAAAATGTGGTTGGAGGAAATGCAGTTGTTCCCTGAGAAGAGATTTTAAAAGCAAAGTGTACCATGCTTTTTTAAATTTGTTATCAAAAGCAAGTGATATAGGATATAACAAACTTACCAGCATAAAGTCAGATGCGACGACTAGAGGGTTCATAGAATCTGAAGGGTTCTCCAAAGTTTTGCTTCCAAAAAGATTTTTCCCTATGTCTGTTATTTTCTCTAGTGTATTAGAATTTGGAGATTAAATTACTATCATCACTTCAAGATACATGATAAGCAAGATTCTTACTCTTTGCCAAAGTGCGGTTTTGCCCAGTGATGAGTATGGTTACAGGACAAGATCCATCTTTTCGACAAGAATTATTTGGCAGGCCGGAATTGTAATTTGAAGAAGCAGGGGAGCTGCTACTTTTTGTTGCACGAAACTGAGTCATTGGTATCTGAAATAGAACTGGCAACTGTGGTGGGTGTGCTTCTGGGCAATATGTAGACTTGCCTACTATCATATCAAAGACACTAGAGCATTTTTTATCACAAGATTCTTGACTTTCATCATCGATGCATTCACCACAATCACAATGTATCTCAGGTTCAACTGTAATTATTGCAGCTAGTTTTTGAATGCTAAACAACATCAAGCACAGCAAGAGTGGGATGATAATAAGTCCCAGATTTGTTCTGATGTTTCTTCTCTGGATTTATATGTGCAGTGGATAGAAAGAAAGAGGCCATATATCAAAAGATGAATTCCATGAGAAGAACATACAAGAGCAAGAGATGAAGTAAAGATTGAAACTGAGACCTGGAAGGTTAGGTTCTTCCTCATGAGTGCATTCAACTGAGCCCAAAAGCTTACAGGTTTCAGTGATACATCATTATCCATTGAACTTTCTTCGTCCTAGGAAGTAATAAGACTGCACATGTACATAATATGATAGATTAAAAAACCCACAAAGCTCAAGAAATTATTTATTCTCGCATATCATAGTAAGCATGAACATTATATCATAGTAACCATCCACTAAATTTATCTAATGTTTTCTAAACACATACGCTTCTTAAAAACAATTAAAACATCTTTTAAAAGATGATTAAAACGTAATGTGTAATATCCCGAAACCCACGAAGGTTAGTTCTACGCACCTGTATAGTTGAGGAAATTGTAGGAGAAGAGGAAGTCGAAGGAGACGACTTACCTTGCTCTCGCCCAAGGAAACGAAATGCCCGAAAAATGAGCTCGTCGGTTGGGTCGAATTTGACGTTTGGAGTCGTGAGAAGACGAATGGCGTTTGTTTTCTGATGCTTGAAGATAAAGAGGTAGGAGAGTTTTGTCCAAGGGAAGACAAAGACGAAGAGGTAGGAGAGTTTTCTTGGCTCTGATACTTGAAGTCACGTTGAGATAGAGAAAAATATTAAAAATATAATAAATTATGTTTCAAAATTTATTAAATGTAATTTAAATTGTTTAAATTCAAATAAATACAAATATAATTAAAATCTTTGAGATTTTTCTTACTTAAATGCAATCAACATAATTGAAATTAAAAATATGCAATGCAATTAAATAAATAAATTAAACATATTTGAATATAAGCATAAATTTAATTAAAATCTATGTGTTTCAAAGTTAATTAAATGAAATCAATTTTAATTAAATTAAAATTAACATAAATGCAATAAATTTTTTTGGGAATTTCTAACAGTTAGGTCTTACTTAAATACATAAGTGAAAAAAAAACCGTAATGCATTTAAATAAATAAATTAAGCATATTTAAATATAAACTTAATGCAATTAATATCTTTGAAATTTTCTAAGACCCAGCTCTTAATTTAATGCAATTAATATAAAAAAATTAAAAAAAATCTAATCATCTAATGCAATTAATTATAGTTTTACCATTAAGAATATGACTAAGCATAACAAACTTAGATCTCAAATACAAAGCAATTATGTCGACGAGTAAATGCAATTAACAAAATGCAATTAAACGGAGAAGCAAATGTAAATACAAAACAAAACTTAAGAGCCTTCAATCTTGAGTATTATATTTCTCAAACTAAGCATCGATAATTTTGAAACGTCAGAATCATTTAACTTAGATAAGCTAAATCAATACCTTATTTGAAACGTTCGTGTTTATAAATGACATAATTGTATATATTTGAAACGAATATATTTGACGATGTAATTTTAAAATAGTAAGAGTTGAATGAATGATGTGAGGTGTAAACCTCAACATATTTTTGAAGCATATGTATCACAATGAAAAAATTATGTAAAGTCAAATTTCAGGTAGGAAGTAATTGATTAGCATCCTCATATATTGATATGCTAAAAATAGCATATTCACATTGTAGGATGTTAAGAAATAACAAAGTAAGCAAAATAGAAGTGTAAGCTAACATTAAAGTAATAAAAAGATAGCAAAGTAAGGATTAACAACTGTAACATAAAAATTCAAAATATAACATTTAAAAATAAGTTTAGCAAGATAAAATTTTCTCTCCCACATCTTTTGTTCAACATCCAATTAAAAATATAATAACTAATCAGAAGTTCTTATCACTCACACCCACTAAGGGGGTCTTTAATTATTAAAGTATCATCAAAATAATTCCCCTATCTTATCTTCAATTATGTTGGAATTCTCCCAATCTTCCTCCTCTTTTATCTCAATTATCTTTTCCTTCCATATTCAGTTATAATAAATAAGAAATTTGGAATATTATTTAAAGTTTGAAACAACTTCAAATACCTAATTTTTGTATATATTAGATTTATTTTCCTTTCATTTCTTGCTGATTGGTTATAGGGATATTTGTCTTACTAGTTTTATTGCACGTGCATTAAATGTACGTGAATAAAAATTCAAAAAAAATTAATTTATAAATATTTTAATTATATTATCATTCTTAAAAAAATATTTAGTTTATCACTATAAGTAATTATAATTATAATTTATTTTAATAAAAAGTTAAAATATTTGTGTTAAAAGCATAATAGATAAAATATATTAATATAATTTTACAATTCAATATTAAAAAATACATATATTTTCTCTATATAACAAATAATGCCAGAAAAATAATTAATTGATATTTAGAATAAATACATATATTTTCTCTATATAACAATTTAAAACCAATCATACATAGTTTGATTTTCATATATATAAAATTAAAGTTATGCAACAACACTTTAAAAGTGAAACCAATAGTTTAGTATTTGCTAGTCATTTCCTTAATATTAAAAAGAAAGTTCAGAACAAGGTGTTTTTTTATGAGAAATTGAACTTGTGATATTCCTAAAAATAAAATGATAGAAAATCATTATAGAAATATAAAGAAAATGCAATTGAGAATAAAATCAAATGAAAATTGTACTATATAAATTACCTTCAATTGATGAATAAGGTTTTTGTGCTTTATCAAATTGGATGAATGTGCTGAAAGTTATAGAATCAAATAGCGAGAAATGCAAAAAAAAAAAAATTTGAGAGAAGGCAGGAGAAATCTCTCAAGAATTTTGTTGAGTATATATAAACAACCTCTTATCTATATGAAATAATATTAAAACTGAATTTTGAAGCTTATGTTTTAATCTTAAAATGGAAATATAATTCATGCAGGAAGATCAATGAGATTGAGAAATAAATATTGAATTTCATATTTAGTAAATATTTGAGGCTTTTTAAAATGCAAAGTAACTTGAATCTATTATAAAAATTGCAAGATGATATTATAAAATTTGACATAAAATAATTACCTCATAAATTTGTCGGGACAATTTGCACCGTATAATAACAAAATATTTGTCGCAGGGAGCATGAGTTTTCACTCAATTTGATTAAGAATGACTCATATATATATATATATATATATATATATATATATATATATATATATATATATATATATATATAAGAAGAAAAGTTCATTGAATTTCAGAAGTAGAGGCGTTTCATTCAGAGGCAAAAAGGTTATGTGACGATAACTTAAAATTAAATTATAATTAATTAAAAATATTAAATGTCAATTTAAAGCACTGCTTGATAGCTTCAACGTCTTTTTTGTGCATCAATTTCGTAAGGCGAAGAGGGAAGAGTTTTAATAATGAGCATGCTGCAGTTTTAATAATTAATTATGCTTTAAAAAAAATATGCAGTTTTAATAATTTCGGAGAGGAATCTGGATAGTTGAAGAGAGCCGGGATTAATTGTTTGAAAATAGCTTTAATGACTTCTTTAAAATATATAAATAACTGATTAATTTAGTTGAAGCAATCGGAAATATGCAGTTTTTTTTACAGTTATAATCTATAAATTCAGTTATAGTTTCTACTATCTTATGTTATTTAATTATGAGTAAACAATAACTTAAAATTAAATTATAATTAATTGTAAATATTAAATTCCAATTTAAAGCACCACTTTACAGCTTTAACGTCATTTTAGAAAGCAAATAGCATCAAGCATAACCAAAAATTTTTTAAATTTGGAGGCAATAAATTGAATAAGGCATTAAATGAATATATAAGAAGTTAAAGTGTCCAATAACATCAAAGGAGAAATAAATGAATTATAAGAAAACCTATATTTGCTACAATAAATAAATGCACATGAAACCCAAATAATGGCATTAAATTGCATACAATAAATAAATGAATAAGTAAATATTTTATAGGAAGTGATAAATGATAGAATTTGAATAGTCATATATGAACGTTGTAGATTAATTTAAAATTTAGAGATCAACGATCAAGATTTGCTATGAGTGGAATACTAAGTCACTTTTATATAGTAGTATAGTATAGATAGTATAGATATAGATTTAAAAAAGTCAACATTTTAATTTTATTTTTACAAATAGAATAGTATGACTTCATTATGATTATTCACAAACCATTCATCATCTGATAGCTCGTCATCACAAAGGAGCTCTCCTTATCCTTTAAACCTCTTTTTTTCTTCAATTTTCTATCATTCAATCTCTCATTGCACCAAATAGTTCATCCTTAAGGTAGTCAGATGATTTCTTCTTTCATATAAATTTGATTATAAGTACTTCAATTTCGCTGATATCCACTAATGCATTAACTATAAGATCAACAACAACAACAAAAACAACATCAAGCCTTTATCCCACTACGTGGGGTCGGCTACATGAATCCTTTTTCTCCATTGTGTCCTATTAAAAGTCAAATTCTCGTTTAAATCTAATAAAGAAAGATCATTTCTAATATTTTCTAACCAAGTCTTTTTAGGTCTACCTCTACCTTTCTTAACATAAGTCAAATCTAAGACCTCTACTTTCCTAACCGGGTCATCGGGAGGCCGCCGTTTTACGTGACCAAACCATCTAAGGCGACTCTCTCTAATCTTATCTTCCACTGGAGCTACTCCAACCTTTTCACGAATATGCTCATTTCGTATCCTATCTCTAAGGGTAAACCCACTCATCCACCTGAGCATCCTCATCTCTGCAACACTTAACTTAGAATTATGCTTCTCTTTAAAATATTAGAAGATCATACGAATAAAATTTTGTTCTTAGTTATTTCTTGAATATAGATCATAATAATGGTGTTTATTTACATTTTAAAATAGCTAAGATTAAATTAAGGGTATTCAATTCGTTGAAGTATATCGAACGCATCATGAGATTAGTGAATTAATTCAGAAAGAAAGAAAATATAATTGCAAGAACTTACAATTAATTTATACAATGGCGATTGCGATCAGCATTCGGCAATCAAATTCCTCCCCAAATCTATTCTTCAACTTTCCATGATCGAATCCAAAAACTCCTTCGCAAAGATCAAAGAAAACTTGCAGAGCTATGGCAATGAATAAATAGAATTAGAAGGGAAGAATTTAATATATATATATATAAAATTCCGCACGAAAAGTTTTGAATAAATTCGTTAAATAACGGTCGAGCTAAAATAAAGAGAGTAACGGCTCTCAATAATTTCCCAAAAAAAATGGCTCTCAATAAATATTTGTCATTATTATTAATTTTCTGTCTTATAAAATTGATACTTTTGTCATTTAACAGAATTTAAATATTTTAAATTGTTTATTTAACAGTCTTTGATTTTTTAAATATTAAATGCCTATATCAAACTCTCTCGATGGTAGCTTGTTTATGGAGTATTTGAGTGTCTTAGTAATGTCAGAATTTGACGATCTTGGGCTCGTTGGATTCGTCACGTCAAGCCTCTCGATTCGACTATAAGCATGTCACATTTGGATATCATTTGGTCATCCAATCAATATTCTGAAGTTTTCAAAGATGCTTCAGGCTCTCGATTTGGACCCATTTGGGTTTGGATTGGACTAATTTTGGTATCGTTGGGTTTGTCTTTTCGCGACATTCAGTTAGACTATAAGTTTGATCAAATCGGAGTTTGGATAGCCACGGATTTAATTTTGAAAGTTTTCGATTCATATTTACATCGAGATTTGTGCCAAATCAAGATAATATTTTGATGACATATCAATTATAATAAAGTAAATCAAAATTTAATAATAATATTGTTATACAAATCAAATTAGATAGAATATAATGTAATATAATAGATATTATTTATGTCTTTATATTTCAAGTTAAATCATAAAATGATTCCGCTCATTTTAATATCCGAGTATCATATTTAGTCTCCACCGTATAAAATTAATCTAAAATGATCACTCTGAAATTAAGTTAAGATTAATTTTATATAATCCCATGATTAAATTGGGATCAATTTTATATCACAATTTCTAAGTGATGAATTATTTTGGATCAATTTTTTGTAGTGGAGAGCTAAATTGAAAATAAAAAAAGAGAGAGATTTTGAGAATAAGCATTGTTCGGTGTGGAAGATAAATTCAATGGAATGAAACAAAACACAAACAAATTAAGTTGGTTATTCTAAGTTATATCTGGATAAAGGTGTAGAAGATAAAAAAACAGACAAAAAATCAATTTAAAAGAATGGAATAAAGAACAAAGAAAGTCGGTTGTTTTAAGTTAAATCTGGATAAAAGCGTTGGGTAAAATTTCGAGTAAAACACGAGAGAAAACTTGGGGCCTGTTCGGCAACGGGATTTATGCAGGATTTAGCATAAATCCTGCCAAATAGCATTTGAAAGTCATGTAAATCTCATAAGGAAATCAATCCGTATTTACCCTATTTTTAGCGTAAATCCCAGATTTATACTAAATTCTGGGGTTCGGGGATTTACGGGACTCGGACGAGAAAGCATGCGAAAGGGGCAGAAGGATGGTTACCTTCGCAGTGAGCAGCCCCGTCGTTACTTTCAATCCAACAGGAAGAACGCCGTCGAAGCAGGCGAGGTCGAACAGGCGTCGTCGTTGCTCCCAGCTCAGAATTCTCCTAAGTGAAGCAGACGAAGTCGAACGGCAACGTTGATCATCATTCATCAGCAAAGAAACGGAGAAAAGGAAAACCAAATGGCTGTTTTAATGTATATTCTTAATTAATAAGTAACAGAGAATAATACTTTTCAGTTACTTATTAATTAAGAATAAAAGTAACTCACATTTAATTTTCTTAATTGATATAATTAGAAAAGTAAATAATATTAATAAGTAAGCCATTTAAAATTTTATTAAATAATTATTAATTAAAATTTATTATAAATAAATTAGTTAGTAATTAAAATAATACTTAAAATTTTTAAATCTCAGGAGAAATAACTTAAAATTTATTGAAATAATACTTAAAAATTAATTAAATAATTATGAATATAATTAGCGATTAAATAATTAGTTATTTTAAATAATAATTAAATAATTAACTAGATAATTACCATTATAATTACTAATTAGTATTGAAATAACACCTTTATAAATAATAAAAAATTAATAATTAAATCATTATTTTAGTTATTGAATAATTAATTTAGCTTTGATTATATTATTTATATTTATAATTTATATATTCTAAATAAAAATTGAATTAACAAGATTTATTAGAATTTAATATCTTTTTCCTAAATAAATTTCAAGATTTAACATCCTCAGGATTTTTGATAAATCCTACTTGTTGCCAAACAACCCCTTAATCTAGGATGTTACTTAGAATAATAATTAAAAAAATTTTAACTTTATTTAGCCAATTCAATTGTGAAATGACTGTAGACAGTCATAAGAAATGTTTAAAAGTAGATACTTAAATATAACTATAAACACAATGCAATGCAATTGTGAAATATACCCGAAAATTGAAAATTTGCATAGATAACCTTTCAAGAAAGTAAAATTTCTGACAAACAAAAAGAAAGAAAGAAAAACTTCACAAACAATCAACAAAAAAATTGAGATAAAATCATAAAACTATTTCTCAACGATTCAATATGATGATTGCTCTGATACTACTTGTTATAAATAATTAAATGTGAAAAATTCATTCATCTATCGAGGATCTTATGTCAAATCATCAATAAAATTTAGTCGAAAGCGTATCGAAATTCATTGAATCATTAGTTGGGATTTTTCAGCCTTGCAGGTTTAAAGGGTTGTTTTTGAGAAAGAGATATTTCTTTTACCTAAGATGAGATGTGAGCAAAATTAAGAATTAAACATTACATTGAGGACCATGACTTTATTTATATTTGAGTGCATATTAAATTATTTTGGTCATTATAAAAATAAAATATAATGCATATTCTCTACACATAATAAAATTAATGAGATGTCTCAACAACAACAACAACATCAAGCCTGTCCCACTACTCAAAAGCTAAATAATAAATAATATTTAATTTAATCACAATTTAATAAGCTTAAAAAATAAGATAACAGACAATATATAATTTAATATTTGTATGGGCCACAATAGAAATATTTCAACAATGAGGAAGTAACTAGAAGCCTATAATAAGAAATTCCGAAGAATAGAAGTCAATAGTAACTTGCAAAATTACATTGGATGCACACTGCACTATGCATAAGCACAGCTCAATGAGAATGACAAGGGTATATTATGCAACTCGACTTGGTCTATTGGTTGGGAGCTTTGACTACTAACTAAGAGGTATTGAGTTCGAGTCTTGTGTATGTGATGTGTGTATGAATTTGCCTTAATTGACCTAAATTATTATAGAAATTATTCCTCATGTTAACTATTAAACAAGTGTTGTTATGATACTGTGACACCGATTGGGCAAAAAAATTTTTGGGGGCCGGGGGGGAACTTTTTCATCCGGGTTTGGACCAGCATAGACAATTTTAAAGCAAAAATAATAATAATAAACAAACACTAGCTATAATTAATTTGTCAAAATTTACAAATCATTTATAAATCGGATAAATATCAATTATGGTATATTAAAATTTATAAAAATAAAGTTATTATTCAAATTTTTCTGAGATTTTACATTTATTTTTAACTTCTATAATATTTTTTGTTTATAAAATATACTATATTAATAACTATACTGATTTGATTTTGAAATTAACAAAGATAAAGTTAAAGAAGCTCTAATTTACCACCTGCTATGATTTGCTACACTTATTCATATTTTTTATAGATTGGTATGTGATGTGTGGATATTGCTTGATTCATTGACATGCTGTTGATTGGATTGTTGGATCTATAAGTCGGCTTCAGCATAGCATGCTTTTCTAACCGATGGTCATAACGGTATAGTAGTTTTCATGCAAGCCATGAAGTCCCTGCAATTGCCTACCCCATATGTCCATATTTATTTTTAATCCTTAGTTAAACATAGCCTAATAGAAAGCAAAACAACAGTAATCAAATTTAAAAGTCAAACATAAATAATACTCTTAGTCTTTTTCAAAAAATGAAGCAAAAAATATAATGTGAATAGACAAAAAGTGAACAAGTGGGATGAAATAATTTAGAACATACAACATGATAGTTAAATAAAAAACATGACATAAAATATCAACAATAAAATGAGAGTAAATAGCCATAACCATTTAAAAAAATAGAATTAAATGAAATAAACAAGAATGGCTAACCTTCAAATAGAAGTCTTAATTCAGTCAAAATTATTTGGAAGAAATCAGATTATTGGAATAAACGATAAACTCAACGAGGTTAAGGACCGTTCGTCTTCTTCAAACACATAAGCATGCAATCTGTAGAAATAAAAAATACATTAGTAAATAAATAAATAAAATTTCATCTCATGATTAATTAAAATAAACAAACATTCAAGCAAATAAAGAAAATAACCCTCTCAGTTTGATGACAATCCACTAATAAATGAGGGTGTACTAAAAACATGATGCAAGAATAGATAACATGGTGCAAAAAAATATATCATCTCAACTAATTCTCCCGCAGTGTCATTCTATATTGTTAACTGACGCCCATTGCCAGTTATAATTTTATCAAAAAACAGCAATAAATTTTATCAATTATACCAAACAAATAACAGTACTAAATTTTAAAACCATTAAAATCAATAAAAATTCTCAACTTAATCTTGAAAATTATGAAACCATCATATATAGATAAAAATTTCCAAATTTCTTTGTAGACAAACTAAAAAAAATTGAGGATATCAAATTCAAAAAAGAATAAATAACAAAGTTATGATTTAATGCCAATAACTCAACAAATGTAAATATAGAACAAAAAGCTCAAGCACAAGCATAAATCCAATTTACTAATATAGCTCAAATACAAGATCAATTTTAATATAAAAAATACTCAACCAGAATAAATGGATGATATATAAAGAAGAAATCTACCCAATTAAAATTTCATCAAACAAACCATCAAACAAATCAGATTATTAACGTGTACATCAAGTTGGAAGTAATTCACGCAAAACAAATATGCAGATCAGTAAAATAAATTGAATTAAAGTCCACATGAAATCATTAATTTATTCTCTCAAGCCTATCAAACAAACAACAACAAAACAATCAAATGTTATCAAGTAGGGTGTCAGTGAAGAAATTATAGCACTTGCATATACATTTTAGGAAGAATACGAAGAAGATTCAAAGTTACAATCACAGTATTTTAATGTTATTGAATCTTAAACATGAATCAAGAATAATTTTTTTTCATGAACCACAACACATATTTAAATGTTTGCAAATCGGCAGGTGAAAATGGAGAAGACAAGAGCTTGAGAAAGCAGAGAATGAGAAAATGGATAGATTGCGGCATATAACATGACATCTACAATTTTTTAACTCTGCCGTATGATAATTATATGCAATATTTATATATTTATATATGATTTATGCATAATCAATATGCATCTTAAATTCAATATGAAAATAAATTAATACAAAAGTGATATCAGATGATTACATATAGAATGATTATAAAATAAAACTTCAATGTTTGCATATAAACCAAATCCCAGTTCAATTTGCTTAACTTGAAGTTGGCTATAAATTATGTAAAATCATCGAATCGCTACATTTGATGGGCTTAATAGATATAAATGTAAATACTCAAGAGACATCTTTGTTCAAATATGCAGACTCGAACAACTCATGAATCGTGATTGCTTTACTGCTTCATGCATTTATGGAACATTGCAACATATGAAAATAGAAGCGTGCTAAAATAAATAGCATTGCCAGAATGAAGTTTTTTCAGAAAATAGTATTATGCAACACTTACTGATAGTTTGTAAAAATCAGGAAATCTAAAAAAGTTAAAAACTTTAGATTTAAACAAGATCTAAAGACTAAAATCATAAATCCGTAAGAAAAAATAAATAAAAGCAAGTTGTATACTTGAAAACAAAACAAAATTTGCATACATTTATAATTGTCATAATTTGAGAGGGAGATTAAGTTTTGATCTAGAGCACCAGATTTAACCAACAATTGACATGGCTTCTTAAAAGTCAAAGAATTCTAAGTTTAAACCGTTGCAATTGATCAGTTTTACAATCAGTTAAAAACAATCTTATTTATGGAATATTTTTATCAGTTTTATTTTGTTGTTCTTCCTATAGTGATAAAGTAGATTGGTCCTACAAAATAATGGAACACAGGACACCAGTACTTTGGCTATGTCAATGCAAAATTTTAATGTCTGGTTCAAGAGACTTTCACCTACCTTCCTCACCAACAGCGTAATTACCAGAACAAAATATTTAAGTATCAAGGATCAATTTTTCAAGGACAAAAGAAATTTTAGTCTATATATTCCTCTATGAATTGAACTGTAGTGATGCAAGAACTGGGTCTTTGAATTTTGGTCGTTTTAACTAAATTTGACATTAATAGTTTTAAACAAACTGCCTACAAGCTGATGAGTGATTTTTGGCTCAAATTTAACTCATTAGCTAATCAAACTCAACTTAAGCGTAGGCTTTACTTAGTCACACTCTTAATTGAGATGTAGGAGAAAAGGTGATGACAAAATTCACAAATTTGGAATGTCTTCTTAAAATCATAATTGAAGAAAATGAAAAGGTTGATTTTGAGCAATAGATTTACTATGTTGCATCGATACGAATACGGCGACACGAATACGACACGGATACGACACGATATGGATGTGGGACACGTCAATTCTTAAAAATACAGGATACGGGTACATCGCGGATACGACATTATAATTTATAAATCATACATAAAAATTAAGAAAGCAATCAAAACATAATATTTTAAATGACAAAAAAATGAAAGCAACATCATTTGTTGCCTTGTAGCTTATAATATCAAAATAAAAGTAAGCATTAAATGTCTAATAACTCATTTCTCTTTCCATACTCCTTTGGTTAGCTCGAGAAACTTCTCAATGTTAGCCCGCTATCTTTGCGTCATTTTTTTTTCGTTTTCTTTTTCGTTTTTCGATGGGATACTCGTATCCGATATGTGTGTCCTTTTGAAATAAAATATTATTTTAATTGGATATGGCTTTGCCGTATCCGATACAACATGCCTTCATAAATAGGTGTATCGATGCAACATAGATTTAACAACACAGTATCCAAATTGTGAATAGATTCTGGTACTGGAACAAATGCTGTGGATGATACTAAGTTTGATGATAGTGACATTACAAAATATGGAAATAATAGAAATCAAGTTGAAGGTAATGAGGAGTATGACTGAGATTGTGTGCATAATATTTTAGATACAGATGTATTAAAGTCACTCTTCTTGGGGATATATCTTTATATCTTTACACATCTATGCATGTGTGTATGGATAGAGGGAGGTGGAGGCAGAGAGAGACTTAGATTGCAATTACCTTCTCAATCTCATTGGAATATTTATTATATCACTTTCCCAGAAATTATGCGCGGTCTCTTAAATTCAACTTTTCTTTGTGAACAGAGGAAGATTATGAATACACCTATTGATGGGAAGATCAGAAGGGGAAACACAGACGAAGAAGATAAGATACTTTGAACAGCTACTACTAAGTGATGAGAAGCAATGCGCCGAACACATTATGCTTGTAGATTTGGGTCGTAATGATGTTGGAAAGGTTAATGTTATTTTAGTAATATTGAATTATGTGATAATTAAATTTATCATTATGTTCTCTGTTATGCTTGTAGATTTGGCCTCTAATAATGAGTGTGGTAAAAAAGAAGTTAATTATTCCATGAACTGACATGAAAAGGAGAGAATTGCTGAGTTGAATGATGTGTGTAAAGATGGTGAGGTGTTTAATGGTAAATGATGGAACATCTAAGTATAATAGAGGTCACGCCCAAGCATATTTATGCAGATTGCAATACAGTAGATCATTGTTTCAATATATAATTGAACCTGCAGGTGATCGAATGGGAAAAGCTAAAAAAAAAAAAGAACAGGGGTATGCCATTAATAAACATTTGTTGAATGCAGGGGAAAAAATATATTTAGAAAAACACACACCAGGGCGAGAAATCATGGTATTTCTCTTTTTTTTTTTTCTCTAAATTAACTTAAGGCATGTTTATCATTGAATTTTGTGAAGAAGTATGCATCAGCTAGCCACACTGGGATATTTCCATGTGCTTGTAATATTCTTTCAAGAATCGCTTCATAAGTTTGTAATAGTTTTTGGACTTGTCCTATGTTGAATATAAGCTTGTAGAAATAGAAAGCAAAATTTTGGGTGTTGGGGTGTGCCGTTGATGTGCACAATTGAAAGTATAAGAGTATCATAAAGGTGGGAGAAAGATTAATGTGAAAGCCATAGGACAGATAAAGGAATGCAAAAATAGCTTGCATAGAAATTGTTAAAGCATTCAACGGGTGAAGAGAAAGAAGACAATTTGTAAAGCTAACCTCATATAGGAAAACACAATGATGATGTGGATAATTTGAATTAAATTATATGTCTAGAAAACAATAATGTGATGCAAACTCAAAAGGTACAACTTTTCATGTAACCAATGTGGACTGCAGCTTCCCACATAGCTTCAAAAACCAACTTGTCATCTAAGATACCTCAACCAATACCATAAAGAGTAAACAGGCTAGGATAATTACAAAAAAGAACTGGTTCATCAAATTTGAATTAGAAAGAGATGGACAAGAAGTGATTTTTATTTCCTTTACTATCATTATGTTTTAATATATCATCAAAATGCTCTTTTGGAACATGAATAATCATGTTCCCTTTATATGATCAATTTTTTTCATATATGCCATAAGATGTATAATAGGGGTAGAAACAATAATGCCATCAAACTCAAATAAGAGCAGTTATAGAGTTCAAACTTTAAGGATTTAAAGCCCTACCAACATTCCTAAAGGATTAAAATTACACGTGCAGTAAAATTATAAATTTTTTATCTATATAGAGAATAGTGTAACCGAAGGGTAAGCACCAATCCATAAGAACATAAAATAATTTTAAAATTTTCTTCAATGATGAAGTAGTACAATTAGTTTCAGATAGTTGATAGAGTAGCAGAGCAGGAAAAAGCAAATATAAAAGCAGTATGCACACATTCACAAGGTAGTTAAAACCAAACAAAAAAGCAGCATGTTTAAAGAGTCAAGGAAAAATGAAATGGATTTGAAAAATAGCATGCATTTGAAAATTTTCGTAATAGTTCATCGAGCTTACATGAAATGCCATGGAGAGTTCAAGCCGACTGGTGGTTTGATGGTTTTGGCGAGACACGGATGAGGTGCTGCGTTCGGCGAGCGGGAGATGAGCGAGAAGCAATACTGCGTCAAAGAGGTAGAAAGCGAAAGAAAGAAGTGATCCGTCCGACTTTAAATGGAGATCGGTTCGGCAAGGTACCTTGGCATTGAAACGCTCGGCTTTGATAGCCGCTGAAAGCCGGATGGAGAAGTAACCGATCGAGTGTAAATGCATATGCGTTGGTGCCTCGGTCGGAAACGGCATGTTGCGGCAGCCGGAAGTGAAACGCCCAGGTGTGACAGCTTTCGAAACGGTCTCGAGGAGCCTTCGGCCTCGTTTGTTTCGGCTTTATCACGCCGCTTCCGATTCGAACCGCGAAAATAGGCATCTACATACATTTTCCGATTACTCCGTAATTCCGCCGGTCCGAAAAGGAAAAAAATTCCGCTTACTCCGTCTAGAGCTTACGAAGAAAGATCGCAGTTCGAAGTCGATCGGCTCTTTCTTCGAACTGTTCGGCTGTGAAACGCTCAGATCTGCTATTCGCCTATTCAGTGAATCGCTCGATTGAATTAGCAATTGCTGGGATGTGAAACTGAAGTTGGAGAGTACGGAAATCCTGTTTAATATAATTTACTCGGCTCAGCTATTGAAACCCAAAAATAATGAATATAAAAAAGTCCTAAATGAAGATTTATTTTAAGTTTATAAATAAATGATTAGAAATTAGTATGAGATAAATCATAAATAACACTTATATATATCATTGTAAATCATTCTTTTATCATTTAAATGTCTTAATGAGAAAAAAAGGAGCAACTCGGGGCTCGTTAGATTCCTATCACTGAGATGTTCATTTTGATTATAAGCATGTTAGATTTTAAGATCATATAGTTCTAATAATGTCACGAAGTTTCCAACATATTTCAAGTGCTTTTATCTGAGCTTGTTTGGACTTGGATCAATAAATTTTTAGTGTCATAGAGCCCGTGTCATCGAGACATTCAATTCTATTATAAGGCATTATTTGGATGATCATTATTTTATTTTAAAAGTTTCTAATTTAAAGTTTGCATTGTGATTATTTTTTCTTTTTCTAAAATTTGTATTACGATTGTATTGTGATTCATATTTGATCAGATGAATATAATCTTTTCATTATGCGTTGGGAATAAACTTTAGTATGTACATTCCAAAATCTAGTTGCTAAGAAAATGGATCCGAACTTTAGGAAGCACAAATTATTATGAATTTAAAGTTGATTGTATCACAGCTTTCAAAACATTTTTGTGGTGACTTCTCCTATTATTCATATGTTCTTGTTAAAGCTTATATAAATAAAATTTGATTTTGGTTTCGTTTAGAATAGCTTTCTTACTGCTTTAAGAAGAAATAAAAAAGACGTAAATCAGTAAGAATGCAGCCCCAACAAACTCTTTATTGTAATAATATCAAGTCTTTGGTCACAAAAATGACAAAAAATTTCTTAATAAAATATAATATCATTTATTCATATGTTTATTAAATTTATATTTTAAAATTTGACTATTTATAAAACTTAAACTTACATGCATTTATTTTTCAAAGCTACATCTAAAAATCAAAGTTCAAAATAATACTCTAATTTTTATTTTCTTTTAGTCAAATTTTTAATAATTTAATTGTGACAAACACAAAAGTATGAGTTTCCTAATATAATTTTTTTAAATAGATAAAATTTGAATGTTATTTATATAATTCCCACTTAAATTTTTTTTATCTAATAAAATAGTAAAAATTAATATACTTTAAAAGATCGATATAGAAAATGATAGCTAATGTCAGCCATATATAAAATCATTGATGCATATTTTAAATTGAAATTAATTTTGTTTTAATAATTCTTCTTATAAAACTTAATAATATTTTATTACATAGATTTTTTTAATGTATTTTCTTTTTATAATTTTAAAAAGTGCATTTTTAATTTTTTTTTCACTATTCTCACATAATGCGGTTTTCCTCAATTAGTTATAATATTATATAAGTTTTTATTTATTTCCAATCACAGCTTCGGAGGGCCGACACTTGCGCTCCAGTTCGGCATTTCTACGCTGCGGAAACCCCCTACGCTGCACGGAGAAATCCTCGAGAAAAGCCTTGAAATCTGTGTTGATTCTGGTTATCACCTCCGACTGATCGACCGCTACCAGATGTAGGTTTTCTTCTAATCGTTCTTCTCCTTTAAGCTTTTATGTTTCTATATGATCCTTATTTTTATTCTTGGTGCTGCGGCAATTTCTGCTCGAGCTGTTGCGTCTTTAATCTGCGAGGTTTTTCGGGAAAGAAGGGCCAAGGACAGTGAAGTGCCCAATTTTAGCGTCTTTAATTTGGATTTGGTTAGGATGTAGGAGCGTTGTCATCAGTTGAACTGGTTATAGTGGGAATTAATGGAAGAGGAGTTCATTGTTTTTTTTCCAGCCGAATTTACCCCGAAGAATTATATTTTTCTGTGTAAGGATCATGGCTTAGCATTGTAGTTGTATAATGTTGCCCGAGTTTGTGAATAGAGTTGATTGAGGTAGGATAATTCAATTGTTATGAAGCGAAAAAATTACTTGCCCCAATCTATGTGACGCAGTTAACCTTGAAGGGGGAATTACCTACCAAAAATTATAGGGATTCTCACCCTTGAAGAGGAATTATTTATCTTACAAATCTAGAATATAGTAGGAATTCAGGCGATTCTAGGCTACTTGAATTTCTTGATAATTCCCTACATATAAGCCATTAGGTATAACCTTTAATTTTTAGCCGTTACAAGTGGTAGATGGGGGTGGTGGAGCTGTATTTGATGTCCAACATCCATGACATAATTATCCCTTTCTTTGGAAATCTCAACATCACATTTGGTGATACGTTGCTTAAATAACCATGGTATGTATATAATCCTTGTGAATGCCTAAGATTGGTGTCCTTGATTTTAACAGATATTAGCTAGAGAAATATCTTGAGGAGAGGGATAAAAGAAAGAGAAGGATGAGAGAGACACCATTTTTTATACCATGGGACCTCCGGTAGACAAAGAGCTAAGAATCTATTTCTCAGGTATATGAGGATCCAAAAGAATCCTTTAGGCTACATCAATTAGGTACTTATAGGCTGTGAGGGCTTACATAAGGAGGGAGATCATCTCATGAAATGCGCTATACGTATGAGGTTTGTTATAAATAATAAGTCTTAGTTTAACACTTGGGCCACATGTCAGCTTTTAAATTAAAGTCCCGCAAATATATAGGAAGTGTAAAAATCGATTGGACACAAGTTGCTGGGTGATTTGGGGGTGCATGTTTGCCTTGGTTATGGATTTTCCAAGACCAATTATTGCTTTTGACTTTCTCGAGAAGGCTCTCAGTTGGAGGTGTGTTGAGCTATTGGGGATGAGCAGAGTAAGGAGTGACGAAGCTTCATATCTATGCTATCGACTTGGTTGTGTTCAGATTTCTCTTTGCGGTTTTGCCGATCAAGCTGAGTACTCAATAACAACAACAAATCTTTATCCTTGAAACAATAACAATATTGTTATTGTCGGGTCCTAAGCCCTGGATGAGAAAATGAAGGGTTCCAGTAGGTAGTTGATAGCGAGCATAAAAATTATCGAACAATCATGACATGATTGAGATGAATAGTGATCTTTTGGCTAATCTTAAGTCTATATGATAGTTGTCCATCTTATTGGTTGGATTTTTTGTGACTAATTTTGCTTTTAATACATATATGGCTAAATTGGATTAGCTTTCTTCGATGACTTTGAATCCTTTAATGACATCAGAGACTTGATGCATTCTTGTATGGTGGATGGATTTATAGAGGCCAACTTTATATCAACCTTTATTTGAATCGAGATTTACAAACCATCTGCCCTTGTCATTTGTGGAAACTATAGATGGGGAAGAGGTAGAATCTAGAGTGACAGTAAACGTTGATGTTGGAGTTAGAGCACATGTTGCAACAAGATCGACTAGTGTTGATCTATCTACCTAACAAGAATGCTTAATGTTCTTACATTTATAAATAAGGAAATCCAAAGTGATGGTGTATAGTATCCTAATTTTTGGAGGTTTATCATAGTGTTGTCGATCAAGTTTATGCTATAACTTTTGTTATGTTTTTCATTATTGAGTCTTTTGTTGTCATTATGTTAATTGTTAGCGGTTAATGTGTTATTTTTTTACTTAAGACATGTATGCTATTTCCTTATTTGGTCAATGTTATATTTTTCATTTTCAAATAAGACATTATTATAAATAATGCATAAGATCTTGTAGCTTTGATGGTGATTGTGATGAATATGAGATTTCATACTCTTATAAATGCTTGAGTGAATGCTTGTGACAACATTTTCAATTGCAGATCTATAAGCCAAATGGGTTGTAATAAGTGAACATATAGGATGTTCCATGTCGAATTTGATCTGTTTCTCTCAATCCTAATGTAACTCCTTCGTTGATATGTATTGTTGAGTGATTGTGGCGGTAATTTTGAAGTACATCCTCCATAAACTTATCAAACTTATCTCATAGTGGAGCTTTGTGATTTGTTGAGGTCCAACCTAGATGGGTGTTTTGGTTGATGGTATGAGGAAACCCACATTGAGATGAGTTTTTTTTTGGGTGGTTGTAGCTAGTTGTAAAGTTGTTTTGTACTATTGTTAGGAAAGTTATTTTTTAAAGTTATTATACTATATTTTACAATAGAGAAGATGGAATTGTAAAATTTTGGATTAAGAAACCTCGGAACATCCCTCGGAACATAATTGTATTTTTAAAACATAGGATGATGAGCTTGGTCATAAAAAGCTATTTAAGACAAAAAAAAAGTCTAACACAATTGAACAACTATTATCCAAATGTAAGTGCAGTTGCTATTTGAAAAGCAAAGTTGATAGAAAGTTGTTTCAAATAGACCACAGAGTTGATGTGGCTTGAAATTGTAAGCTAATAGAGATTAAAATTATTTTATTGCTAAAAATTAGAAGTGAATAAGTCATATGAGATTGTGCGTATTCATCTCATAATTATGTGAACTTGCTTACATTTGTAGATAATTGACTAACTCTCAGGGAATCCTAAACTAAAGTAAGAATTCAAATGACTCTATAGTATATATAGGATGACTTAGGGCCTAGGTTTTCTTAATACAAATCTTGGATGAAATACACAAGATCACATATATAAGGTCAAATTCATAGTCTTGATACATCATTAAAAATTGCATGATCATGGACAAATCTCAACGCACATTTGAATTGAAACTTTCTAAAATTAAATTCATGATCATCTAGGCTCTGATTTAACAACCTAATAGTCTAACTGATCGCCTTGATGAGATGAACCCAAGTACATAATAAATGCTTGCTCTGAGTCTAGATAAGCCTAGATCAAGAGCTTTAATCATAGTTGAAAACTTTAGAATATCAATTGAAGGACCAAATGATCTCCAAATTTTACATGCATATAGTCAAATTGAACATCTCGACAACATGAATCCAACGAGCCTAATTTTTCTTAATTCTGATAATATTAAGATACTTAAATGCCAAATGTATGCTCTATGATCAAGTAAATCAATATAGGCCATCCAATGGAGTGTTTTGGATTTTTTCTATATTTACGTGGAATGTTACTCTTAAAAATATATAAATTGGCCCCAATCTCTACATTAAAGGAAGCATTTGCTAAAGATTCAAGAGAGCTTAAAAGCTTAAAGAATTCCATATTTCTATTAGAGCATCACTGACGTTGGACCACCACACGACAACCATTGTCGGACAACCACACGACTGCCGTTTGAACTTCATCGCCCCAACGGTGCCATCAAAGCATTGTTCAATAGTCGCCGTTGGACCTTTGTCGCTCGACCGCCATCATTGGAACACCATTCCACCGCCATCAGACAACCACCCGACCATTGTTACGGGACCACCATCTGATTGCCATCGTTGGAGGTTCATTGCCTGACCTTAGCCATTATATCACCATTCGATCGTCGTCGTTGGACCACTGCTTGATCGCCTCGCCAGACCTCTATTGGACCATCGCCGTCCGACTTTTTCATTGAATCACTGCCCGACGACACTCGTTAGACCTTCGCTACCCAAACGTTGTCATCTAACCACCGTCGTGTGGCCCTCGTCAAACTGCTACTGCTCGACCAATATTTTCATACTGTTATGATGTTATCACTCAGCCACAATCTTTTGAAGGCCTTCCATCCCATACCGATTGCGCCATATTTCCTAGATATTTCTTATACTCTTGTAATATTGTCATCTCTAATTTAAGAGATGAGCAAACATTTGTAATCAACACTCTCATAGTGGAATCATTTCAGCTGGGCTTGGCCCCATTGTTTTTTCCCTTTACTGATTTTTCAAGTAAAAACTTTGGCGTGACTAATTCTCTTTTCATTTATATGTTTATGTGCTGGATCTTTGTATAAAGCTTGTACTAAAAAATCTCTTCCACTGTTGCAAATTTTCTAGCATGTAACAAGCCTACAACTTTTAATTTAGATAATATTTATTCTCTTTTGATGAAAACTAAAGACAAAATTTGTCATAAATGTTAATTTAATGATCACCCAAATAAAAAAATAGACAAAGGAACTCACGGTCAAGGAAAATCACACAATGATCGAAAATTACATCACAATTGAAAATTCTTAGTTGTATGAGCTTTGACCAAATCTAATCACTTAAAAACCAATCACTAATATTATTTAAAAAAAAAAGAACAAGGAAAACAATTATAAAACTCTAAAGTGTTAATCTTGGTCAAATGCCGGTAATAGGAGATACTTCTTCCAAAATTTTGTAGTTACCACTTACGCCACATTGGAAGGATCTGCATCTGACTAGCACTCCACTACAAAGAGGAAACAAAAAAATTTAAAAAGAAATATCATTAAAAAATAAAATTTTTATGCAAATACAAGGAGATATTTCCTCCAATATTTTATAGTTAACATATATGCCACAATGGAAGCATCTCATCTAACTAGCATTCAAGCACAAAAAAGAAACAAAATAATTAAAAAAATATCATTGAAAAATAATTTTTTTATGCTCAGTTAATTTATTCTTAATCACTAATTTCCTCCAAAAGATAGGTTCAACAATATGCATCCTGTAAAAATTGTGTATGATGTTCATGGTTGGGAAACAGAAACCGATATAGTTTAGTGCCATGTGAAAGTCACAGACCAGCTTGCTAGAAAGTTACTGCCACAGCCTCTATATTACCGAATCCATCTCACAAAACAGGAAACCAATCAGCCAGGTTAATAATATTCAAGTCACAGCCAGCAACCTATAGCAACAAAAGGCTTCCAAGCAAGGCCCGACAGAAATACTGACTCAACAAGTCAAAACTAGATATTCTAACTTCACAGCTTAGATGAGGTCAAGGGCCAATTGACAAACCATAGAGAGCCAGCGCAGCCAAACCAAACCAGCAATTGGAAACTAATCAAACTGGAGGAAATAAGGTCAGAACATTATGGAGCACATCCTATTCTCTATAGGTATTATAATTATGGGCATGCTTAAAATTCCAAAACTAAAACTGAAAATATAAAAAAAATAGATAAACTATGAACATAACATTAATCAAAATTCGGAATGATGATTTGCATCAGAACTGCTCAAATTATCTCAATCATCTCTTACTTTAGCCCATCCCTTTTCTTTTTAGCTATTGGAAGATGTTTAGTGGATTGGGGAGTTCGATTGATTTTTCATTGTTTCTCTGCAGCAGTGCAATCTACATAGACTGATTTAACATTATCCTTTTTTATGTTTTGAAATTTAATTGCTTCTAATTTTTTGGCATGTTGGTTTGACACTCTTTAGATTATTTCTTGCTTTGCGAGGAACAGAGCCTGAATTCCTCTTTGTACGTCATTATGCTGGTAACACGTTTGAGGGCATAATTGATTGTGCTTCTATTCCTTATTGAATTATTTTCTGGCTTTCTGCTGTTCTTTAAGGTTATTGTAGTTGCAATTTCTTCTCCTCAATTTAAGTTTTTCCATTAATGACTTTTTTTTTTCTTAAGATGGAGAAATCTACAGCTTATCTAACTTACAAGGGATCCATTTCTGAGGCGATTGTTGAAGCTCAGAATCAGAAGAAGCTTTTTCTCGTTTTTATCTCAGGTTGAATTCATTCTTTTTGGAGATTATACAAAAACATGATTTTTTGTTGGTGAAATGCATTCCTTCGAGTACAATGCTTGTAGAGGCATGTTTGTTAGGTGTTAGTTTTTAGTGTTTAGCAACGTCAAAGTTTAATATCTTCATGTTACTTTTCAGGGGAAGATGAGAATTCAGCCAATTTAGAAAATTCGACTTGGTTAGATGATCAAGTACGTATTTTTTAAGAAATTGGCATATGATCGAAATAGTTGTTTTTGCTAGCTTAAAATAGTCATGTCCTTCTCTCATGCTTATTTCTGTGTTTCCATATCTGCTCAGGTAGGAGCAGCAGTATCAAGATATTGCATCTTCTTGCATCTGATTCAAGGACATGTTGAAGCATCACAGTTTTCTGCCATTTGTATCCGTTATTCATGATTTTACTGTATTCTATGAAGCTTGATTTGTTCTGAAATGTTTTAATTAATTCAGTATATTTTTTTCAAAATTTGTCGTTAAAATGTTAACAGCTTGCCACCAAGTGTTGGTCAACTGCTTAGAGTAGTTTTCCTTTGATCAATCCTAGTATTTTGCTATTATATATTTTCGGATTTCAGGATTGAATGAGGGGGATTAGTAAATCCTACCCAAATATTTGTATTATGTCGGTTGATAATAACATGACAAAATGATTAAGTTTGGCATGCATGTAAACTAATGCAGCAAATATTATTGAAAATATCAGAATATTTTGACTAGTTATTTTCATTTCTTCTTACTTGCTTTTAAATGTAAGTTACATAGCATATTAGTTCTCAATAATTTACAAGTTTTTTTGTTCAGCTTACATGATCTTGTCCAGATCCGCAGAAATCTGTTCCGAGCATTTCTGCTGTTGGTTACAATGGTTTAATGCTTTGGCAACATGGTATTTCTAAACTCTTTCAAGATTCTTTCCTTTTTGTAGTTACATATGTTACAATTTAAATAACGAATTGCTCTTTGTTTTGTATTTGAAAACCATCAGAAGGTTACATTGATTGTGAAAGTTTTATCGAGAGTATTGAGAAGGCTTGGACTGCCATGCATTTCCAGGTTTGCAGCCATTCTTATTTGCGTAGTTTGTACTTCCTACTCAGCTTGCTGATTACCATCTCAATAGCTTTCAAAAATGTGATTTTATGCAACAAACAGGATACTGCTGCAGTCCTTTTGTCAGCTGCACTTGCTTCGAAGAAACCTGAGCCTTCAAGTTCTAGTTCAACAGATGTTGCTTCAGTTGAGCAAGGGGAATCCTCAAGCCTACATGATCCATCATTGTTAGCTGGTAATGAAGCCCTAAATGTAGAAGCTGAACCATCAAATGATCCTGAAACTCTGGTCGAGCAACAGGTTAGTATTTTTGGAGGTTTCTTGGCTCCATTCATTTTAAACATTCTCGTTAAGTAGTTTTGGCCCTTTTGTTTTAAGAAACTTACATTTGCTCAGACTCTATGCTCCTTATCCTTCAACGAGGCTTGATGCTCTCAATGTATCCCTATACTTAACTGAAGTTGTTTGTATCTGACATTTAATCATGTAGGTGGAGGATGTCAGTGAGGATGATAACGCCTTGCAGTTGGATACCGCTAATGCAGCAAAGGTCTATAGCGAAGACAGAGAGAACAAAGAGAATGAAACAAAAGAAATCTTGCATTCTGTGACCCACAACATTCCAGATTTTCTGACGGTGCCACAGGAATATCAGTCCATTGAAAACCATCCAAAATCTTCTCCAGAACCAGTTGTGGAAATCCATTTATCCAGTTCAGGGTCTTCTCAAATAGATGCCATTGAGGTGCACGAAAGAACATACTCTGTTCCGGATGAGATTATTGACAGTGAAAATACTATTAAGTCCACCACTATCCATCTCAGTATCCGCATGCCTAGTGGAACTAGTCTTCAAGAGAAGTTCACTATCACTGATAGATTGAGGTCAGTGAAAAACTATGTGGATGACAACCATGACAGCAATCTGGGTTCATATGATTTAGCTATTCCTTACCCTCGAAAAGTATTTGGTGAGGAAGGTATGTTGTTTAGGTTTACGTTTTCTTCAGGTTGAAATTGTAAGTGTCTTCATAATAATTTTACTGGTTATGAAACACAAGAGTTTCTTTGTTGTCGTGGGTTTATATGTTCTTGATACAATGAGAACTACATGCTCTTGCAGGTAGTCGTAAATCATGATTACAATAACAACAACAAGCCTTAATCCCACTATGCGTGGTCGGCTACAAGAATTCTTTTTCTCTATTGTGTCATGTTAAGAACCAAGTTCTCATTAAAATCTAATAAAGAAAGATCATTTTTAATATTTTCTAACCAAGTCTTTTTAGGTCTACCTCTACCTTTCTTAACATAAGCCAAATCTAATACATCTACTTTCCTAACCGGGTCATCGAAAGGCCGTCATTTTATGTGACCAAACCATCTAAGGCGACTCTCTCTAATCTTATCTTTCACTGGAGCTACTCCAACTTTTTCACGTATATGCTCATTTCATATCCTGTCTCTAAAAGTAAAGCCACTCATTCACCTGGGCATCCTCATCTATAAAACACTTAATTTAATATTATGCTTCTCTTTTAATGGCCAACATTCTGCACCATAAAGCATTGCAGGTCTCACCACCATCTTATATAATTTTCCCTTAAGTTTGATAGGGACTTTTCTATCACGCAACAAGCCCAATGCATTCCTCCACTTCAACCATCCAACTTGAATTCTACTAATAATATCTCCATCTATCTCACAATCACTCTGAACAATAAATGCAAGATATCTAAAACTAGTACTCTTATTAATGACTTGATTGCCCAAAATCACAATCCCCCAACTAGATCTATTACTACTAAAATTATACTCCATATATTTTGTTTTAGATCTACTCAAATGAAAACCTATAGATCTAGTCGTAAATCATGATTAGGATTTTTTTTTTTCATTTTTATAGCGAGATTTGAATTGCCAAGTTGTTGCATTCAGCATTCTTCTATTTTTTGCATAATTTTTTTTTTGTTGAGGGTTTCTATTTCCTATGAATGATATGCTAATATTGTGAAAAGTACATAGGCATTGTTAAGTGTCTATTTTTTAATATAAAGTAAGTTATGGATGTTTTATTTTAAGGAATGAACTTACTGCAGGATTTCTGTTTTTAGTGATCTTGGTGGCATATAATGGGAGTAGTTATCATTTAACTTCACTGAGCTTTACTTAAATATCACATAGACCATTGAGGTTTAGGAAAATATCAACTCTCTCTCTTGGGTTGACCTTTTCATCAATTAAGCATTAAAATAATGGGTTTTTAGTTATTAACTTAAACAAAAAATAAAAAATCTAAACCTAAGTGACGTGTAAATTTAGGATTTATTCTAACAAATTTAGTATATATATAATCCATTTTTATTGCTTATTATAATACTATATATATATAATTTAGTATATGTATGCTAAAATTTTCAGATAATGCTCTAAATTATGAGCATAGAATTTACAAATAAATTGATAAGCATGTAAGTACCTTACTTTCAATTATTTTGACTTTTTATGTTATCAATATACAAATTTTTTTCTAGGTATGTTTGAATTTTAAGTATATTTATTTATTTTTTTAAATATTAAAAAAATGAGTAAAAAAAATTATTTTAATATTCTTTATAAATAAATCTGGATTATGTATATATTAATTTGTTATTTGCAATCCTAAATTAGAAGGGTAACTTAGGTTTAGAAATCATTTTTTTATTTTTTATTATTAAATGACAAAAGTGATGTTTTAAGGGTTAATGGATGCAGATTTTAACCCAAGGGAGGTATTGATATTTGGCCAACTTCAGTTAATCATATAATATTTAACAATATCTCAAAGTGAGATAAATGATAATTATCTGCACATAGTGAGGCAATCAATATCCACAAAGTTCTATCATATATCTGAATTTTCTTGCATTCTTATAATTGGCACACAGCACACTTGTATACTCTTTGATTAATACAACCTTGTTTGCAGGAGTAATTGTTCTTACATTTTAAAGTTTCTTTTGTTATTCTGCATTTATTATAAGATTCACGAATTTAGAGCAGCAATCCATGTTACTTTACTAAACCATTTTGGGCTTGTCTTTTTGCTGCAGACATGAGTAAAGCTTTGTCTGAATTAGGGTTTGCTGGCCGGCAGGCATTGATAGTAATTCCAAAAAGTGGAGTCTCAGGCCATCAGAGGGTATCGTTGCCATCTAATGACATACAAACTGCTGCAAATCAAACTACTTCTAATGACAATGGAATCGGTTATTTTGGATATCTGAAAAGGGCATTATCATATATGAACCCCTTCTCCTATTTGGGTGGTAATAGTGGCCAATCAAGTTCAGAACAAGCACCAAATGATGATTTATGGCAATACCGTGAGTTCACTGATTTCCAAGTCTTCTGATGTTTTGAATTTAGTTTATTTCTAAATCCTGTACAGTACCAATTCAATATACCGGCTTGATGATTGAATGCTCCTTAAAAGTTAGCAAAATCAATTGATGTAGCTTTTTTCAAAGCCTTTTTAATGACATTCAGAGTCACAAATTGAGAAAATTTGTATCATGATGAGGATCAGTTCTTTAGCTAATAAAATTATCTTGAGGTGAATGTAATATATTAATAATTAATCAGTTCTTGTATTATATTCATTTCATCTTATTTTCTTCTTTTATCCTTGCTGCTGTACTTGAGATGAAAATTTATTCCTCTTATTCACCATGCAGGTCCAAATCCTGGCCTCCAGAACTCTTTATCCAGAGTGGAAGCTTTGCGAAATCAATATTCATCAAATCCCCAAAACACAATTGCCAGTGCTTCGACCTCAAGAACATCTTCCAGACCTTTTGGCAGCAACATTCATACTCTCAGGCACGATGAAGATGATTTTTCCTCTCGGGATAGAAACACATTCTGGAATGGTAATTCTACCCAATACGGAGGCAATGACAAGTAGGAGTTTAACAAACCCTTGAGGTGTTTCTGCAATGCCTTTGCGCAGGCAATTGTAGCGATTGAGAGCATCCAGGATGAAATTTGAAGTTCTAAACTGTTATTAAGACTTAGAAATCATGACGTTTTTCAGACATGACGTGACTGTTAGAAGCTCAATTGCTTCCTTGATAATATATATCAACTTTGTATGTGTAGATATGATGCCCTATTTCTATGTGAGCTTGTCTTCATAAGAATGATATGCTATTATGATTAGATATGTAATTTTTGAAGTTGAAGTTGAAGTTGGATGATTAAAATGAAAATATATTTAAGGAATTTTGTGTGATAAGAAGTGAAGATTTACTGGTGAATTTTATAAAATTGTAATTAGGTTGATGATGTTATATGTATATGAATGTTGGAATGTAAAGAAGTTATTGATATCTATGTTGTGTGATAAAAGTGAAAATATTAAGTATGAATGTGTGATAATTAGGAAGGTTAAATTGATGAATTATTGTAATTACATTGTGGTATGAAAAAGTTGATAGTTATGAAGAAAAAAAAAAGAGTATATCTTTGTTTATATGGTTAGAAATTGTTTAAAATTATTTGCGAAGAATATGTTTAACATTTCAAATAGTGTTGAATAGAAATGAATGAAAAGCGAGGATTGATAATGAGAACATAGACTGATGATAATTTATCCTAAATCTGTAGACAAACAGGTCACTTTTTTTTTAATGTTATGAAAAAGATATTATCAAATAAAACAAAAAATAAAATTATAATTCTCACATCATCATATACAACAACAACAATCTTTTATCCAACTATGTGGGGTTGGTTATATGACTCCTTTTTCTTTATTGTGTCCTGCTAAGAGTCAAATTCTTATATAAATCTAATAAAGAAAGGTCATTTCTAATATTTTTTAACCAAGTCTTTTTAGGTCTACCTCTACCTTTTTTAACATAAGTAAAATCTAATGCATTTACTTTCCTAATTTGGTCATCGGAAAGCTGCCATTTTATGTGACCAAACCATCTAAGACGACTCTCTCTAATCATATCTTCCACTGGAGTTACTCTAACCTTTTCACGTACACGCTCATTTTGTATCCCATCTCTAAGAGTAAAGCCACTCATCCACCTGAGCATCCTCATCTCTATAACACTTACCTTAATATTATGCTTCTCTTTTAGTGACTAATATTCTGGACGACAAAGCATTATAGGTCTCACTGCCATCTTATAGAATTTTCCCTTAAGTTTCAGGGGGACTTTTCTTTCACACAACAAGCCCGATGCATTCCTCCACTTCAACCATCCAACATGAATTCTACAAATAATATTTTCATCTATTTCACCATCACTCTGAACAATAGATCAAAGATATCTAAAATGTGTACTCTTATTAATGACTTGATCGCCTAAAGTTATAATCCTCCTACTAGATCTATTACTACTAAAATTACACTCCATATATTCAGTTTTAAATCTACTCTTAAACGAAAACCTTTACACTCTAAGGTTGACCTCCATAATTCAAGTTTGCCTTCAACTCCCTCTCTAGTCTTATCAACAAGAAAAATATCATAAGCAAAAAGTAGACACCAGGGTACAACCTCTGCAAATGTCTAGTTAGAACATCTATGACTAGAGCAAAAAGATATGGGCTTAAGGCTGATCCTTGATGTAATCCAACTGAAATAGGAAAATACCTAGTTAAACCACCTTGTGTTTGAACACAAGTAATAGCTTATGCATACACATCCTTAATGACTTAAATATAAGCATTATTAACCATTTTCTTTCCTAGAACTCTCCATAGCACTTCTCTTGGAAGTTTATCAACAAAATATCATATGTAGATTCTCCTTATTCTCGCTATACTTCTCTATCAAACCTCTCAATAAATGTATAGCTTCCATAGTAGACCTACCTGGCATGAATCCAAATTGATTTTGAGAAACATTAGTGTCACACTGCAACCTATGCTTCATAACTCTCTCCCATAGTTTTAAAGTATAACACATTAGCTTAATTCCTCTATATTTGCACAATCTCGTGCATCACATTTATTCTTAAAAATAGAAATCAACACACTCATTCTCTACTCATCTGTCATCTTTTTAGTCTTCAAAATAATATTAAAAAGTTTAGTAAGCCAAGAAGTTCCTTCATCTCCTAAGCATTTTTACACCTCTTTTGGAATACCATTAGGTCTAACAGACACTTCATTTTCTTTAAAGCCTCTTTAACTTCGATTTTACTAATATGTTAATAAAAACAAAAATCTTTATTTTCATTTAGGGTGTTAAGGTCATTAAAGTTAATTGTATTCTCATAATCTTCATTGAAAAGTTTAACAAAATATCTCATCCACCTTTGTTGAATATCCTCTTCTAATAAAAACATTTTTGAGCTTCATCCTTAATACACTTCACTTGAACTAAATCTTTACTACTCCTATCTCTTTGTTTAGCTAACTTATAAATATATCTTTCATCCTTCTTGGTATCTAATCTATTATACAAATCATTAAAAGCTAAAATTTTTGCATTGCAAATTACTTTTTTAGATTTCTTATGGACCTCTTTATATCTTTCCCAATTATTAGAATTTTGACAGTTAAACCAATTTTGATAACAAATATTCTTACTTTTTTTCTTTTCTTGCGTATTTTGATTCCACCGCCAACTATTTTACTATTAGTAGTTTTTTCCTTTGATACTCAAAGCACATATTTTGCAACGTTCTTAATATCACCAGCTACTTTTTGCCACATAACATTAGCTTCCTCATGCACAGATAAAATCTTAAGATTTAAAATTTTGCTCTAAAAAATATTTTTATTAATATTCTTTAAATGTCCCCATCTAATCTTAGAATAATAATTTACTTTATTTTTTATTTTCTGCCCCTTCATCTTGAAGTCCAAAACAAATAAATGATGCTGGGTACATAAACTTTCACTCGGAATAACTTTATAATATTTGTAATCTAAATGATCTATTTTTTAAAAAAGAAAATAATCAATCTGAGTTTTACTATATTCATTCTTTGATGAGATGCTCATCTCTTTTCTTAAATAAAGTATTAACAATTTCAAAATCATAAGCTAAAGAAAAATCTAATATAATTTTACCACTTTTATTAGTCGCTCTAAAGCCACAGCCACCATGAATGCTTTTAAAATCATCTACCTCTCTATCAATATGTCCGTTTAAATCTCCTCCAATAAAAACTCTTTCTTCAAGAGATATCTTTTGTATTAATTCTTCTAGGTCATTCCAAAATTTTAATTTGAGCACATATCTAAACCTACTTATGGAGCATAAGCGCTTATAATATTAATAATCTTAGCATCAATAATAATCTTTAAAGCTATAATTTTATCTTCAATTCTATTAATTTTACAACATTATCCTTCAAACTCTTATCTATAATCACACCTACATCATTTCTAGTACGACTCCTACCAGAATACTATAGTTTAAATCCTAAACTATCAATCTCCTTAGCCTCTCTCCAACCCATTTAGTTTCCTAAATACATAGAATATTTATCTTCTTATGGATCATAATATTTATTAATTTCATTAATTTGCTTGTAAGGGAACTTATATTCAAAGTTCTCATCCTAATTTTAGTTTCATAGACTATCTTCTTTGCCCACATCCGTTCATGATGTTGGAACCATTGCCTATTTAACATTACACTTAGGCACCGGTGCAGCAACCTTGCTCACTTTGTCACTGCATTCAAGCTATACAATGCATCGCTTCCAGGAAATGACCTAGCATTAACACAATGTATTAGAGGATTCATGTCATAATTATTCGACAAGTTTTAAGCCGGTTGTTGACTACTTAACGAAACCCACTATTTTTCTCACATCATCTTATGAAAATTTAAGTTTTCTTCCAATAATTACACAGCTATTTTTTTTATGTAATTGCAACCATCTTAAATTGACCTTTAATTAAAAAAATGAATTGCAAGTATTATGGCTACCATGGAATTAAATAGATTTTAATGTAAATTATTATATTTTAAAAGATTTATTAATTAGTTAAATAGACATAACATATATCATTATTAATTATTTTTAAAAAATACTATTTTAGTGCATGCTTATAGCTATAATTAAACAAATTAGATGCAAAATAGTGTGATTATTTATTCATATAACTAAATTTGCCTACGGACTTAGACCAAATACATTCTCATATCAAAATACGATGAGTTTCCTCTGCTAGGGTTTCCTTCTCTAGAGCTTTGCCGGGGTTCTCCCCGCCCTGCTGGGGCCTCCCCCTTGTTGGTGCCAGTGACCTTGGTGATTTTTAGGGAAGTACTCTTGGCCTTGTCTTGTGTTTTAACGGGTTTTGTGTTTTCTCATTTTTTTTTGGTCTCCTTCTCCGGTGTTCGTCGGAATGGCATCGATTTGTTTGAGCAACCCTGGTTTTTTAGGGGGCTCGTCTCATTCGCGCTCGTTCTTGGAAGCGCTTGCTGGATCGAACTCTGTTTCGTCTTTTTCGGAGCTAAGGACCTCTACGTTTCGTGATTTACCTTCCCTTTGGATTTCCGATCGAGAAATCAATGAATTGGACATCCCATTTCAATTTTCTTTAGTTGGTTACTTCCCTACTAGGAGACCCTCTCTTGACTCCATTCACAAGTTCTTCTTTAACCTAAAATTAAACGTTGAAGTTTTGGTCACTTTGCTTGACCCATCACACATTTTGATTAAACTCGCGAATGATTTGGACTACTATAGGGTGTTTTGTCATCATTCCTACCTTGTTTTCAACTGCTACATGAAGCTCACGAAATGGTCACCTAGCTTGGATGTTGGTGTTGAGTCGCTTGTTATCCAGATTTGGGTCTCTTTTCTGCAATTGCGGCTGCATCTGTATACCCCTCGTATACTTCATGGTTTGGGAGCAATTTTTGGTAAACCCTTGAAAATTGATGCGGCTACCTCTGTGGGCTCCCGGCCTTCCGTGGCTCGTGTTCTTGTGGAGCTTGATATTACTAATTCCTATCCAAACCAGGTTTGGTTAGGTTCTAAGAGTTTAGGTTATGTGCAGGAAGTTGCCTTTGATGATCCCCCCTTTTGTGCTTCTTGCAAATGTATTGGACATTTAGTTGGGAAATGCCATCCTCCCCCTTCGGCTGACCTGTCTATTGATGTTGCTAAACCTGGTCCTACCATTGCTAGGCTGGCTTCGGGGAAAGATGTGGATGATTTAGGGGATATTGGTCCTAAGGTGGTGGCTTTGTCTCCTGTTGCTTTACCGATTGTTAAGCCTGCTCTGATTAGTTCTTCTCCCCCTTCCCTTGCGGTGTCGTTGCTTTCTGTGGGGGATTGTTCGAAGGAGGTGATTGATGTTGATTGTGGCCCTGTAGCAAATTATGTGGGGAATGTGGAGGTTTCAGAGGGTGTTATACTTGTGATTACTGCTCCTTCTTTGCCTCATATGATTTATGTAATGGCTGGGGTTAAGCCTGTTGCCCAGGTCTCTCAGTTTGGTGCTAGTGATGGTGGTGCATTGTTTTGTGATGTTAATTCTAAACATGTTTTGTTTGGTGAGGGTACTGTGTTTGCCCCTTGTGGTTTGACTGTGGCTGAGGTGCCTGGTGTGGTCGCTGAGCAGTCAGGTTCTTCTGGTTCTCCAATTCGGGAATTGTCCTCTTCGGTTAAATTGGGTTTGGATAAGCAGGTTCAATCGGATTTACCTTCCGACGTAGGCTTTGCGGGCAATGTTAATTCTGTTAATATTCCTATTTCGGTGTTGTCTAATGCTGAAACGAAAGATCGTGTGGCTAAGTCTGGGAAAAACGCTGTTTTACTTCAATCTGACTGGTTAATTTTAGAGGATTCTCTTTTTTCTCCTTCTAGTGGGGAAGAAGAGGACTTTCATGTAAGTTAGAAAGATTTGGTTGGACGTATTGTCGGGCATGGTTTTCATAATGCGAGTGGTAGCAAGCATAAATGGAAAGGAAAGAAGTAATTGGATTTGGTTTTTAGCCTTTGCATTTTGTCGGAGGTTTTTGTTGATTTCATGGACGATGATGAGGAGGCCCTTCTTCCCCTTGTTGGCTTGGCTGGTTGGCAACTTGGATGAATCGGTTGTGGCTTGCTGGATTCTGGATTGCGTTCGTATAGCTGACACCTACGGATAGTCCGTGCTTGACTGCGAGGCTGGTGCTGGGGGCCTCCACCCTGAGTCCCCTCTCGTTGATTATTTTTATCTGCTTAGTTTTACGGGCTCTTAGTTTTTGTATCCCAGGCTGCTGGCCTCTAGCTGTTGTACTCTCCTTTTAATTTGCTTTGAATAAATTATGTTTTGTTAAAAAAAAAAACTAAATTAGCCTACTCAACTTTACATTAATTATAACATAAATTAATTAACTCCAATTGTCAATAACTAGTTTATAGTTAAACTCTTTTTTGTAAGGCTTAGTTATTTTTAGTTTGATTAATTAATACTTAATTTGCAACTATAAAGTAATTGATTATATCCTAAAATTTTAAAATTAAATTATTAATTATGAAAACTAAATCTTTAAATCCTTATATTCTTAGAATGGCTGAATTTACTAAGTTCAATTTGTAAGATTAAATTTAACAAAACTAGTTAAGAACTTATTTGATAAGATTGGGCCAAAATTCTTCATGAATTTCATGAGTGGTTACCGATTGAAATTAATCTTGATTATTAAAATTTTCAGCCATTCCCCAATAAATATAAGTTAACAAACTTTAACCATCTGGTACATCCAGCTTAAACCCTAGATCGCTCGCTCGACGACTTCAGAAGCGAGAGAGGTCGACTTGAGCCCCTTGAGAGGTGGATTTATTTGTCATCTTGATTTAATGAGATAGAAGAATTGTCGCGAGTCACGACATGGTGGGAACTAGATTGGCTGTGGCGCAGAGGATACTGGCAATGATCAATTGGCTGCGCGATAGGTGAAAATTGGCTTTTTGAGCTTCGTTCTAACTTTTTTTTTGGTTTTGGAAGCATAGGCTTAGATATGATTACTGCCGAAAGGCAGGAACTTGGAGCAAATGACGGCTAAAGATTGAAGAGTTTGGATGGCGCATTTTGGCTGTATGGTGGAGAGGATGTTCGAAGCAGATAGCTTAATTCTTGCAAGAATTTCTTGTTTATTTGCTTCCAGGCGTTGGTTTCTTGCAGCGAGTCTTATATTAGTAACGTGAAGAATGATGCTGATTCAATAAGTAGTGTTGGATCCAAATTTGTTAGTTGGAAAACCGGCCGAGAGAGCTTACTCGAAGATGTCAAGCATGTGAAGGCCGAAGCAACTTTATCCAATGAGTAATAGGAGTGAATGCCTGAGGTCTGTTGTTTCTTGAATACCCTTGTAGAGTAATTGTCGTATTAAGCTATATTTTAACTTAATATGTAGTTTGTTCTAGGGTAATTTGTGGATTTTTATGTGTAATTTGTGTTTGATTGCTGATTAGGTGAATCTATGGCCATTTGATTATTTGGAATGATTCAAAGGTATTAGACGTTGGATAGAGCAACGAGCGCTTTGGTGCCAGATCTTGGTGCTGGCGATTGAGTTTAGAGATCATGCATAGATAACCTAGCACTTAGGTGCTACTTGAAAGTGTGCATATAGTGTGCATATTACATTCAATTTCAAAAGCAAGAGGACAAAAAATACAGCTAAGCATAAGTAGGCTTATTGTGACCTTCCTTCGAAAAAATTAAGAAAGAAGGAAGATCATTTTCATTTGTACATTGCCAAACAAAATTACAATTTAACGCAATCTTAGCACAAAAGTTAGCAACTTTATTTCCTTGTCTATGAGTGTGGTGGAAGATGAGTTGTGGGGATTGAGTTGGGATGGTTAGATCAGACCTCTTATGTTGTTGATGTTGCTAAAATGTCTTTGTCATGGTATCTTGAAAGATAGAAATTATATTTGCATTGTCCCCTTCAATGATGACTTCACTTTTCTCTAGCATCCACGACTCAACAATGTTCTAGACCACAAGAATAGCCTCAATTTCAATTTATGAGTTGTCCCAATATTCTAACTGTTGACCTGCAACTTTATGAAATCACCACGGTCGTTACGGATGACGGTGCCAACTACGACTTGATTTGAGTGAAGAAGAGCACCATCTCCATTAATTTTAATCCAATCAGGAGGAGGGGGATACCAAATATACTTACTACGTAGTTTGACAGGCTGAGAAGTGTCCCATTGCTCCTGGATTGGGTGAGAATATGTGTTGGTGAGCGATTTGAGGATGGTAGCTGAGCCATAGGGTCAACCATGTTTTCTTGCTTTTCTAGCATGCCAAACTTGATATACCACACTACCAAAGAGACGGAGCTGGATTGTGTATGGGCGATGGTAGTGCTGCACAGTTAGCTGAGATCTGATATGTAACGAATTGGATGAGTGTTAAATTTTCATTGATTCAGGATATTGAGAGCCTTATTGAGTTTGGCGCAGAGGCTTATGGTAGGAAGCGGATGTAATTTCAGCAAAATCAGAGAACGACACAAGAAATTTAGAAAGAAGAATACATAAGAACTCTTTTTTATTGAAAAAATTAAGTAGAAAAACACAGGATACAGTTGGAGCCTCAATTGGAGAGGAAAATCCGGCTCTCCCAAATCCCTAGCCATCGGCTAGAGCCCACTCAACCTAAGAAAAACTAATTCCAGCAAAATCAAGCATAATTTGAAATTACCTCATAGTTAGTCTTAAATAGGCTCCCCTAATTCCCTCCAAATCAGTCTCATTTCTCTAAATAATTCCCTCTCAGATTTGAATTCAAATTAATTTTTTCCCTTAATCAATTCCCTCTCAATTCTAATTAAAACTTTCCTAATCAATTCCCTCTCTCTCTTCTAGCTCGCTGCCCACCCTAGTGGGGCCCACCGGCTCAGCCGCTGGTCCATTAATACTCCCCTCCCAAAGAGTCATCTTGTCCTCAAGGTGGAACGAAGGAAACTGTTGCTGAAGCACTGGACTGATAGCAGTAGACTAAAAAATGGACCGACACTGGGTCAAAAGATCTCTGCCTCGAGCATTTCCTTGATCAATCTCTCAATCTTTTCGTAATGGATTTGGGGATGACGATACAGACGAACACTGATAGGTGAGACAACTTCCTTCAAGATGATAACATGCTCGCGTTCTCGTGAAGGAGGCAACCCCTGTACTGGCTGGAACACCCCTCGATATTGCTGTAGGGGTGGTTGAACTATGTCTGACGCTTCTATCTTCTCCCCATCTTTTTCTAATTCCAAACTCTGCAGCTCAACCAAAAATCTCATTCCTTCACCCTTTTCACTCCTTGAAGTGGCTCCAAAGGTAGCATCTCATCTTCTTCCCTCAACATTTTCTCCTCCTGATCTTCCTCTCTCCTTATCGGATTAGGATTTCCTCCACTCCCTTGGTCGTCAGTGGCTCCCGCCGCCCCGACGACCCCGTTTTGGTTTGAACCTCGAGCATCTTGTGGGCTCCGAAAATTCCATAAGAATGCGCTCCTTGGCCTCTCCGTGCCATCAGTCTATTTTCCTTATTTAATAGTGATGACGGCGAAGAGTTTTAACGAGATTAGGTTCCGGGTGAATTTTCAGAAGGCAGATTGGGTTTTAGATAAGACACTACTCAGAGATTTCGCCCTCATTTTGTGAGGACTTTATGATCTGAGTTCTGGTTTCCTATAGGCGCAAGCCCCTATAGTTAATTACCCCTTCTGATAATAAGAGAGAACTTTCGATTAAGGCTAGTTATTAAAGCGGTCGTATAGGTTATGAACCCATTGTATAATAGCAACAGTTTTAGGGTTTGAATTTTAGATTTGAATTTTGGATTTTAAGAATTCAAGGTTTATCATTATGAACTTAAAACTGGTGGTGGGGGGAATGAAGACGAGTTCGATCAAGATCCCATGGTTCCGTCGTCCCGGGCTGTCATGATCCCTGGTCTACTTAGTCAGAGGAGGTAATCGACCCAACCTGATAGAAGGCACCTTGTCGGCAGCCATGGGTTGCTTCGTCCAAGAATACCTTGTAGACCTGGGTTGGTATTTGTCTAAGGGGATATATCTGAATCCACCTTAGCTGACAGAAGGCTTTATGCCTATCGAATATACCATATGATTCATAACTTAAGGGTTTGACGCCGTTAGGGAACATACGGGCTTTGGCCGTGATCGTAATATAATGGTGCCATTTCGTAGCAAAACCACCCGATCAGAGGGCACGTGCCACGTCCCTATTGGCAAGAGATTGTTTGAGGATGAATCGTAGAGATACACCCGACATGCATTCGCTCTTTGTGAGCTGAGGTTAATTTCAAATTTATCACCCCCGACAAACGATTGCGGGGGGTAGATTGGTTTTAGTTTTAAGTTTTTAAGTGATAGATTTTATTTCAAGAATTTGGATATTTATTTGATTTTGAAATTTTAAACCCCTCCGGTTGAGATTTTCTGTCAACACGGCCATCATCGGGGTGACATTAAAGTCACTTATTATTTTTTAGGGATTTGGGAGGAATTTTGTAATTCAAGTCATGTCACTCCAGTCCTTTCACGGAGGAGGATGAAACTTGAATATTTGACCCGTGTAGCATTCTCGAATCGTTGGATTTGGGACTTAGATATGACGATCAGAGCACATGCGGGGAATATCATTTGACCCTGCGCAGCATTCTCAAACATTTGTATTTATAACTTTAAAACGTTGATCGGAGCACATGCAGGGGTGTATTATTTGAATGTATTTGTGTAACAATTTATTGGAGCTTATGTAGATGTAATTGAACACTTTTTTCTTCAATCCATGAAGTATTCTCAATGTTTGATTTATATTCATGTAATATTTTTTTTTTATTAGTTGTAAGACCTTCCAATCATCATCTATATGAACTTCCTCGTCAATGGCTTCTCTGACACTTATATCATCATTAACAAGTAGGTGCCTATGAAGCATGAGCTCCCTTGAGAGCATGTAGGTAGCATTTTAGATGTAAATATAAGAAGCTCGACATCATCAAATTTTTATTTGGGAGCTAAATCATTTTTATCATTTTTTATTCAATAGACCGCTGCCACTCTTCTCCTAATTCATTATTATCTATAGCAACATAAAACAGAGCAATGATTTCTTCCTTATGATTAATTCTTTGATACTGCAATAGCCATGGAACTTATTTGAGATGTTTCTTCTAGCTGCATTTTTCTAGGGATAATGATAGCTACCTTAAGCAATCTATGGGATGTTGTTTTAATAACCCCACTATCATTCGATGCATTTACAGCAATAGCCCTAGGGTCCAAAAATGTTTCCCAAAGACGATCATATATATATATGAGTGCTAGCTCCCATATCTAACAGGAATTGTGCCTAATCCCTTTGCTTCACGTTGTCTTCCAAGTCAAGTAGTAGAAATCAAAATCCAAACTGACATATCCTCAAATGAAGATCCTAGGAAGATTTTGCGATTTGTTTTCTACATGCTCTTAGTGATGTGCTATACAAAATGGAATGGCAGGAAAAGTTGCACTCACTTGCCAACCAAAATCACCAAGTCCTTTGTGCTCAATTATCAGAGAATCATAGTTTGGTACTCTTTTCAATCCCAATATCACAAGTAATCTGTAATCAGAGATTGGCAACATGAACTCTAAATTTTCATTTCAGTTTTATGTTGTCCAAATCGAGTTTAGCTCTGAGTCCAGTTTGAGTTTAAGTCCAAAATTACTTGATCAAATTTGATTTACAATTGATTTTTAGGTTTGAATTATATTCAAATCAATTTCCATTTTTTTTGTCCAAGTCCCTTGTTGTTCACTAGAAATTTCGGCAGCCTTCCGGCGTCCCCTCCCCGGCGCCGGGAGGTAATGAGGGCATTTGCCCTTTCAAGTCCTCCCGGCCAGAAAGATAATTGACGGCCGTGGGCTTCGGGGCGTTGTCGGGCCCCGGAATGGTCTTTGGAAGGTACTTGTGACGATCGTTGGTTGCCGGAGATTTTGTTGTCGACCTTTAAGCAATTTCCAATTTTCTCAAAAATTTGGCTAAGTCCCGAATTTTTGAGAAAATTTCGGCAGCCTTCTGGCGTCCCCTCCCCGGCGCCGGGAGGTAAGGAGGGCATTTGCCCTTTCAAGTCCGCCAGGCCAGAAAGATAGTCAACGGCCTTGGGCTTCAGGGCGTTGTCGGGCCCAGGAATTAGTCTTCAGACGCTTTGATTGACGATGATTGGATGCAGATCGTAGTTGTTGCAGAAAATTGGACGCAGATCGAATGGTTGCAGAAGATTGGATGCAGATCGAGTGGTTGCCGACGATTGGATGCAGATGATTGTCAAAATTTGCCGATCCCTGTTTGAAAATCCTCTCATTTCTCTCTCTCTTATATATATATATTAATATAATTATATATTATATTTTAAATCATAATATATATTATAATATAATATAATATTATAAAGTTACATTAATATAATATAACACTATATTATTATTATATTATACTGTTATATCATACTATTAAGATATATTATAACATTATATATATATATATATATATATATATATATATATATATATATAATACTATTATATTATAATACATATAATATAATATATATAATATTATAGATATATAATAGAGAGGGAAGGAGAGGAATCGGGAAGAGCCGGTTCGGGCTAGGGGCGAACGGGAGCAGGTTGCGACGGCGGTCTGGAGCACGGCGGCTAGAGTCGACGTCGGTGGTGGTCGGGCTGGCTGCTGCACGTAGGTCGGCGGGTTTGGAGGCAAAACTTGGTTTGGTCTTGGGTTAGGGCACGACGGGAGACCGACGTTTGTGCAAGGAGTGGTGGCAGGTTGGAATCAGAGCAGGAATTGACCGGAGGGAGTTCAGTCGGCGGCTTCTGTTTGTTCGTCCGTGGGTTTGAAGTCGCGAGAGCAGGAGATTGGAGGCCGGCGGATGGTTCGGAGTTTGACGGGAGCCCTCGAGGTATTTCTGAACTTGATTCCTTCCTTCTCTATGTGTTTGTTTCTGAGCGCGTATCAGCGGGAATGAGAGGGTTCCGCTGTTTTGTGTCGTGAGAGGCGGTTGGAGGGAGGTCGTGGGAGCAGTTTTAGCGAACGTGGGCGATCGTGGCTGAGGTGGAGTCGGTCGAGTGTGTAGGCCGACCCGGTTCGCTGCTTACAGGTCAACACATCTTCCTCATCATCTCCTCCATGATGGCAAACATCCCATCAATATTCTTATGAACAGCTAAAATTTGACTTTGGAAATCTAAAATTTATATTTCAATATTCTAATCTCCTCTTCCAACACTTCTACCTTTCTTCCTGCCATAAGTACCCGGATTTATGCTCTGATACCAATTTGATAGAAAGTGGATGCAATTTCAGTAAAACCAGAGAACGACACAAGAAATTTAGAAAGAAGAACACGCAAGAACTCTTTTTTATTGAACTACGAAGAAAAACACAAGATACAGTTGGATCTTTAATTGGAGAGGAAAATTCGGCTCTCCCAAATCCCTAGCCATTGGCTAGAGCCCGCTCAACCTAAGCAAAACTAATTCCAGCAAAATCAAGCATAATCTGAAATCACCCCATAGTTAGCCTTAAATTGGCTCCCCTAATTCCCTCCAAATCAGCCACATTTTCCTAAATAATTCTTTCTTAGATTTGAATTCAAATTAGATTTATTTCTCTAATTAATTTTCTCACAATTCTAATTTAAATTTTCCTAAACAATTCCCCTCTCTCTTCTTGCCCGCCGCCCGCCCTAGTGGGCCCCACCGACTCAGCCGCTGGTCCATCAACTTACAATATGGTTAATATCTTTAGGATAACTGCACCCCCATGGTAGGAGACCTAATGCCAAAGAAGAAGGAAAAACTACACTTACATTAATGCCTAGGCGTTGAGAATGTTGCACCAAGGAGATACAATGCCTGGTTAACAATAAAACCAAACATGCAATACCTAGGTGTCACCTCTCTAGTTCCTAGGGGTTATTGTTTGAATTTATTTTGAGCATGTTATATTTAGAACTTGCTTTATTGGCCTATGGGGGTAATCTCAACATTTAAACTTGGACGTTTTAGGATTTTTGGAGACTTTTTGAGATAAAATTTGGAGAATGATAAGTATTGGTGAAGACGGTAATTGCATAGTCAACTTAATTTTCTTATTACTTTTATTTTTCTTATGTTGAAGACATTCATGGAGTTTATATTTTCTTTTATTATGAACTATTTTTTCCCCCAAATTTTATGATGGAACCTCAATGCGAAAATTGAATGTTAATTTCTTCTTCTTTTCTATGATTTGCTCTATGTTTGAATGCTTATTCTATGAGGTGTTTCAAGTTATTTATTTATTTTGCCATCATTTAAATGTTTTTAAAAGAGATATTTAGGTTTAGGATGTTGATATAATAGCTTGAGTTGATATGAGACAGACATATACTAATGAGGCATGGGCAATCCTTTTTAGAGTTTGTTCTTAATGATTCTTTTTTTTTTTTTTTTTCACATAGACATATAGTTGCTTGTTTAGAAAGGTTTTGTATGTCCATCGGCAGAGGCTTGTAGAAAAAGGTTAGTGCTTTCGATTGACATTCAATTTAGGATAATTAATCATAGAATTAGAAGAAATTCATTTGTGTGAATTGTTAAGGGGAAATTATATCCCAATTCTTAATCATCATTAGTTTATCATCAGGCAATTTATGTTTTAAATCAGTTTTATTGCTTTAATCCTAGTTTTAGTGACATTTTGTTATTCATTTAGATAAATTAATGCAATATAAATTAGCAATTAGCAATTTAGGATTCTTTCTCATCATTATATTGTTTATTTTGATACTGGCACTTGAGTGTTAAAAATACAACATTATGTGAGAGAATTGTAGAACAAATGCTTAGAAAAATTATATCAATTTTAGAATCAATTTGGTTTCATGCAAAAAGATTTACCTTGGAAATATATTTTTTTGTTAGTGCAATTAATGGAAAAGTATATGGAGCAAAGAAATGATCTTTATATATATTAAAGATATGAATGATAGAACATTGAAAAGTATTAGAAGAAGTTATGGAGTGAATCGAGAGCTTCCAATTATTACATCAATAATCGACATTGATTTTATCTTTTTCTATTGGCTATGCAGATGCTTATTAAGAATATTCAAAGCAAGGTGCATTGGTGCATATATTTTGCAGATGACATTGTTCCTAATTTGTGAGGCATCTGCTAAAATAAGTTAGAAGTTAGAATAGTGATAGAAATAATTTTAAAATAAAAAGACTTAAATTTAGTAGAGCAAATATTAAAAATTTTATATGCAATTTTAGTTATTATAATATTAATGCTTATCATTTAATATTATTAGAAGAGGAGATGATACCTAGTTGAGATAGGTTTTAGTATCTTGGATTTATATACAAAAAAGTAGAAATATGGATAAGGATGCAACTTATGGAGTTAAGGTTGGTTGGCTAAGTTGGAGAAGTGCAAATCGAGTTTTGTATGGTAAAATGATATCATAGATATTGAAAGATAAATTTTACAAAATTGCAATTAGGTTAATGATGTTATATGAATTCGAATGTTAGCAATAAAACAATCATTGATATATATGTTGTGTGCAATAAAAATGAAAATGCTAAGATGGATGTAAATCAAAATTAATAAGGATAAATTAATAAATGACTAAATTAGAGGGATGATTGTAATAACATCTATTGAATATAAGATAATTGAAAATGGACCAGTGGTTTGAACATGTATAACAAGGGTAGAAAGAAAATATAACAATTAAATGATTCAGTGAAAGTAGTATTAGAGGGTTAGGAAAGATAAGAGGTGGATCTAAAGTTATATGGATTAAATTTGTGCAGATGGCTTGCGATGAATAAGCTTAACTCAAACAACGTTTACCAGAAATAAATGAAAATTAACAATTCATAAAGATGATCCCAAAATTTGTGACCAAGATGATGATGATGAATACAATATTTTAGGAAGGTATTGCATTTCCAATTCCTTGATCTTATTTTATTTGTTTAACAAGCAAAAAATAAATAATCAAATAGTAGCACATTATGGTTAAGTGTTAGTTGTATGCAAGATGCTGCGTTTCATTCATATTTCACATCAGCTAACATCTCATCTTATTTGTTCGGTGTTGCAGATTTAATTTTGATCTCCAATGACCTTCTGTGATAGCAAAGAATTGCTTAATTTCATTATCACAATTGTGAAGAGATTGCTATTGTGCCAAAATATTAACTGGCTACTTTTTTGAATGTAGGATTAGTTGGTAATTGTTCACACGGATGCCAGCAATTATAAATAACATTCTGAAACGGATTGATTGCTGTTCATCCTTGAATTCGTTCAAGAAAATCCATGCTCATATCATCATTCATGGCCTTCGCTCAAACAATCTTGTAGCTGTAAAACTCGTGATCTTTTGTAGCCAGGCTTTGGGCCATATTGGTTATGCCCGCTTGATTTTCAATGGTCTTTTGAGTTCTGCAAATGTTTACCTCTGGACTGCCATGATTTCGTCTTACATTCATCAACATTCGGAGCTTGCAAGAGAGGCCATTGTTATATACCATATGATGCTTAACCATGGAACTTATCCAAACAACTTCACTTTATCAACAGCTCTTAAAGCATGTTCAACTTTGAAAGCCACAAATGAAGGCAAGCAGATTCATGCTCATTCTACTAAACTTGGATTCAATTCCTCTATTTATGTGCAAACCACATTGGTAGACATGTATGCTAAATTTGGTTTAGTAGAAGAAGCAAGGTATGTATTTGATAACATGGCAGTTAAAAATGTCGTCACTTGTAATGTTATGATGTCATGTAATGTGAAAGATGGTGATATTGAATCTGCTAGAGGAATTTTTGATCAAATGTCTCAAAGAGATCCAATTTCATTGGCAACCATGATATCTGGTTATGCCATGAATGGATCTATGCTGACTGCCAGGGAGCTTTTTGATCAGATGCCTGTGAAGGAAGTTAGTTCTTGGAATGCTTTGATTGTTGGTTATTGTCATGGAGGAGAATGGGATCAATCAATAAAACTCTTCAATGAGATGCTGCTGAATCGTATTAAACCAAATCATGCCACCATGGCTATACTGCTGTCTTCCTGCGGCCAATCAGGAGCTCTGAGATTTGGTAGGCAATTACATGGATTCTTGCATAAGTTTTGCTTTCTAAAGAATGTTTATGTCAGCAATTCTCTTGTTAATATGTATGCCAAATGTGGCAACTTACAGGAAGCTTACGATGCGTTTTTAGATATGCCTGAGAAGGATATAGTATCATATAATGCAATGATTACTGGGTTGGTTAACCATGGACATGGTGAAGAGGCCTTAGAACTATTTCAAGAGGTGCTGGAAAGCGGTATTCAACCCGACTCGGTTACTTTTCTTGGAATATTAACTGCCTGTAGCCAAAGTGGATTAATAGATTTAAGTCTATATTGTTTTGAGTGCATGAGGAGTTATGCAATTGAGCCATCTGCTGATCACTATGCGAGCATCATTGATCTGTTTGGTCGGAAGGGCCTTATTGAGAAAGCTTATAACTTTATAAAGACCATGTCAGTTGAGCCACACGCAGGAGTTTGGGGAGCTCTTCTTAATGCTTGTAGTAGTCAGATTAATGTTGAGATTGGTAGAATTGCAGCAGAAGAACTCTTCAAACTTGAACCAGAAAATCCAGGTAATTATGTGATTCTTTCAAATATATATGCTAGAGCCCATTATTGGGATGGTGTTAGAGAGATAAGGTGCTTCATGAGAGGAAAAGGAGTGGCTAAAACAGCAGGATGTAGTTGGATTGAGTTGAATAATGAGGTTTTTGAATTTGTTATGGGAGAGACGGCTCACTTTCTGTCTGAAGAAATTTATGCATTTTTGAGACAACTTTCTTTGCAAATGATGTTTCTGAATTGGGAGTGTTATTAAAGTAATACAAACATATACACTTTGATTGAGGGTCTATGTGTGACGGTTACAGTTGTCATTAATTACATTAAATGAGAAGAAAGAGAGAAAAGCAACGATGGCGCCCAGATCTTCTACGGTGGACTTGCCAAAGAAATTTAATGGGCCTTGAGAGAATCATCAAGGAAATTGCCAACTTCGGACAACATCTTGAACGTTTATGGTGAGATGTTAGGCGAATCCTTGGATAAAGCTATAGTGGTTACATAAGAGGAGAAATTATTCTGTGCGGAGTCCGGACGGGGAGAACCGTCTGGATTTGTTGCGTATTTATAAATACTCAGTAAATATTTATCAAATACTCAGTTGTGAGTATTACTGAGTATTTTGTGATATTTGTTGAGTATTTTATGAGTGTTCGTTGAGTATTTGTTGATTTATTGTGTATTTACTGAGTATTTGTTGAGTATTTATAAATACTCAATAATACGCAGCAATCCGGACGATTCTTTCCTTTCGGATTCCGCATAGAATAATTTCTCCGGCAGGAGTGGCATATGAAGGAGTGGGTAGAATTTTTGAAAGCCTATAACCCTCTAGTTACTCTAATGATGGGTTATTTATAGCTAAGTTGAATGCTATTATCCAAGGCTTGCAATACCAATGGGCTAACGCCATCAGAGTGGAAGTGGCAGATGGATCATATGACACCTTCCATCAGGCTCCGTGTGCTCTGATGTATGAAAAAGCATTGAATTTGGGATTTTAAGTAGGTCATATGGCATGAAAAGGCGTTGGAGCATTGGAGCAATCACAACGAAGATGTACTGGTGTCTTGTAGAGTATAGAACTAATAAATGAGAAGACGTTTTCTAACCTGTCGGGTCCTTTAGGAGTGATAAACACTCTCTTTGTTGAGATTAATGCTGTCCGGAGACCAATCAGAATGCGCCACATCACCTCTTTGTTCGGTACCGTGGCTTGGTACTACTCAGTACCGCTGATATGGCGCATTCTGATTGGTCTCTGGACAGCGTTCTACGTTCGGTCTCCGCAAAGAATAATTTCTCCCTTGTTGAGACAGTTAGTGCATGGTAGAGGTCTCTAAATGTTCCATAGCGACAATGCTCTTCAATAAACACTTGTGCTTTGTAGGTGGTTTGGTACACTGAATTTTACAAGATCCTTCATAAATGATGTTGGAACTTATGTCGAAGATGTATTGGGGAGGATAAAAACTTGTCAAGTATGCTGAGTGTAGGAGGAGAATTGAGATTGCTGAGAGGGCTTCTCAGCTTGAGAAGATATGCATGAGAAAGATAAATGAATTCATTTGATGAACTTCTTATTTAGCGAGTTTTCTGACTATATGAAAAAAAAAAGATAAATTATATAAAATTTTATCTTAGATCTCAAGTTGATATCGAGTCTCATCAGGTGTGAAAAAATAAAAAAATTAAAATAATGAACGTGAGGAAATTGCAATATCAAAATGATTGCTTTTAAAATATTTAATTGAATCAACATTGGCGCAATGAAAAGGCACTCAATTGTTTAATTACTAAACCTAATTAAAAAATATAATTGGGAATTATGTCATAAATTTATATAAAAAAAAGTTCATATACTCCTAAAGAAAAATAGAGAAATTTTTTTCCTTGATTTAACAGAGATAATTTTAATATTTAAAGTAAAAAAATAAGAAAATATACTCACTTTCTCTAATTAAATGAGAAAAATATATAAATAAAATCATTTTCAATTAATATTTACCAAAGTTAGGTGAAATAACAATTGAATAAAATTTTTTAGATATATTTACTTTTCACAAAGCTTTCAAAAAAATGCTTTTAATATAATAAGTTAATAACTAAGTTAAGTGATAAGAAATAGAAGATATTAATAGATTTTAAAATATAATATTTTTCATAATTATCTTAATTTATCATTTATTTGAGTATTCTTACAAAAGCATTGAAATATTTTTAATAGTACAAAAAGGTCTCTATCTACTATATAATTATTTTAATAGTTTTATTAACTTAATTTTTGGCTATCAAATAGTAAGATGGAAAAGTAAGAATCATATACTTATTTATCATAGTTGATAATTTGATTAATGCATATAATTTATCAATTAGATTGCATCATATATTAATTGTGTTTATCACTTGTCTCCTTTCATGCAATTTGCTTTTAAATAAGATAATTATAGGGAGATAAGCATTTAGAAATCAAGAAGTCAAAATTTTGGCTTATCTTCTTATAGTGAGCTAATTAATATAAACTATTACAATTATTAACAAGATCAAATTTTTTATAGCACTTCAAGCTTTATAGAAGTGATAATCAAGCTCATGTATCCAATCAATTGAAGTGGAATAAAATATTAAATCTTCATTTTTTTATTTTTGTTTTTTATCTCATATATTATAAGATTTATAAGACTATATAGACAATAAAAAAATTAAAAGAAGTACATTTATATATTGAGAAATACTTACATATTTAGCATTTTTAATATATTTTTGTATGAGTAGGCCCCACTCCTTTGGTGTCTTGAAGTCCACAAGTACAACTCCAAGATTAAATCCCACATGTATAACACATCAAGCTTGATCAACTTAAAATTTTTTCAAATCCTTACAATAATTTTTCTAAGATCTCTAACAATTAAGCTATTGACACCCACATGTCTTCATGTCTATATTATATATTGATAAAAATTTAATATTATGTGTTGAAATATTAAAATTTCTACTTTTATTCATTGTTTAATATGATAAAAACTAATGATTTTAAGTCAACTTGAATTGATTTCAAGTCATCTTAGAATGAATGCATTTCAAGTTGAATTTGCTCGACCTAAATTACAATTTTGATTGAGTCAATTTTGAGTAAAATTTTAAGATTATGTCCAGCTTATTTGAACTCACCTTGAATGTCAAATATATTCTTATTTGGGACCCTTAAGAAAAATATTCTAACACCTTGGAGAATTATGAGTAGGGGTGTCAATATTTGACACAACCCAAAAATTCGACCCGAACCCGAACTGGGTCGGGTTTAGGATTTCGACCCGTTTGTAAAATCGAGTCGGGTTCGGGTTGACCCGAAAACTCGAAATCAACCCGGTCTGACCCATTTTTAAATGATTTAGGAGGGTTTTAAAAGATTGTTATGAAATAAGTAAATGTTATTTCCAAAAAATAATAAATCATGTTGTCCAAACTGAATTAAGCTTGGTTTATTTTAAATTGGTTGAAGTAAATATTACCTTAATTCAATTTAGGTTTAAATAAATCGAATTAAATAAAAAAAATTTAGTACAACATATTGAAACGGGTCGGGTTCAGGTCCGAAATACTGACCCATTTGCAAAAATGGGTCGTGTTTGGGTCGGGTTGAACAATGCCGGGTCAATTCCGGGTAACCCGTGACCCGATTTTGATAGCCCTGCTTATGAGCCTTTGGGCATCTATACATATAAAGAATCTAGAGGCAAAAAATAAATTAAGAAATGAAGAGAATTCCTCCCCATGATTCCTTCTATTTTAAATGTTGGTTAAATGTCACATTACCAAGTTGATAACTTTGAATATGTGCTTCTTCTTTGATGGAAATACATAACTAAAGCTTCCGAAGATCCCCCACCTCTCAAAACCCCTCATAGCTTTTTACCACATTCCAAAGAAAAACTCTATCCAATGTCAACATCATTCTCTTGACCACAGTTCTCAAATTTTCTTGCTGAGCTTTCTTTTCAATTCCTTGTTCTTTGAGTTATTTGCTCTTTTTTTTTAAAATAGCAAAAATTTGTATAAAATAAGTATACTATTCAAAATGTTTAAAATAAATATAAGCATAAACATCTTCTAAATGGTAATTTATTTTCATTAAATTCTATTTTTAATTTCAAATATTTTGATATATAAAAGTATATTTAAATATGAATTTAATTGTATATGTATAGCTATTTAATAAATAGCTGTTTAATATTTTTAAGTAACACTAAAATTAAAACTAAGTAATAGCTTATAGTTAATTAACAAGTGATGTAATAGTTCATTTATATATTAAAATACCTCTAATGTAGGCAAATCACTAAACTAAGCATGCATTGGCTTGATGAAATCATACGGCTAAGAGGAGTTGGATAAGGGATAGTAGAGCATTAGTGGAAACTAAACATTAGTATATTACAATATATATAGCAACCCACCGATGCTTAGCTCGGTTGGTGGGCAAGCACGGGTGGGTACCCCCTATCCCGGATTCGATTCTCTTGGGCGGCAGCGTCTTCTTCGGAGAGACCAATAAGCGTTGACCATGAGTTCTAATGGATGTGGGTAGCTCGTCCAGGTCGACCGGGGTTTATGGACCGCCAAGCGCCCCTAGATAGTAGGGGGTGGCAGCGGACAGTTCCTCGTTATATTCTCTCAGGCGGCAGCGTCCCCTTCGGAGAGATCCAATAAGCGTTGACCACGAGTTCTAATGGATGTGGGTAGCTCATCCAGGTCGACCGGGGTTTACAGACCGCCAAGCGCCCCTAGATAATAAGGGGTGGCAGCGAACAGTTCCTCGTTATATATATATATATATATATATATATATATATATATATATATATATATATATATATATATATATATATAACAGTAAAGCATTAACAAGCAATTCTCATTCCTTCTCTTCTGTACCCCGTTAGTTGATTTTGGCATTCGAGCAGAGAGCAGGCCGTGAGCTAAGGAACGGGTATTGCTTGCTGGCTGGAGGGAAGTGAAGCTGTTGTGTACGAATGCTGCAGCTTCCTGCTGTGGATTTCTCAAGTAATGAAAAATAGGAATTGGTTTATGATTTCAGAAATCTAAAGGAAGGAAGCAGTAGTTGTATTCTTATGTCATATGTTTTTTGAAATGGTATTTGTTGATATTTGAGTGTGCTGAAATCTGTTTGTGGAAAATCAGTGAGGAGTATAGTTAAAAACTACTCTGATATTTGCTGAAATGTTACTGAATTCAGGTATATGAAATAGATTTCTGTATGGCTGTAGGGTTGTTGCATGAAATTAAACTTTATATGCTGAAATCAGTATTTCTTTTCTGTATGACTGAAATTTATATAAAATTAGTAAGTATGGTATCACTGTATCAGCAACAAAGGTATGCTGAAGGTAATCACTGAAATTCAGATTTGCTGAAATTAACTTCTGGAATTCAGTCCAGGTACTAAATTTATGGGTTGCTGTAGTTGAAGTTTGCAGATTTCATAAAACAATAAGGAAAAAGGAAAGGGAAGGTAATAGAGAAGTAAATTTGGAAGAGGGGTAGTATTAAATGAAGAAAAGTGCAATTGAGGTTGTTTACAAAAGAAAAAGAAGACTGTCTAGGAGAATAAATTTCTAACACGGTGAGATATTCAAACGATGCATAGAAAATAGTAAAAATTTTTATATATGTGCAAATTCATATTTGCTTTGTTTATAATAGCATTTATTTCAATTTATTTATGTATAAATTATTGATTCATTAAATAATGATTATAAAAGAAATGAATGATATTCGAAAAGTGAAATAAGTCATATATGGAGGATAGGCCCGCACAAGTAAATGTGAAAGACCTAACGAGGTAAGCTTACACTCTCGAAATTCTAGAAGTTAGGAATTCTGACCCATCCTTGAATGAGAGAGTAACTTCAATTCTAAAAGTTAGAATTCAGACACAACCTTGAATTAAAAAGTTGGAACGGTGCAAAAGCCTATAGCTATCATATGACTTGTGTAAAGGTATTAAACAAGAAACAAAAAAAAAGTGATGTTATGTATTCTTATGACTAGTATGGAGTTTACATATATTTTAAATTAATTGTCAAAATGTTATTATTATATTTTATACATCACTTGCGTATTTTATTGAGCTCGAGCTCATTAGCAGTGGTTGTATTACAGATATGAGAAGGAGCCGGTGGAGTAGTAGGTAGAACAGTTGACTACTCTTTTTATGTACATATACTTTTGGGTGTACAAAGAGATCTGAGTAAGAGCTGTACAGACACTTTTGGGTATGTGAATAAATTTTAAAAATTTTAGTAAAGCTCTGTATTTCTTTTAAGATGTGTATTTTATTTGAGGTATATTACATGCTTTATGTTGTTAAGTATAAAGCTTGATATGTTAGAATTGTTTGAATAGGCTACTTTTTACTCCCTGATTTTGATAGAGGTAGTTCAGAATGGATGTTAGTAAGAAGAAGGTCTGTTCAAATTTTCCTTCTCTGTTATATTTTGGATTCACTATAAGGGGTCAAAATAGGGCGTGGCAATAAGTTTAATGATTTATGCATTATTGAGAACTCAATAGAAACCATTGGAGACTAATTTATGTTGATTTGCTACTAAAAAAATTATCTGATTAACTATTAGTTTTTATGTAATTTTTATATCTTAAAGTATTTAAATATTTAAACGAGCTAGTAACTTATGAGATTGACTTTAGGGTCAGTTGAATTCTATTTTTAGAAGTATAGTTACAAATTGAAACGAGCATCTCAATGAGAAATGCAATGATACAAATAACATTTTGATTCAAGTTCAAATGGATCGAAATCAATAATAGTTAGAAACTTAGTGACAACGTTTGAAAAAACATACATTATTTGATTCTTGCATGCTTATAATTGAAATGAGTGTCTTGATGAAAAATATTGACAAGCCAAAAATCATCAAATTCTGATAGCATTAAGATACTGATGTTAGTCTATGTGGAATTTGATTGTGTCGATCAATTGGATTGTGTTGCCTCGGACTTCAAGTTAATTTCTCATGCTCATTTGGGGGTGCACAGGGGGGGGGGGGGGTTACCCCTTGTTGACCTAGTTTTTTTTACCTGACCCCAGATCTTGGGTCAACCCAGTTGACCAGGTCAACCTGGGTTGACCAAGTAGACCCATATAGGTCTAAATCACTTCAAATCAGATCCAAGCCCAACCCAGGGGCTTCAAGGCTCATACCCCTCTTCCCTTGGACCCATTTGACTAGGATTGACCAAGTCAACCCTGGACTTTGTCAACCCAAGCCATTAATAGGTCAATATGACCCATTTAAAGCCTATTTAAAGCCTTAAACACTTTCCTAATATTCTAAGACTCAAAACGACGGCCAAGCACATTGGTTTCACTCCTATTAAGATCTAGATACGATCCCAACCATTGGATATAGAGTAAGGGCCTTTAAATAGCAAAGATTAGGGCTCCTTAAGGATCTTTTGGCAATCCCTCTCTAGCTAGGCCTCCAAAACCCGAGTTCCTTCGTGTGCGAGTTCCCACGACCTAACCCCACCCTTTCCGACCCAAAGCCGCAGTCAGGACCTCGCCGGCGGTGAGGTTTCCGACGAACCGAGGCCACGAACGTTCCAAAGCTTCTCCTATCCAATCCAAGGTGTTTCAGAGCTCGAGTTCAACAGAAGAATTATACGAGGACAGTCTACAAGCTCAACAAGCCCAAGATCTCCCGAATCCACCGTGTGCATTAGGTAAAAACCTCAACCCTAGGTCACAACACATAGGGTCAATTAGCGTTGTGTAAAGTGTTCTTTAAGCCAATGGATCAATCCCACACGATTTCTGTTCATGCATAAAGTCTTGGTTTAAAATTTCATCAAAAACAACATACCCGATCGAGAGAACGAGCCCAAAAATCGGTTCTAGGGCTCGGGTTCTGCTTTCGGCCGCTGGGAAGAGATCGTGGCCGTTGATCCAGTGATTAACGGCCGAGAGCTGGTCGTTCCGCAGCTTTGATTAGCTGCGGATCTTGATCTCGCGGTTCCATGGACCATCCGGCGAGATCTCAGCCACTGATTCTAAACCGCAGGAGATCAGACGGCTCCCAGTGATCGCTGACGCGGCAAGTGAAACCGCGTTCTCCGCGGTTTGATTGCCGCAATGATCTCAGTAATCATTGCCGGCGGCGCAATGATTGCGCCACCAGGCAATGATTACCCGTGGACCGCTGGACGAATCCTGGTCCGCCACGTGGCCTACCGAGCCGCCGCCGCCGTTTTAGTAAAAAATAGTTTTTTAAAATTCTTTTAATATAATATTATTTAAAATAAAAAAAATACAGAAAATTTTAAATAATTATTTTTTTAATATTATCTATAATTATACTATTTATATTATTATTATTATTATTATTATTTTAACTTTAATATTATAATAATAATAATAATATTATTATTATTTTAATAATATCATTATATTAATAATATGATTATTTTAATATTATTATTATATTAATAATACCATTATAATATTATTATTTTAATATTATTGATTAATAATAATATTAACTACTTTAATATTATTATTATATTAATAATATCATTATAATATTATTATTTTAATATTATTGATTAATAATAATATGAACAAATTTAATATTATTATTATTTTAATAATAGCATTATAATATTATTATTTTAAAATTATTGATTAATAATAATATTAATTACTTTAATAATATTATTATATTAATAATATCATTATAATATTATTATTTTAATCTTATTGATTAATAATAATATTAATTACTTTAATAATATTATTATTTTAATAATGTCATTATAATATTATTATTTTAATATTATTGATTAATAATATTATTAATTACTTTAATATTATAATTATATTAATAATATCATTATAATATTATTATTTCAATATTATTGATTAATATTAATATTAATTACTTTAATATTATTATTATATTAATAATATCATTATAATATTATTATTTTAATATTATTGATTAATAATAATATTAATTACTTTAATGTTATTATTATATTAATAATATCATTATAATATTATTATTTTAATATTATTGATTAATAATAATATTAATTACTTTAATATTATTATTATATTGATAATATCATTATTATTCTTAATGTTATTATTATATTAATAATAATATTATTTTTTTAATATTATTATTACATTAATAATATTATTATTATTTTGACATTATTATTATATCATTAATATTTTAAAATTACCTTAACTATTATTATATTATTATTAATATTTTAAGGTTATTTTAATTATTATTACTTATTATTTATTTTAAAATTCAGAAATATTAATATTTGATATATTTTAAATTTATTAATTATTTTTAAATATTAATTATTTTAAATCAATTAAAAATTACTTTTAAACCTATTTAACTTCAAAAATTCATAACTTTCTCATATTTAATCTGATTTTGACGTACAATACTTTGAATTTTTTAGAAAAATGTAAATTTTAATTTAAAAATATTCTCTGCATATGATTCTGTCCTTTCTGGATGATTTCTGTACTGTACAGTTCTTTAATTGTTTAAATATCCTTTAAATAATGGGTATAATTGACTATTTTAAAACCCCCCTTGGTGGCTGGTAGACTTCCCATGCTTATGAATTGAACTAATTTCAATTATCTTATTTTTAAACCCATATTATTATATATTCATGATATTTAGGTATTTTAAAATTACTTTAAACTTAAATATTATTTAAATCCTTTAATTTTGGGAGGTCCACCTCTTGTGAAATTTTAAACCTAGGACCTATATGTGAGCAGCATTCATGTGAGAGAAGGATTAGTGAATGATTGTGTCCCAATCATTCACTAATCACTTCATTAGGCTTCTTTATTTAGTGTTTTCGTAGTCCTTGCATGTGTAGGTTGCACAAGCACATAGCCTAGACTCTCCTAGATCTAAGGACTTGATTGGTGTATTTATGTTTGCTGCATTTACCCTCTATGTTATGCCTAAGGGTTAGTTACTTCATTTTATTCCTATATAACGTAGCGATACCTTAAGGACAATAATTAAGGACCGTCTAGCGAACTTAAAATATTCCTAGGAGCTAGGATAGGTCCCGGGTGGCTGTGAAACTTTAAACACTAACATTTAGTGACATCTAAAACCCCCTAGAATTTTCTAGGAATTTTTTGGACTCCTTAAAACACTTAATTAGCAAACCCTAATTTACCCGTTAATTAAGCCTTAAAAACTTCAAAAAATTCTAATAAAGTCATTTTAAATCAGAAAAATACCTATAATATGTCAAACTCTTCAGAATTCAGTCCCTGAACCATGAAAATTAAAAGCCCCTTGATTGGGCCTCAATCTGAACTTTAATTTAATTTTGATTAAAAATCACATTTTAATTAAATTAAATCATTAAAAATTATTAAAAATTCCAAATTTTTCCTAAACCCTTGGGAACACTTCTTTGGGTCATTCCTGACATTTGGGGGTGATTCCAAGCAGTTTGGAACTGATTTGGATCAAAATCCCTAAAACAGCCCCTTTAATTAAATAATTTCAAAATTTCACTAAATAGCTCAAACCTTAAAAATTCATAACTAATTATTAAAAACTCCAAATTGGGTAAACTCAAAGGCATTAAACTCACATTAGGGTCTAGTATTTATTAAAAATATTAAAATTTCAGAAATCAACCTAAATCAAAAAGTCAACAATCCGGTCAAACTTAATTCAAAACAAAACCAAAACTTCAGAAATTTATAACTTTGGATGGAAGAATCCAAATTGGGCATGCTTACATTCTAACTGATCGGGCTAAGGTATATTATTTTATGAAAAATATTAACGGTCCATAAAGTCCCTTTAATCAAAAAATTAATTTTGGACCCCTTAGCCTAGTGTATAGGTGGACCCCGAACCTCCTGAAAACCACTGGCTCAACTTAAATTTCAGAAAATATTCCCCTTAACCTAAAACCAGCATACTAACATAAAAATAAAATAAATTAATATACCCCTTTCTTTTAATCTTCAACCAACTAAATCAGCCTAACTAACCCATGGTTGCTACTGGGTAACCCAGGCCTACGAGGCTATTAACTTAGCCCCAAGGAAGGTGAAATAAACTTCACGGCCTCGGTGTGAAACAAAGGTAGTGGTCATCAAACTCTTAAAATATATCCAATTCGATCTTTAATACATTAATACTCAAACTCAAACCTAAACCTTTCCTTCAGACTTGCAACAAACCTGGACACTAGATAACTCCAACTAACTACCCAGCTTAGGATCTATCTCAGCTACACAGCTTTTCACACACACTTAGATGATTTGTTAGAGCACCACTTCTAGACCTAGGCTAGGCTGGTGTTTACTTTCTATTGTGTGCCGAGTTTTTTCTGAGATTTCACTTCATGTTGTGATTGAGATGATGCTCGTGTGTTTGTTTACTTTTACTGTACTCTGGGATTTGATGTGATTGCACGGTAGATTACCCATAGGTTAGGACCGACCTTGATACTGATGATATTTTCTGCAGGTGGCCATGCTCATGCAGCGCTAAATACAAGGGGGGCAATAATCATGATTTAAATATTAATGCTGTTTTATGCAGGTACCTTAGAAATTGCTCAGCCCCCTAGATAAATGAGGGCTAAAATAATAAATTATTATAAATTGCTACAGGTGCTCCAGAGCTTACTTAGCCTTAAAAAATGATTAAGAGCATGATCAAGTGTGGCTGTGATTGAGTACTTTTATTTTCTTATAACTGCTTGTGATATATAAAACTGCTTGGGATGATTTCTATTAGGATAACCTTGCAGGAGAGTCTAGATTTACTGCTTCTATTTAATGTAATTAATTATAATATTGGTTAAGAGTTGTGAAAATTTATTTTGAGTGGGGATACTGAGATCCAAAGGTTGGATCCCAAAGAAAAAAGGACACCCAATATGAGGATAGTCCTTTTCTATTTGGGAATCCAAATTTGGATCATTCTACTACCTGAGGAGTCCAAAGAAGCTGAGATCCAAGGAGTCCAAAGAAAAGGAGAGCCAAGGAGTCTAAGGAAGCTAAGATCCAAGGAGTCCAAGGAAGAGAAGATCAAGAAGATGAAGACCAAGTGTATCCCACTCAAAATAACTTGCATCTGTTCTAGGATTAGAAATCTGGGTTTGTTGGCAGTGGTGCCCGGCCACTTTATTTTCTGCAGACCCTGATTTGTAATTAAGGTCAGTTAGCCTATGGACATTTAATTGATTAATTTGGTTATTTATTATTATTTGATGTGATGATGATTGCGTATAGGTTGTATGCTTTTCTTAGTTTTCTAGAGTCTTGCATGCCGCTTTTATTTTAGCCTAGATTTCGTTAGGCTCTCTAAGGACTAAAACTTTTTCTACTCATAACTAATATTCAAAATTTTAAGGCTTAAATAATCTAGCAACTTAACGATCTAGGGAATTGCCGGAATCGTCCGGGGTCGCATGCATATTATTGCATTTCTCTCTTTCCTTCTGTAAGACACTTCCCCGCCTGCGGGTAGAGTCGGATAATATGACCTATGAGGATGAGATGCCAGACCTGGGGAAGCCCAGTCTAATTCTAAAAATTATTTTATAAGCCTTTTTAAAGCTCTATGTATACCTGATTTAGAAGCTTCAACTAGCATGCATTGTATTAGAAATTAACTAAATTAAAATTTTAATTGCATTAGCTTTAGGAGCATTCACCCAACATCAGTCCGGGGCCAATTAGGAAATCCTCTAGACGTTGGCCCTACTTCCAATAAACTATAACCTACCCACCCATCTTTTATAAAAATGACTGGACATCATGGTTTTAAAGCGATTAGGTGGTTAGCTGGCTCCCCCTTCCAAGCTGGGGTAAGTCCAAGTTTTGGCATTGTATTAGCTAGGACACGGGTGTTAGTGTTGCGTAGAACACTAAATCCATTAGATTCAGGATTCAAGGCTACTATTGTTTCATAGTATGCCTCATCAGTAGGTAGGTCTTCTGTCTTCCAGAGATCATAAGCCCTATATATCCTCGTTACATGGATGACGCCACCTCCATCTTTCTTTCATGTATGCTCTGAGTACATGACCTTTATTTTATCCAGTTTCTTCTAACTACATTAGTCCCTCTGAATGTTGATCTGAGTCGTGCATGTTGACTAAGCCTAGTTGAACCTCTCTTTCCCTTCGAGTAGGATTTTCTAGTCTTCGCCCTATGTGCCAATCTCAATTTAGAAATAATAATGTAGAATCTTTAATCAAGAGTATTCTCAAGCCCTAGCTTGAGATGTAATTAACCACAGGAGTTTGTGCCCATGGGAAACCGAATCTCACTCTCAAATAAACCCCATTCGAGCTAATGTATCGAGTGGGGGAAATCCTTTGTGATTAGATCGTACATATTATTATCCATCGGGGTGTGCTGGTGAGAGCCACTATCCTCAATGGTTAATCATATGTGTGATCGAATTTGCCCTCCCATTGGCCAAATATTGTCTCCCTTCACGGGGAGGCGGTGTTGTGTCCTCTCGGAGGTCCACACCCCTGCTTGCACCCAATATTTTTTGTATAATGCCCTGGCACTATGTACCCGACATCCTGGGGCTGTGTTCACAAAAGCCCCAGTACTGATCAACAGAGAGCAGAGCGTTGCAGTGCTTTAGATTCGACGTCGCAGCATTGTGTGTTAGAGCGCCGCAGCATCGTTAGATAGAGGCTTGAGTACCACAACACTCCAAATTGCACCGCAGTGCTTCAAGGCAGACTTTACGGTTATCTTTCTCATTTATCTCAAGGGTTGCGTCCTTTGGTGGTTTAATACTTGACTTTCTCTTATATTTTTGGTATTGTAGAGAGTGAGAATAGTGCATTTAAGAAGAGAAGCAAGGATATAGTGAGAGAGAAGAGAGATCTATACTTCTCCCAACTTTCATGGTGAATTTCTTAGTGTGATGTGGCTCTGTGGTTTTTTTTCTTCATATTTTGAGTTTTTTCATGTTAAGTCCTGGTGTCTTTACTTTTTGCTGCTTTTAATATCTTGTTTGTTTCTCTGCGGTGTTTTGCTCCTCATCCCTAACAACTGAGATGTCTACAAATCATTAAATGATCAAGGAGATAAACACTCATTTGATGGAGTGTTTAGATTTCTAATCAAATTGATTGATTTGAAAATCTATGAATATATCATATTTCTACACATTTTGCAAAGAATTTTAGAGGAGAGAAGTTTGAGGTTTGGAGAGTTTCAAAACTTTGCTTGCCAGCGCCTGACTTAGCTGTCAATCATCGTTAATGCCTGCCACCGAACGTCACTAATGCCTGTTGTTGATGCTAAGCAAGATTCTCGCTATCTCTTATTATTTGGCTGATCGATGCTGACATCTGCCATTCATCACTGATTGATGCCAACATTCATTATCTTGCCTTATAATCTCATCTTCTCTGATGAAAAAAAAATGCAACTCTTAACCCACATAATAAAAATATTTCGACTGAATAAGTGTCGAGCATGCTAGGAATATACTTATGGATTTAATTGGTGGATGATGAAAATGAATTCATTTTCATTGAATAATCAATAATTTACCATCATGATGAATTCAACTTGGAATGCTATGCTTTAAGTACAAAATATGAGCACTTAAGCATAAAATCATCATAAAAAATATTTGAACATCTCTTAGGCGGCTGTTTGATAACCTTTCAAGAAAAAGCTCAACTCCAATTGAATTCCTTTAATTACATTTCTTAATCTAAATTAAAATTTGTGTAACAACATAGAAACTCTAAGTTTATAATAGAAGAATTCTTAGCATGAAATTGACCTAATTAAGGCATTGTTTGGAACAATTTTCTAACGACTTTCTAAAGCAGTTTTTTAGTACAAATTATTTTTAAAAGAAACGAAAACTCAATGGCCAAAAGCTGTCCCAAATGAAGACTAAGCACTGACTGAATTTACATAAAGTTCCCTAAATTTAATAGATAATTTCAGATTAAGTTTTAATTAGTTCCAAACTTGTCTATGAATCTTGATTGTACTAAGCCTAATTTATTTATATAAAACTTAATTTTGATTTTGATTAGTTCTTAATTTCACTACATTTAATTTTGAAGGAATTTGCACACACACATATATATGATACGTCACAAAATCTCCTTGATTAGACACGAATCTCAAAGCATATATGAATTGATAGCTTCAAAAATTAAATTCGAGGCCATCTAAACTCCAATTTTAGCAAACATATAGTCAAATAGAAAGACAAATACAATGACACCAAAATCAGTCCAATATGAGCCCAAATGGGTCCAAATTGAGGGGCCGAAGCACATTTGGGAAGTTCAAAGCGTAAATCAGATGACCAAATGATATCCATATACTGCATGCTTATAGTCAAATTGAACGGCTCGACGAGATGAATTCAACAAGCCTAAGAAAGCTTAATTCTAACATCATTAATGCAATTAAATATTGGATGAATGTTTTATGATCAAGGGACTCAATATGAACCATCTGATGGGGCACTCCAAAATTACACTGGATCTTCATATTTACGGAGCATAACACTCACAAAAATTTATAAATAGACCCATGCTCTCTTCATGAAAGGAGACATTTGGCTGGAGATTGAAGAGAGTTATAAGGCTTCAAGGATACTAGAGTTCTACTCAAGCACAATTGCTGGCGAGCATCCGTGGACTGCAGTCCGACCGCCGACTGTAATCGGACCACCGCCCGTCTGCCGACCATCGCCCATCCACCGACCACCGATGGACCTCTGTTGGGCCACATACCGTCACCGGACCTCCTCCCATATATCGACCACTACTCGACCGTCGATCGCGGCCGGACCACCTTTCATCTGTCGACTGTCACTGGACCACTGCCTGTCTGTCGATCCCCACCACCTCCTGGCTGCCATTGACACATCGCTGCAACCACCGTCACCCGTCAACTACGGTCCCACCTGTGAAACCTCTTAAGTAAAAAAAAGTTAAAGCTCTTAAATATTGAGGCGTCTTTTAATGTAATGGTTGAAATTTCATTAAGAAACTTCACAGTTAAGCATGCTAATCCCAAAGAAATCCTGGGATGGGCGACCTTCTTAGAAGTTATACAAATATGACAAAATCGTGAGACCCTTAGGTCAAAGCGTATAATATCTCCATAGTTAAGAATTTGTGTTGTTATAAATGGTATCATAACAGTACACTAGTCGGAATATGAAAACTATGTGTCATACAAGATAAAGTGCTATGCTATGGGAGCCATCTCTTGAATCATATATAGGATAAAGTGCTACGTGGCGGGAGTCACCATTTGAACTTATAGGGGCCACCTCTTGAATCCTATTTACTTGATGGATGATTTTGGGATAAAGATATTAATACTAATGAGGACGTCAGTTACTTAAGTGGTTGAAATTGTGAAACATCTAATATAAAAAAAGCTATACTCTTAAATATTGAGACTCTTTTTGATGTAATGGTTGAAATTTTATTAAGAAACTCCACAATTAACTGTGCTCATTATGAAGAAATCTTGGGATAAGTGATCTCCTAGGAAGTTACACCAACATGACAAAACCATAAGGCCCTTAGGCCAAAGCGGACAATATCTCGATAGTTAAGAGTTTGGGCTTTTACAAAAATGGTATCAGAGCAATACACCAGTCGAAAGATAAAAAACTAATTACCATACAAGATAAAGTGCTACGCCATGGGAGCCACATCTTGAATATTGTATGAGACAAAGTGCTATGTGGCGGGAGTCACCACTTAAACTTGTAGAGGCTACCTCTAGAATCCTATATATATGGTGGATGATTCTGGGATAAAGATATTGATATTGACGAGAGTATCAGTTACTTAAGTGAGAGAGATTATGAAACCCTTTAAGTAAAAAAAATTAAACTCTTAAACATCGAGAAGCCTTTTGGTGTAATGGTTGGATTTTGTAGTTAAACTTGCTCATCTTGGAGAAATCTTGAGATGGATGACCTCTTAGGAAGTTACACCAACATGACAAAACTATGAGGTCCTTAGGTCAAAACGAATGATATCTTGATAGTTAAGACTTTAAATTGTTACACCACTGACCATCGTCGCTTGCCGACTATGGTCCCTTTGACCACAGTCACTTGACTATAGTTCTTCCAACCTCCATCGCTCCTCAATGCCGATCCCTCCAACCATTGTCGCCCACCAATAGGGCTACAAGCGAACTGAGCATTCGACAAGCTGCTCGAGGCTCGGCTCGATAAGAGCTCGTTCGTGATTATTCAATTAGTTAGTTGAACAAGCTTGAACACTTTCGTAAATACTCGATATGTTAATAAACAAGCTTGAACAATAATGCATTTGGCTCGATTAGGTTCGTGAACGTGATCGTTTAAAGCTCATGAACATACTCGATATGAAGCTCGATAAGAAGCTCGTGAACAAAAAACTTGATTAATGTTTGATATTTGACATCAAGATTGATTAATTCTCATTATTATTTATTTTAATGGTGTATTTTATATAATGTATTTATCTTGATAGTGCATTTTTGTAGTTCTGACGGAACCATTAAAGTTTTTTTATGAACGCAGAAGATAATCTTTCAACTGTTGTACCAAATGGAGAGAAATACAACAGGTAAGCTTCATTTAAAAATATATTCATATTGATTAATATTATTTTTATTTTATATAGACAATTACTTTTATTATAAATATGTTTGTCCATAGATATATTCATGAACGTGTATGTTTTATTGTTTAAAATAATTCATTAAATATGTTCACGAACATGCTCGATGTAATCGTTTGTTAGGAAGCTCGATAAAGCTCGTTTGTTAAGTTAATGAACATCTAAAAGTAGAGCTCGTTTATAACTCGTTTGTTTAAAGCTCGATAAGCACTAAACGAACTGAACATGAACCGAACATGAACACTCATTAATTTAAATGAATCAAACATGAACACAAATAATAAAGCTCGAACAAACACGAACCAAACTTGAACAAGCTGATATTAAATGAACTCAAACATGAACACTCACACACTCGGCTCGGCTCGGTTCGTTTGCAGCCCTACCCACCAACTACGGTCCCTCTGACATCCATCACCCATCCACTACAGTCCCTCCACCCATGGTAGCCCGTCGACTAAAATCCATCCGACCTCCGTCACCCGCCCACTATGGTCCCTCCGATCCTTGTCGCCCGCCAATTAGGATCCATCCAACCTTTATAGCTCGCCGACTACGGTTCCTCCGACCACCGCCACCTACCGACTGCAGTTGATTACTTATTTTTATTTGGCTTGAAGTGAGGTGGTGGTGATGTGTGGTAGCCGACAATAGTTGATGGTGAAGATGATGGTAACTATGACAACATGCGAGTTATGACAAACACCAGGTGGTAGTGGTGACACTTGTGGAGGACAATAATGACTATAGTTGCAATGATAAAGATTTTATGGTGTATTTGATAATAGATCAAATCTAAAAATTTTCAATTGAATTGGAGAATGAATTTGAAAAATTTCAAAAATTCACTCTACATTTTTTTAAGCATTTTTTTATTTAATCAAATACTAATATATTTAAAACTCAATACATTTAAAATATTTTCTACGTTTTTTACTGTTCAGACCAAACAGGCCCTTACAAAATCAATCTTCTCAAATGTTATGTTAAGAATTATTATTATAACTATTCTATCATTTGATTTAACAAATCACACAATAATCCAAGGGCTATACATTTTCTATTCATAATTAATCGTGTACAACTGTTGCATGCGAGCTATCCTCAAGTTCAATTACTCCTATACCCCTGCCCGTGGCTGCCCGAATTACCCGGGTCCTCTCTCTTACCGCGATACTTCCCTTTGGTCTTTTCGCACTCGAAAAGGAGCCGTCTTCCACTTCCCTCCTCTGGCCATCTTCAATGCTCTATCCTCCTTAAGCTCCGAACTCTCACGCTCTCCACTAGCTTCCGCCGGTCACCCTCCTCTAGGGTTCCGGCGAACCTCGCCGGGAATTTCCTCACCCTCGGCTTCGAGCTTCGCAGGCCTCATTTTGTAAACGCAGACGCAACTGTTCACAGTGCTTACATTTGTGGAGGGAATCGTTGGATCTTGGTGCACGATGAAGGCTCTTGACTCGTATAGGTTCTGAAGAGATGGGATTGGGATCAGCCACTGTGCAGGGGGATGCTTCAGTGAGTTCTGTGAAGTCGAAGGGGAGCAGAAAGAAGTGGTGGAGGGATGGGGAGAAGAAGGAAGGAAGGAAGTGCCGGTGGTGGAGTAGGTTTTGTTTGGTGGGGACCTGTGTCTTCAGGTCGAAATTGGATGGCTCGGTTAGCAGCTTACGCATGAAAAATGGTAATTTTGGGGAAACCCAAATGGGCCTTTATACCATTCATTTTAGAATACCATGTCATCTTTCTCTTGTTAGTGTGGTTTAAAATTCTCAATTATTATGAATTCACATGCATTTATTTAGTTTCTAACCCTGCGATTTAATTGTGTATTGCTGGATTAACTAATCAACGTTGGGTGATACGCCTTACTCAAAATTCTGGATTCCCTTGGATCAGGATCTAAGATGAACTTTCTGATAGAGGTCTGCAATTTATGCCATCGGTCGTTCTGCATGTTAGGAAACACCTACTTTCTTATACAGAAGTCTACTAGGAGCCAATATGATGAACCACAAAGACATGGCAAAGAGGTGAAGCACCAACAAATATAGTGGCAGAGTCAACATTTTTTTATTAGGGGCACAAATTCACTATATTAAAAATATCATCAATATTTTTCAGTAGATGTCTAAAACACTAATTAAATATTTTTTTAATGAAATTTGTATTAACGCAAGTAAAAATATATATAGGACCATTTATGCAAGCCAAAATGGGTCTATACTATTCATTTAAGAATGCCATGCCATCTTTTTGATGCAGCATCATGATAAAGGTCAAGGACTATGTCACAAACCATGACACTGTATCAAGATTTGTACTATTCATCATGCAAAACTCTCTATGAAAACTTATGAATGACCTATAATATCTTTAAAATCACTAAAAAATAATTAAGAAGTTTAATTTAAAGTCTCTTGATGAGTAGGTGGGCCATACCAGTTAAGAAAGTAAAAAAATTTATAACTTGCTTAGTTTTAGGACCATTGTACTTGACTTATTTGGCCAATTTGAATTTTTATGTTTTTGGAAGCTTTAAAATTATTTTATTTATCTTATTTTCTTTCCATTTGTGTTAGGATAACTTCTCAATCAATGTAATAGTATTTTATTGATTCATTAGTTTTTTCAAAGTTATCTAGGCTTAGAAAAGACTTATAAATAGGATTTTACTTTGTACTTTTGAATTCATTGAATAAAAATTATTTTTTGCTTATATTAATTTCATATAAATGGTTTGGTGGTTGCTCTACTCTCTGATTAAGTTTGCTGCTCAATCCCCTAGGGCTTTTGGTGAGCTCGAAGCTATATTTTATCACCTTTATTTCTCATCTTTCCCAATACAATTTTTATATTCTCTACATAACGTCAAGCTTAGCTTCTCTCAATCTCAAAACATATTCGAGCTCTTCCAAACTCTCCTAAATATTCTCCTGTATCCCTCATAATCTCCCCATGGCTCAATTCGTCACTAACCTTAAGATACTCTAGTCAAAAGCCCAATATAGTGAGATAATTTACTGTTGCGAGCAACAACAACAACAACAACAACAACATCAAGCTTTTATCCCACTACCTGGCGTCGGCTACATGAATCCTTTTTCTCCATTGTGTCATGTTAAGGGTCCAATTCTCATTTAAATTTAATAAAAAAAGGTCATTTCTAATAATTTCTTGCCTAGTCCTTTTAGGTCTTATCTCAAATTTTCTTAACATAGGCCAAATCCAATACATCCACTCTCCTGACCCGGTCATCGGAAGGCTGATGTTTTGTGTCCAAACCATCTATGGTGACTATCTCTAATATAATCTGCCACTGGAGCTGCTCCAACCTTCTCACATACTCGTTTCACATTCTATCTCTAAGAGTGAAGCAACTCATCCACTTGAGCATCCTCATCTCTGCAACACTTAACTTTATGCTTCTCTTTTAATGGCCTACATTCTGTCCAACACACTGTCATTGCCACCAAGCCTTGGATGAAAAAAGTGGAGGGTTTCGTTACGTAGTCGAAAATCATCGTAAAACTTGTCGAATCACGACATGAATTTCTTGTTGTGATCAATCAGATTAAAAATATCCCAACTTCTTAACAATTATTCCAAAATTCATTACGCACCACCATTAGTGCTCTAACATCATAAACCTTTGATCTAGAGTTCCTCCTTTTTTTCCTTCAAAATAACTTGCCCTTTGATAGCGAAGAAGTTTTAGCACTAAATTTATCCACACTCTAAGTAACATTTTCACCAATACCCAAATAACTATTCTACCACCACCCTAAAGAGACACAATCAAGTTGCTGCCTTCATTATAAAGATTCTATAAACCCTACATCACTTTCTCTTGTTAGTGTGGTTAAAAAATATCAATTATTATGAATTCATATGCATTGATTTAGCCAACAGGTTTTATATTTTCCTTGTTGATTGGTGGATTAACTAATCCAAGTTTGATAATGCATCTTACTCAAAATTCAAGATTCCCCTGGACTAGGATCTAATATTAACTATGTGATAAAGGTATGAGATTTATGCCATTGCTCATTCTACATGTTAGGAATAGCCTACTTTTTTATACAAAAGTGATTACTAGGAGCCAACATGATGAATCATAAAGAAATAGCAAAGAGGCAAAGCACCAATAGATGTAGTGGTGGAGCCAGTAATTTTTTTAGTGGAGGCATAAATTGGCTATTTTAAAAATATCATTAATAATTTTCAATAGATATCCAAAACTCTAAAATTTAAGATGGCATTACTAATTAATTTTTTTTTTGTGAAATTTGTATTTACACAAGCAATGATATATGATATAGATTCCTCTTAAATCTGCCCTTAAATGGATGACATCAAGGTTTACATGTTTGGCCAAACCATAGCCTACATCCACAAGAGATGATATGATAAATTATCTAGAATCCACACATGCTTACAAGTAAAAGGTGCATACTAAAATGCTCTTTTACAAATTCAACTACACCAATCTTTCATTAAGAGAAGTCTCAATCTCTCCAAGTTAAATGAGTAGAAAAATATCCTAATATCATGTAGAAATTACAAGAACCTAACAACTGAGTTAATATATATAAGGATCTAAATCATATTAAAAGAACCTCCATCTGGATCCCCAAAGGGAAGCCTCTTATGTCTCATGCTAGCTCCCAGTTTAAGTTTCTAAGCAACAACTAGCTATATAGTCCTAAGGCACATGGATACTTCACAGTTTACATGCCTCTCTTCAATCTTCTATTTATATAAGATAAAGGAGATGAAAATTTAAAACAAATCTAATTCAAATAACAGATTTTTCCATTAAACTTTAGAACCAATTTTTATCCTCCAATTTTTAATTTTGTGCTTATCTTAGCACAATTATTGACCAAACCATAACACCACAGAGGAAAATGCATTATGCTTTATGTTGGCAAATTCTTAGCTCCATTAATCTCACCTTTGCTAGGTCAATATCAAGCCATACAGTTTTGAAATTGGTCCTCTTTCTTCTAATTAGAGATTGGATTTGATTTGTATAAGCATGGAGATATTGACGTTTTTTTTTTCTTACCTGTTTGATGAATATCTGATGTTGCTGCCATCCCTCATGGCTTTAAGGAATGGAACAATATCATACACTAATCGACCTTACTGGAAATTTATCCAGAATTCATGTTATTCTGAGTGATGTAGGATAGTCAGATTCAAGTTAGTAGTCTTTGAGCTGATCCCAAATAGTTGGTAATGATGCTGCTGATGATGGTGATGATTATGACATTCAAGATGATAAGATAAATACTAGATTAAAGATGGTTGAATTGTTTGAAACTTTTTTTTTAATGTCCTTTACTGCTACCTCCAGCATAGCTGTATAGTTTCTTACATTCACATGTATCAAGGCAAGACTTCAAAGACATGCGCTTTTTTAGCAAAAGAAGAAGCATAGTGGTCGTCATCAGGATCGGATTCAAATTTCTGAAGTAATAAGGGGATCAAGCATCGGAGTGGAGGGGATGAAACTGGCCATTTCAGCTAATGGGGAGCTTGTTTCTCTTCGACATATCTGAGATAGAAAAAGCGAGGAATGAAAGTTTCTTTTGCTGGCAAACAAATATGTTCTGTGAGGCAGCTACAGTTAAGCAGACAGACTACTAGTTTTGCCAGAAAGAATTAGTTAGCAATCTCTTACTCTTTTTTTCAAAGAAGGAGAGTGAACTTTCATCCTCAATTGTTGATTTGAGCCATCAGTTTATTCATGACCCTTCAAATTTGCAGTTCCTTATACTTGGCAAAAGGCCCCTTTAACTTTCTTTTTGTCTGTTACTGGCTCAGCCGAAAGCAAATCCATACGAAATGGTAGTGGTGATCAACCAACGACCATTGCAGCCTCCACTTCTACAACCTACTGTACTGCAGAAAGCTGCATATCGACTCCTGGTGTTTGTCAAGAGCTAAGAGTTGCATCTCAGCTGCGCAGATTCACTTTTAATGAGCTCAGATGTGCTACAAGAAACTTCAGACCTGAGAGTCTTCTTGGTGAGGGAGGCTTTGGTTGTGTCTTCAAGGGATGGGTCGAGGAGAATGGTACCGCTCCCATGAAACCTGGTTTAGGGCTTACTGTTGCTGTCAAGACCCTTAATCATGATGGACTTCAAGGGCATAAAGAGTGGCTGGTAGGGAGAAATCTTCTTTAATTCGTAGAACTTTTTTTTGTTATTCAAGTAACATAGGTAACTTGCAAATACTTCTACAGCATAGTTGATTTTTTATCTCCTTTTTCTTGCAGGCAGAGGTTAATTTTCTTGGTGATCTGATTCATCCCAATCTAGTGAAGCTGATAGGATATTGCATTGAAGATGACCAAAGGCTGCTAGTATATGAATTTATGCCTCGAGGAAGTTTGGAGAACCATCTTTTTAGAAGTAAACTCATCATACACTTCTTTTGTCATATTTTTATGTTTCATTGAACTCCTGTCATCCTTTTTTCAGTTCAAAATTATAGCTGCACTTTATGGAGTACATTTTAAGGAAACAACTTGTTAGTTGATACTTGTTCTAACTTCTACCAGCAGAAACTTAAACACAATAAATGGAACACATGATTTTGAAATAAATGCTATCAAAGCCGTGTGATTATGCGGATGCATATAGAAATCTTCTCGTCCTTTTTTAAATACATCAATGCCATTTGGCCAGTAATAGTACACAAGTGTCTCAATATATCTACTATTTGTTTCACATTTGATATATTATATGGCTATCAGCCTACTTGGCTCTACGATTCTTATGATACAGTCGTTGCTTGTTCATTTGGATAATTTAACTGTTGATGGATTCAAATAGTACATACGTTTTAATTTTTTAAACTATTCTTGTTTAAATTTTCCAAAGGTTTAAGCTGCTTTGATGGAGGATGACTCAGTGTTAGGTTTCTTAATGCAAGTATTGTGTTGTGTCGTGTCCTCTTATACAATAAAGAAGTAAAGATTCATAGTTCATAAGTTACCAATTAATCAATCAACTCCTATTCTTCATATTGAAAAAAAAAATACTTGAGTTTAAGCCTAATTGGTTAAGAAATGGTTGTAAATATTCGTGAATTTCAGCGATCAAGTAAAATAAGCGGGCAAATGAATTAATTTTTATAAAATTATATTGCTTACAAATCACTTTTTGACTAAAATCAAGAGCATTAAAATGACCAATAGAAAATTATGTACATAAAATAGACAAGGATTTATTTATTTTTAAAAGTAAAAAAAAAGGCCTTACATCTGTTATAACCCAACCTGATAAGATCTATAGACGGAATAGATCATATCGTATTGACTTGCAACAAGCAACCCAATATCAAAGTTTTGGGAAACTTTTTAGATTTTCTTCCTTCAATTAAACTTAAATAAACAATAGATTACAGAATTGCTAATAACTTTCAGTATACAAAAAATAACTCATCCACAAAAATTTATTTTTGTTTCTTCTCAAAATGTATATACAATATTCACACCACAGTACATGACTACTGATTGAAATACCGAACATAGTAAATCTAATTAACTAACCATGACAATACAAAATCAGAAAGGAAATTACCTATGCAGATTCAGATAGATCGGATCCTGACTCAGCTACTCGACAGACTCTTTCCTTTTCCAGACCCTGAAACAGAATGTAGATAAACTATGAGTCAACACAGCTCAACAAGTCACACTTACCGATCTAAGTTTTCAAATAAATCATTTATTATGCATTTAACTGAAATTAAAAGTAGTTCATAGGAAATGTAATAAACTTTGCATGATATTACTTGCATATATCTGAATTAAAGCAGACTGTGCATTGAAAATAAAGAAACACGCACATCATATGTCAGAATGAAAAATAACATATTTCTCTCAGGCCCTTATACCTCATATCAGAAACAAACTCTTATGACTCCCATACTGGCATATTAGAAAACAAGCCCTTATAATTTTCAATGCCCAACACCAGAATAGAATGTGCATATAGCACCAGAATAGAATTTCCCTCACATACACCAAATCTCCCTAGAATCACATATTTCAAGCAGATAAACATAAAATTCATTGCATCGCGGTAAAAGAAAAATATAAATAAATTCATTTTAGAAGTTAACAAAATGTTTTAATAATAGGCAGCAGAATACACTACTGAGTAGAAATTCAATGTTTCAAAATGTAATCAAATTATCAGAGTTGTTCAGAGCATTATTTTGAAGCTTTAAGTATACTACATCATTATTTTTGGGAACAAAAATGATTTTTTAATTTGTCAAATTATATTATTCAATTTACCCGGTAAAATCTTTTCAGAAAATATCTAAATATTCAAAACTGTCGTATCTATAACATACATAAAGTTATGCGGTGAAAGTTTTGCAAATATCAAGTTATCATAGTTTTTCGCTAACAGAATTATAAATTAAATTAGAATTGAAATTCTTATATTTTTGAAAACTGAGATAGACAAAATGCAATTTACCTCGAGCTGGACAACTTTCAGAATTGGGCCGTCAGTTGAAAATGGACTGAAGTCTCCCAAAATAGACTTTCTCTCTCTAGGATTCCTCCTCTCCCTCTCTCTCTAGCCGATTGCCTTGAGGGAAGTTGAATGAAGTGAATAGTGAAAAATGATGTTTTTATTATAAAAATTTGGCCGAGCGCCATGACGCCCAATCACGCTTGCCGCAGAGCTCCCTCTGGGAGCTCACAGCGCCTCAACATGAATTTATTTGACAAAAAAACAGAGAGCTCAAAGCCGTGGCACCACCAGACCCAGCACCACGGCATCCCAGGGAAAATTTTTTAGATTTTCAAATCAAGCACATAGAACACTAGGACCCGTTTCAAAAAAGATGCAGACTTCACATGCTTACGAAATATTCAAAGACATGTATAGAAATATTCAAATGCAGAAATTCAGTGGATTACCTTGAATCAGATTAGGTCAGAATAGTTGGAACGACGCACTGATTTGTAGGTGTTACAACATCGATCAATGCAAAGAGATGACTTCGCTCAGAATTAGATAGTCACATTTATATAATGCTTGAAGGACCCACATATCCAATTTGCACTCATAATATTGAAATTGAAATGGGAAATTATATTCAAGCCAAACGTTGTGAATTTCATGTTTCAAAATCACTATTGTGCAATGCATTGGTATTAATATCTATAAATTAGAAAATTCAAAAAATATGATATAAATCTATTTTTCAATATATTTGATTTGACCTAATTGGCTAATTCATTGGATTCTACTCTCTTCCTACATCATCCTTGTGACCTCACATCCATTTTTTTTCCAAATACTTCTATGCATCTTATTCTTGAAGCTATTCTAGATGATGAGATTTGTTCGCTATTGATGATGAATTTTAAAGATGCTTTATTCATCGATGGGATATACTTGATTGTGATGATTTATGTATTATGCACAAAATTATGTCCAAAAGTATTTGATGAATATCAAATGTTAAATTTATCGAAGCCTTTTTTTTTCAAGCCACCCAAATTTAAGAAAATTTTCACATTTATTCTCATCAGAAGCACACAACAAGTTTTAATTTCTATGCATTATTATTATTATTTTTCATTAGTTGGTTTATTTTGTTATTTATGTATGTAACGACATGCTTATGATGATGCTTGAGAAAGGTTGAATGGGTCGAGAAAAATTATATATCCTAGCTTTAGGTTAGTTTATTGTTTGGGTTAATTGATCGAGTTTAGGTTAATTTCCATTATGAGTTTCTAATAGGAGGCATAACATGTTAATGATTTTTGGGGTCATCGAAGAAATAAGGTGTTAGGGTTAATGGTTTGCAGTGAGTCTTGGAGTTATTTTGGAAATTGGGTTTTGAATTTCTATGAGGATTTGCTTGGGCAGTGGGATCTTATCTAGATTCATATGATTTATTGATACTATGTAACTTAATTAAAATTGGGGATTAGAATTGTCTTCGGGCGAAAAGCATGCAACTATTATTCGAGGAAATGGGTGTAAACATTATATGTAGTTCTTATGTATCTGCATGAGCTGGTGAAAATAGTTTCATTTTTCGTGCATATTATGTGATGTGCTTTGTGGGCCCTTGGCATTTGTTTCTTAAGTACCTTTTTTTTAGTACGAGATTGGTATGATTATGTATCTTTGAAAGTTTAAATTTATTTGATGCATGGCATAATTGGAGATTTCAAATTATAATTTGGATTATTTTATCTAGTTGAATTAATTGAAATTTAAATTGAGATTGATTATGCATCAACCTTATCTGCTAATATAGGCTATGACGAGTCTATATAATCTTTGGTTAAGCAAATTTGAATCATTATTTGAGTCCTGATAAATTCCATTGGAATCCTTACCTATAACATACTCTATATTCGCATAATCAAACCTAATAACCTTTACCTACTTTGTATGTAGAAGGATAGAAACTCCTCTCAAAGCATCCACAAATTTTTTATTAGATTCTACACAATGTTTAAAGAAAATTATTTTTATAAAAACTCGACCCGCTTAAAATGTGTATCCCAACCTTTTTTTTAGAATTCAAATATTTCAAAGTTTGATGGTCAAAGCATGACATAAAATCCTTAGGCAACATATAACGTCTTCAATTTCAAAGAGCTTTTACTACAACATGGAATGTCCTATCTAGTTTGAATATTTTTGTTTATCCTCATTCAATTTCAAAAAATGCAATAAGATCTCCAATACCTACTCTAGACATATCAATGGAAGTTCAAATATCTTATTAAAATGTACAAGTGCATTGACAAGTCTATCTTTGATTTTAGTAAAAATATTGTTAGTATATTTAGTCCATTTGAAGTTTTCTTTTTCTAGACTATTTGTAATTGGAACTATAACATTCATGAACACTTAAATGAATCTTTTACAAAAAAATAGTCAAATCATCGGCTCTGAATATCATGTATTTTAGTAAGTTTTGGTCAATCATTAATTTTATTAGAATCAATAGATAATTCGTTCGTAGACACAACAAAATCTTGGTAGATCATAAGATTGAGTCACAAACTTCACTGGAAATTCAAATATATATATTTTTCTTTTAAAACCTCAAATCCTTTTCTAAGATGCAACAAATGATCATACAGTGTTTTTATTATAGTTTAGGATATCATCAAAACAAACAACAAGAAAATTTTCAATATGATTTGTTATCTGCTTGAAAGTACTAGGAACATTGGTTATTTCTAAAGGCATCACCAACCATTTGTAATCCATTTATATCTCAAAAACAAATTTTCACTCATCACCTTCTATCATTTTAATTAGATGGCATCCAATCCTTCAACTAATTTAAAAAAAGTATCACAACATTCATTCTATCCAACATGTCATCCCCATGATATTCAAAGAATTATCCACTAAAGCATCCTTAAAATCATTAATTTCTTCATCAAATTCGTGAATATCATAAAAGTCATTAATATCATTATCTTCCTCCCCATTTATACACAAATTCCTATTAGGTCACTTATTAGCATAATGACTAATTTGATGACACTTAAAGAATGCCTTTCAGAAATTTTAGATTTAGATGTAGATTTAGTTGATTTTCTTTTATTATCCTTAATTACTATAATGTTGCTACTCTTAGTCGTAGTTGATAGTAATAGACCGAACTTGATTACTTTGATGAAATGATGCACTTTGTAAATAAATAGTAACCCTTTTAGACACAATAAATTTAACATTTATTTAAAGTCTGATGCAAGTGGAAAAGCATGCTCAAGTGATATAATTGGTGAGGCTTTGAGTGCGGTACAAGTTTCCAACTTCTTGATTTTGGAGGAAGTCATATCCTTTATCAATATGAAGTCTGTTTTTTCTTTATTTTGATAATTTCAGTCATTGTCTGCTTTTCTATATAATTTGTTATTTTTAGTTTAGTGTTTTTGATTTTGGTCATAAATGATATATTAGAAATATTATTTTATGAAAATTAACTTGCTGATTTTGTGAATATTTGGTATAATCATTTCTTTCAATTAAATTTGATGATTATTATTGCTTGTTCTCCTTAATGAAAGGGAATTGTTGGATTTTTGATCATATGAATCCTCTATTTTTCTTGCATTAGAAAATCTCAACTCTTAGTCATCCTGCACCATACCTCATCATCATTTCTCATACATCTTTTGCAGGGTAATTTTTATGTGTTGCGAGATTTCAACTCTCAGATTGTATTATGTGATTTAGCTGATTAACGCAAGCTTCTCTTAGCAAATTCTCTCCGAACTAAAAAATGGATTAAATTGTATGCCGTCACAAGCAGGTTGCTCTGGAGGTTTCTTCCTGGTTATTTTAGATCGCTTTATTTGATTATAATTTGTTGAGTGTTTTTTTTCATTGGAGACTGATCAGTAAAGTTGATTAGTTTGCAAATGCACAGTTCTGAATCTAGGTTGATCTAGCTAGCATATGAAAGGATGAAATCAATCCAATAAAATGACTAGCATTCAGAGGTTTGGACTGCTTTCAATTTTAAGTACCTTCAACACTTCTTGCTCCTCAGTCTTAAAAGTAGAAAACAAGGGATAACTATTTAGTAATGAAGGTTTTATCAAGAAACATGCTCATAAATGAAACAATTAAGTTTTGTCCCCTTTCTCTTCAATCTTAAGAGTCAAATACAGTGATAACTTAACTAGTAATTGATAAGAATTGAAGAGAATTGATTGAATATTTCATTCCAATATTTGTGCAGTATTTATAGTAGAGTTTCTAATAGAAAACATATAAAATCAGAGAATAATAATTATGGAATAAATATAATACTCCATTGATTAATAAGTTGGTACAATAATATTTGTAGAATAATTATATTAGTCTATAGATAGATTGATTAGTTGGTAGTAGGGATCACACTTAATGAGGTGACAACAGAAGAGGGGAAAGTGGTTGGAAGTCTTGGTATGTGTGGATCCCAGCTGATGTAAATTATACAGATATTTTGTATTTTTGTACTCTCTCTGAAGTGAATTAATTGATGTCATTCATTTCAAGCTTGCTTGATAATGTCTGAAAGATTGCCCTTGATAATCTTTTGGTGAGAATGCTAGTAATTGTTCACTTGTGGTGACGAATATAGTATAGATTAGACCATTGTGAAGCTTCCCCTTAATAAAGTGTCTATCAACTTGAGAATGCTCCGTACATTTATGTTGCATAGGATTATATGTAATATTGATGTCTAACTTATTATTATGGTATAGCCTTATAAGATCTTTCCCTATAACCTTTAAATCTTTCAGGATAATTTTTAGTTATAGTAATTCGTAGATTTTCGATGCCATAAATGTAATTTCAGCTTCTGCACTAGATTTTCCTACCATATTGTATTCTTTATTTCAAGTTATGAGGTTGCGTTTTAAGACTGTGCATTATCTTAAAGTTGACCTCCTGTCAATCATAGAACTCACATATTCTACATCTGTGTATGCTTCAAGGGTCAGATCATCCACTTTTTTGAGAATCGAGTATTTTAAAATTTAAATCAATTAAGCACATAAATTAAAAAAAAAACTTGGTGTTTAGATGATTATTCCCAACAAAATAAAAGCAATAAATAAACACAAAATAATCGACCCAAGACAAATTTTACGTTATTTAGCTTAGCAAGCCTACGAAATGCCTAATGTAACATGCCACAGGAATATTGCGAATTCTATAAACACTTCTTTTCTCCACCAGGTGGAGAAGCCTTCAACAATATCTTTATTCAAGGGAATCATATGCTTTATCTTAATTGCGGGCAAGGGTGTCGCCAATATGTCAGTATAAATCACTTAGCAAAAATACAAAATTAGTACAAAAATAAAGTCTAAATGTAAAAGTCTTACTTGTAGGTATTATGGTGCTTATAGAATTGAGAGTATGAAGAGATAAGATGACTATTATTTTGAACCTTTTTTTTCTTCTATGAGAGTTTGGTTATGTATGCAAGAGCTATTACTTGTGTTCAAACACAAGGTGGTTTGACCAAGTATTTTCCTATTTCAGTTGGATTACATCAAGGATCAGCCTAAGCCCATATCTTTTTGCTTTAGTCATGGATGTTCTCACTAGACATTTGCAAGAGGATGTACCTTGGTGTATGCTTTTTGCTGATGATATTGTTCTTGTTGATAAGATTAGAGAGGGAGTTGAAGGTAAACTTGAATTATGGAGGTCAACCTTAGAGTCTAAATGTTTTCACTTGAGTAGATCCAAAACTGAATATATGGAGTGTAATTTTAATAGTAATAGACCTAGTGAGGGGATCTCACATAAAACGGTGGCCTTCCGATGACCCGGTTAGGAAAGTAGAGGTATTAGATTTGACTTATGTTAAGCAGGGTAGAGGTAGACTTAAAAAGACTTGGTTAGAAAATATTAGAAATGATCTTTCTTTATTAGATTTAAACGAGAATTTGACTTTTAACAGGACACAATGGAGAAAAAGGATTCATGTAGCCGACCCCATGTAGTGGGACAAAGGCTTGATGTTGTTGTTGTTGTAGACCTAGTGAGGGGATTGTGACTTTGGGCGATCAAGTCATTAATAAGAGTACACGTTTTAGATATCTTGAATCTATTGTTCAGAGTGATGGTAAAATAGATGGGGATATTATCAGCAGAATTCAAGTTGGATGGTTGAAGTGGAGGAATGCATCGGGCTTGTTGTGTGATAGAAAAGTCCCCCTCAAACTTAAGGGAAAATTCTATAAGATGGTGGTGAAACCTGCAATGTTTTATGGTGCCGAATGTTGGCCATTAAAAAAGAAGCATAATACTAAGTTAAGTGTTGCAGAGATGAGGATGCTCAGGTGGATGAGTGGCTTTGCCCTTAGAGATAGGATACGAAATGTGCATATACGTGAAAAGGTTGGAGTAGCTCCTGTGGAAGATAAGATTAGATGGTTTGGTCACATAAAACGGCAGCCTTCTGATGACCCGGTTAGGAAAGTAGATGTATTAGATTTGACTTATGTTAAGAAAGGTAGAGGTGGACCTCAAAAGACTTGGTTATATAATATTAGAAATGATCTTTCTTTATTAGATTTAAACAAGAATTTGACTTTTAACAGGACACAATGGAGAAAAAGGATTCATGTAGCCGACCCCACGTAGTGGGACAAAGGCTTGATGTTGTTGTTGTTGAGAGTTTCGTTAGTTTTCCATGAAATAATATTTTATATTTTATTTCAATCATAAATAATGCATGCGATGTTTTTGGTATGACTATATTTCTTTTTTCGTAATTCATGATAGTTTTATCTCAACTCCCCCATAAATTAATTTCCTACATGTCTAGACCTAGACTCCACTCTTAATTCTATAATGGCCAAGATTTAGTCCTAGCTTGTCTTTATTGGCCACAATCTTCCAATATTTAAGAATCACATATTGGGGTATTATATAGAATTCTATAATGTTTAAAGGGGACCCACCAATCGCTGAATTGAGATTTTTTCAGTTTCTATTTCTTTTGGAGCATCTCTAAGTTGATGGTTAATTTTCATGGAGCATTTGTATCTTAGGTCATCCATTTTTTTAATAAGTATCATGTATTTTTGTTCTGATATAAAGATTGCATGTTGAGAGCGTGCAACTTCAACGCCAAAGAAGGACTATAGCTTATCTAATTCTTTGACTTATAATTCTTAGCAATCTTTTTCTTAAATTATCCGTTCCTTCAAAGTCACTATCCATTATGATAATGTTATCAACATAAAATAGTTGTGCGGGGACTTCCAAAGTGTCGTGTTTCACAAATAATGTATGATCTCTTTAACTTTATTTATATATCATGTTGAGCATTATCTGAGTGAGCCTTCTAAACCATGCCCTTGGAAATTGCTTCAACCTATGCAATATCTTTTTTAGCATATATATCTTTTGTTATATATTTGAGCTAAATTTCAATAAGACCTCCATATATAATCTTCTTTTCCAGATCATCATGTAAGAAGGCATTTTTCACATTGGATTGTTGGATCTTCCGATTCCTATTAGTTGCGAAAGATAAGAGAACTCTAATAGTATTTATTTTAGCAACTAGAGTATATGTCTCTAGTTGATCAATCGCATATGTTTGAGTTAGCCTTTGGCCACTAATATGACTTTATATGAATCATTATATTTGTATTTTACAGTAAAGGCTCAACTACATTCCACTAGTTTCTTCTCTTTTTGTAACTTTACCAATTTCCATATTTTATTTTTTTTTTGAAGGGTGCCCATTTCTTACATCCTAGTAATATTTTAATCTACATTATTTAAAGCCACTGAGATTGTTTTAGGGTAGAAATAAAATGCATGCGAATAAGAAATGATTAATAATTATAAGAAAGATTTTTTGTATAATAAACAGAAGACTAAGGGATGTTTAGTGGAAATTTTTGTACGTTTATTTGTAAGTTAGTGGTCCCCTTAGTGAATTTAGTGATAGGGATTGATTTGCTTGATTGGACTTGCATAGATTTAGATGTTTTTCTTATTGAGTAAACCTATTATGGTTGATTAGAAAGTGATTTTGGTATAGATTTGGCTTGCACAGGAGTGGTTTAATCTAGAATAGAGCTGTATGTTGTGATGGGGATAAGGAAGGGCAATTTAAGGGGAAAAACTTTATTTGTAAATGATATTTTTTTTAGGATAAGTAATAACAAAATAATGATCCTTTTCATTTAAAGTAACCTTCGCTTACACATACACCTTTTTTATGTGTGTGTGTGATTTTTGTTTTTTGGGGGGGGGGGGGGGGGGGGGGTAGCATTTATACCCTTTTTGTTTGGGTGAATAACCATTGAAAAGCACATTTATTTGCTCAAGGATCAAGTTTTCTCATGCTTTAGGAATGTGTATGAACAAAGACAATACTTTCAACAAATTTTTTTGGAATAAGATTGATTGAGTTATTAAAATGGGAATATAATTTATTTAGGACTTGTGTAGGACACTTACCAAGGATCTTTGTAGGTAGTTGGTTTATGATGTGGGTGGGCATTAAAATTGCTTTCTGCAATATTATTTTGGGATATTTTTCTAAAAACAAAGAGGCTGTTATGGTAGCAAGTAGGTGGTTATTTCGTTTACCCACTTCATTTTGTTGATACGTATATGCATGAGTGAACTCATATATTTTCTTTTTTCTTGGAAGTCCGTGGAACGAGAATGGTTAAAGTTGTTTTTTGAAATTATTTGATTTAATTCTTTTAATTCCAATATCAATGGATCATATAATTTCAACACCATATGGATTTTTGATATGTTAAAAAAATAATAAATATGATACTTATATCACTTTTGGCTTTTAGTAAAAATATTCGTGATATAGGGGGTGCAATCATCAATAAAATACATAAACCACTGAGCCCCATAAATATTAGGTGTAGTGATGGTCCCCAAACGTCACTATGAATGAAAGAAAAATAAATAATTATTTTTGTGTCATTCATTGAAAAATTAGTATATTTGTGCTTGGCTAGTTCATGAACATCACAATAAAATTCTCCGATATTGATTTTTTTTTAATAATGAAGGAAACATGATTTTGGGAACAATAAATAATGAATGGGTAAGGCATAGGCGTTGAAGTCAATTGTTTTATTTATTAGATTTAAGGGTTTCTAAGAGAAAAAATAATACTGAATGTTATATGGAATTTTCTTAATTATTGGATTGTCCAAGGTAATAGAGACCATTCCTTTCTTTAATAAGCCTAATTGTTTCCTTGTATCCTGTTCTTGAAAGATACAATATAAATGATAAAAAATACAACACTATACTTAGAATCTTTAGTTAACTTTTGAATGGATACCAAATTAGTAAATATTTTAGGTACATGGAGAATGTTTCAGAGTGTGAGTTATTTATAAGAACATCTCTTTAATTGGCTATTCAGCCATGGTTATTTTCTTGTTACTAGAGCAAGGTTTATATGAAATAAGTTTTTGAGTGGAGTTGGTCATATGATACATAGTTATTGAATCAATGATTCAAGAGCTGGAAATGAATATCTTTGGGATTTTAAAGGCATGAGAAGAGGAGGTAACACTAGATAATGCTAAATTACAAGTACTTGTTGTAGATGGTTTTTCGTGTACTTATAGTAAGCCTTTTGTCTTTTTGTGCATTGTAAAAGCCCCCATTTTCTTCTTCCCTTTAAGAACTTGTGTACTAATTATCATCACTTTAGATAGTCTTTTTCTTTTGAGAGGTATTGAATGGATATTTTTCAACTCTCACGTTGGATTTGGATTGCATCCCTTAATTCCAAGAGAATCCGAGACCATGGTTATGTAGAAATTGTTGTTGTTGTCCATGCAAAGAGAATTGTGGCTCTTGTCATGGGAAGAAAAAGGAGATAAATGCGGTCATGCAGTGGAGATAAATGCGGTAATGCAGTGATGAATGTTACAATAATATGATCAATTTGTTTGTAGCTATGCAACTATGAAGGCTGCATTAAATGAGAATTTTTTGTAGCAATGCAAAGATGAATGTTGTAGTTATGGAAAAATAAGAGTAGAAGAAGAAAGATAACTGCATCAATGATGACTCGCAAGTTCTAGGTAATGAAGGTTGAAGCTTATATGCAGGATTGAACAATTGGATTGTTATATATGTGATTGATGGAATGATTTAATGAGAGTATATAACAATCCAACCGTATGATTGGATTGCTTATGTATAGAATAGAAGAAAATAAAAAACTTGATTGATGGAATGATTAATTGTATATACATGATTGATGGAATGTTGAAATTATAAAAAAAAAAAGAGAAAAAAAAAGAAAGAAAGAGAATTGCATCAATGATGACTTGCAAGTTCTAGGGAATCCATTGATGAAGGCTGAAACTTATGTACAGGACTAAACGATTGGATTGTTATATACATGATTGATGGAATGATTTGAAAAAAGAGAAATGATATTTTTTTCTTTACATAAGCAATCCAATCTTCTTATGGAAGTGATTGATGAAATCTTGTATGGTAAGGTCATTTTAGACATGTGGGTTTCTTGAAAAGTTTCACTTATGTCCAAGATCTGTTCTCTACTCTACTTACAGTCGACTATCTCACTTTTTTCTACATATCATTTCCTTTCAGTAGAGCTACTTTTTCTTCACCACATCGGGGCTATAGGAGTTGAACCCAATTCAAAATTCTTCGATGAACCTCCTAATTTGGTTAGTAGAAGGCTCGCAATGGATCTTAATAAGATAAAATGTGAGCCAATCCTCATATTTTAGAACAATGTTATGGTTCCAATTCTGATAGAACAATGAAGATGGGACCACCCGCTCGGGTTCCAACCTCAGTTTGGGCTAGATTCGAGCTATGTGCCCATATACCAAAATGTTAAAAAAAATTTAAGGCTTGATATCATGATAATATTTAGAGAGAATTGGTTTAGTATTTTATTCCAACATTTGTTTAGTATTTATGCAATTGTAGGAGAGCTTCTAATAGAAAATATATAAAATTAGAGAATAATGATTGAAGAATAATTATAATAGTTAATGGATTTATGATTTGGTTGAATATAGAATAATTACAATTGTCTATGAATTGATGAGATGATAATAGGGATCCCACGGATTAATGAGGCTGGAACAGAAAATGAAGGAAAGAGGTCTAAATTCTTGATGAGTGTAATCTAAATTGGTGGAAATTATGCAGGCTTTCATAGTAATGAATGTTTTAGAGAAGAAACGTTCTCTTCTATGGAGCCCACACTAGTGATGATTGGGACAATTAAGCAATCTTTTTGCATGTCCTGTCTTCATTGCTTTCGTTAAAACTGTTAAAGAGTACTTCTACACAAGTAATAACAAACAACCATGCCTGCCCTGGGGGTATCTTCAACCTCCCTGATTTACTATCAGACTATCCTGTAAAGGCCATGGATTGAGTCTTAAATTCTTTGCTTATTTGTTAATTTGTTTATTCTTTATCTCAATAATTGACTGATTTGCTATTGATTTATGTTGACCATGACCCATTTTTGGTTGTTTTGCTTCTTGACAGGTGGTTGCTACTTATTTTAAATGAGAATGGTGGAACATATTTTTAACTTTGATTTGCATATTATGTTTTGGTTACTATATACACTTTAATTTGTTCTGGCTTTGTAAATTTCTTTTCTTGTCCATTCATTCTTGTTCTACATGAGGATGGCAGATGTTGGGGGTACTAGCTATTTGGTTAGTAGCCAATTTTATAACCTATGATAAAATCATTGAACTATTTTAGCATGAATCTTTTTTGTAATACTGTTCAACTCTTCTCTAGAATTAACTTGTGCTTTGTTGTTAATAGACATTCTAGGAAAATTTAACACTTGTATTATTTCCTATTTTATAAATGATGAGCTGGTCATTACATGTAAATTGCTAGCTAGTCATGAGTTTTTGATGGCAATTCATGAATTGTTGCTAGTTAGTAATTGGTTAATGCTAACTAGTCTTGAGTTGTCGCTAGTTAGTGATGGGTTGTATATTATAACATATTCTCATTTCTGTCTTTGACAGTTGCAATACCATACATTTGTCTTCACATCTTGATTTAATAATTTGCCATTTAATTTGTCCTGAATTATTTTTTTCTGCTTTGAATGTGTGCTCGTGTTGACAATTCTAGATCTTTAAAGCTGAAAGTATATTCTTTCCGAGCTTCTTAGAGTAAAACAGTTATTATGGTACACTACTCTGAGTTAAAATTTTTGGATCTAGTGGTTTGTGAAGCAGTTGGGCAGGTCTTGAGTTTAAATCCTATTGACTATATTTTATTTTTGAGTATAGGAATGCTAGGCTTATGTGATATACAATTAATACTTACAAAAGCCATAAGGCTCGAGCGAGGTGTTTGTTCAGAGAAATTGTTCCTTCTGTAAAGTCCTATTAACTAAAGGTGTTAGTCTTGGGAATTAGACAAGATCTAATTCAATCACTGGCGAATAAAATATTAAAAAGATAAATATTCAAAACACACTAATAATTTCATAGAAGTTCACTCACTTTATTGCTTTGTACTCTTTTCTCCATTGTAAAATTCATATTGAGTTTGATTGCGAAATTTTACAATCCTAATATTTCAAATCTCTACCAATGCCCCTCCTCCCTACAATCTAAAATTAGGAAAACGAAAAATATATTGAGATCTCTAAAACATCCTTAATAAAATAACTCACAAGCGTTAGATACATTTTGGTTGATCTACGATTGTATCTGCATAATATTTTTCTTCATAGGTCATTAATTAAGGTTTCACCACTTAACAACTTGTATAACAAATTTCACATCTTTTCTGTTACTGACTACTTCATACATGGCAGGGTCTCTTCCTCTCCCTTGGTCCACCAGAATGAAGATAGCTCTTGATGCTGCAAAAGGCCTTGCTTTTCTTCACGAGGAAGCAGAAAGGCCAGTAATATACCGTGATTTTAAGACATCAAATATCCTATTAGATGTGGTATGCAACTTTACTTTCGATAAAAGTATTGCATTATTCATTATGTCTGCATGTTTCTTTCTAATTCATTTATTCTGGCAGGATTATAATGCCAAACTTTCTGATTTTGGACTTGCCAAAGATGGTCCTGAGGGAGATAAGACTCATGTGTCGACACGGGTAATGGGAACATATGGATACGCCGCACCCGAGTATGTTATGACAGGTTGGTTAAGTTCACAGTTTCACAATTTTAAATAGTAATAGTGGCTGGTTATCAAGCCAGCATTTGTATGATTGCCTTAGATTGATTCACCTTTCTACATTTAGATTCATTGGAAAGTTTATGAAATCACGTTGTTAGCAGTTTTCATTTTTTTTTTATGGAATAGGACATAGGCTTCTGAAATGATACATCTTATTTAGACCAACTAAAAGGAATAATTTTAGCAGTTAATACTTCGTAAGGCTGAGGGAAAGATTTCCATAGAAGAAAAAATATTAAATTTCAGTCCTCTGTGCTCATTGTTTTTATGCTTTTTATTTTTCATTTAGCACTAGTCGTTTTCAAGAATTTGCAGTCTCCATTTTTTTTACTCCATTCTTTGAAGCAAAGGATGATACTATACAATGCATACTAGGCATTCCTTAACATGTGAAGTTGATAAAGAGTCATCAGCTTCTTTCAAGAAAGCTAGCTTTAATAAGCATTGCTAAACAAAGCTGTTTGATAAGGGTGCATTTTTAATAAAATTTTATTCATCATGTTATTATGTTTACATTATTATGAATAAAAGTAGAACTCTAGCTCATTCTCCTTTAAAAAATTCACCGAAATACACCGTTTCATTATTATTTTATGCAAAAAGTGAAGTGAAAGAAACTTCTAAGTCTTCATTGGTGAAACTCTCTTCTCTGTTCTATGAAAGCGAGTTTCATAAATGAACTCACTTTCAGCTTGAACTCAATTCTGAAACTCACTTCCAATTAATTCTAAATGCTTACATCAGAATAAACTAGCCCTCTAAAGTGTTAACTTCTCTAGAGAGATCCGAGTGATAAGAAAAGAAAAAGAAAAACAACAACGGGTGCCTCTCATTAGCAATAATGTACCAACAATCTGCATTTTCCATTTGACAGGGCATTTGACATCAAAGAGTGATGTCTACAGCTTTGGAGTTGTCTTCCTTGAAATTCTGACCGGCCGTCGATCCATGGACAAGAAGAGACCACACGGCGAGCACAATTTGGTTGAATGGGCTCGACCCTATCTGAGGGGAAGGCGACGCTTCTACCAGCTCATAGACCCTCGTCTGGAGGGCCATTTCTCCATCAAAGCCTCGCATAAGGCCATCCAACTTGCGAATCAGTGTCTCAACCGGGATCCCAAAACAAGGCCTCTCATGAGTGAGGTGGTTGAAGTTCTGAAACCTCTGATAAACCTCAAGGACATGGCTGTCTCTTCCTCCTTATTCCAGACCATTTCAGCAGCCAAAAACAATAACCTGAATACCAGGAATGGTTCTTTCAAAATGCAGGGCTCCTTCAGAGCTCAAGGTTCTTTATCGAGAAATGGACAGCAGCCACAGAGCAACCTCTCAAATGGTGCTCAAGCCACGCCACCTAACCAGACACCATCGAACCAGACGCCAATGACTAATATCAGTGAGAAAGAGCAATGAATCTTCTTCTTCAATTGAGTTTGAACTGAAATGAAAGATCAGTTGAGGTGACGGTGATTCAATTGAAGATCTCATGAAGGTTATGTTTGTGAGTCCACTTTCTGTTTAACAAAGTTTTCCCTTAGATTGATTTTCCCAAATTTTGCAAAAAAAGCTCATCTTTGGAAGTTAGATTGTGGGATTGAGCTTTAAGAAGAAGATGGATCTGAGCGTTTTGGTCCTGTGCTGCTATTTGTAGTATATATTTGCTGTAATAAATGGTAATTCCATCCACATTGTTCAAGATTGATTAAGATAAGGTGTGATGAAGCATCTTATTTGTTCTTTAAAATTGAAGGGAGTTAATATTGCCAAAATGCTACAGAAACCACATAAGCCCATGGTAATCAGATAATTGTTTATAACAGATTATTTCATATATTTTTTAAATAATTAAATTATCTTAAATAAAATTTTAAAGTTTTGAATAGTGATGTGTGCTTGTTTATTTGTTAATAAATAAATTATTAAAATTTGATAAAGTATTTATTTAATGATGAGTTAATTATTTTTTTTAATTTATTTTATGTTATTATACTATTTTTTTATTTTTTATGTTTATGCACTGTAAATGTTATTTATATAGATATGTTGAAAATATTGAGCAAATAATTAAATAGATGGATTAAAAATTTAATGTTATTTCTTACTAACACTTATAATAAAAATATTAAATATATATTGAAAGATGCATAAAAAATCAAATTTATTTTTTATGTAACATCAGCTAAATAAAAATATTGAACAAATAACTAAATTAAAAAGGTTAATTTGATCATAAAATACTACAAATAACAGTAAGCGAATTATTGAAAATTTTGATTGCGGCTTTCGAATACATTTATTGCTACTAAGAAGTCTTGTTGTTTAAATCATTAGCATACTATCAATAATTAATTAGGCTCTTTGATTAAAATTATTATAGTAAATTATGATTTGATTAGACTAATATAAGAGAGTTTATTTGGTTTAATAAGATTTATTAGTATTTATGATAATATATAGACATAAATATCAATTAGTTCAAATAAAATTACGCTCATCCGAATATTTCATCATTCTCATTTCATTAGAATTCTCTCTCTCCTTCACACTTTGTCAATCGTAAATCATGTGACAATCAATGATTTTTCTTTTGAAGTTCTCTTAACTTTCAAATATAACCTCGACTTTTTAATACCAGTTATCGAGTACCCAACAAAAAAATCCTTCCAAATGGTGAAATTACGTGCGGTTATCAGATGCCATCTAGAGGCGAATCAGGACGCGCCATGTCACCCCGTCCTGATTCGCCTATGAACTGTTCGGTGGCTGCACGTAATAATTTCTCCTCCGAATGAGACAATCAAGATAATAATGATTCTTCAATTACTTCAATGGCTATATTTAAACCTGATTGAATGAACGAGAATAATGAGTGATGATGCAACCATTTCTTCTTATAATGAAAATTGTTCAATAGAAATTGCAAACTTATTTAATGCTCATTTGTGATATATTTAATCAAATCATAACCGTTGTAACATTTCTCTATCCTCTATCATTTATCACAATTGTAATCGTAAATATTCAAAAAAAAAATGAACTAATCCTATCTTTAAATAGTTAGAATTAACACTAAAATTTCTAAACCACATAAAAAGTATGATTAATATTAACTTATTTAAAAAATATATTTTATTCATATTTTTTAATATGATTTAGACAATACAATATCCTATAAATACATATAAAAATTCAGATATTAAATATATAAATAATAAAATTTTTATGATATTTATATGAATCCCCTATAATTTATTAAAGACTATCATAAATGCCAATCTTAATTATATAAAAATTACCTAAAATATTCATTAATTAAAAACATAATCTAACTAGTTTTTCCCTTCTCCTCAAACTTCCTACCTGCCATCCCCTATCAAATCCTCTAATCTCTCTCCGCCTCATACCCATAGATATAAAGAGATACAAGAAGAAACTGAAAGAGAGAGAGAGAGAGACCTTTCCGAGCCATCAATGGCGGTCCTCACTTCTCGCCTCTAACCTCTTGTGTTTTCTACCTGTCGTATTTTTCCTTAGCCACATAAATAACCCTAAAGCCCACTCGCCCTCATTCGCCAAGACCAACAGAAAAAAGATCGAATTGGGCAAAAAATATAAATGGCTCTCACTCACTCGCCTTTTTGAATTTTGAGGTTCGGTCGTGTGGTCTCTGGCCAGGTTATTTGGTCCTTTTTGGCTCACCACATTTTAATTTCCACCTTGACCAAAACCTTTAATTCCCACCTACTAATTTTTTTTTATTCTCATAGAATTTTTTTTTTCCATTTAAATTCATGTGAATTAGAAGAATAAGAAGGAGAAAGAAGAAATGGAGAATCTAGTTGTTGGCTCTCGCCTTTCTTTTCTTCTCTTCTTCACCCTCCTTTTCTTTTTCGATGTTGTTCGTCCTGATATTGGCGAATTCGATGAGTATTGGCAGAAACGTGCAGAAGCTGCTCGTGATGAAGCACATGCGGCCTATAATCCTGATCCTATTACTGCCACCAATGACTTCAATAAGGCTGTCCACAAGTAAGCTCTTTCTTATCATGCAATCTGATTGCCCTAATGGTTGATGATTTTGTTATTATTAAGGAGAAAAAATTATTACGTGTGGAGTCTAGATGTTATTCGGATTTCAATCATGTGAAGACATGCGAATTTTTTTCTTTCTCTTATAAAAAGGGTGTGTACAAGAGAGAAAATTTACATGTCTTTATATGATTGGAGTCCAGATAAAAAGTTACGTCTAGACTCTGTATTCAAAAATGTATAGATTTGAAGACCTCATTGCATACTTTTTTTCTTTAACATTCTGAATAAAAAAGCATTCTTTTCTTCTTTTTAAATTCTTAAAAGAAACCAGAAGTGCATGTACTCATTAAAATTTGGATAGATTAAATATTAAAATTATTTTTAGATGAATGTAATATGACTATTTCTCTCATGTATTACACTCGTATTAAAATAAATTTAAAATCTATTAGGACTAAAATTTGATTTTTTTCTACTTATTTTTATAAAATTCAATTTTAAGGAACATCCCCAAAAAAATTTCTGTCTTTAAAAAATATGAAAAAATTTCAGTTTTATGATAAAATTTCAGCCATTAAAGCTCACAAACATTAATCGCAGGGCTTTGGATAAGAACGAAACAATTAGCAGCAGCAGCAGCAGCAGCAGAAGGGGGTTATGGGCATTGAGAAGGGGGAGAAATAAGAAATATGTCGGACCCTGCCGCGCAACAAACCCAATCGACCGCTGCTGGCGTTGTCGCTCCGATTGGGCTCACCACCGGAAACGTCTCGCCACCTGCGCCAAAGGCTTCGGCCGCCGCGCTGGAGGCGGCCGCAACGGCCGCTTCTACGTTGTCACCGACCCCTCCGACCACGACCTCGTCAATCCCCGCCCCGGCACTCTCCGGCACGCCGTCATCCAAACCGAACCCCTCTGGATTGTCTTCGCCCGCGACATGATCATCCGCCTCAGCGAAGAACTAATCGTCAACAGCTACAAAACCATAGACGGCCGCGGCGCCAGGATCCACATCGCTTACGGCGCCCAAATCACCATCCAATTCGTTCACCACATCATCATCCACAACCTCCACATCCACGACATCAAACCCGGCAACGGCGGCATGATTCGCGATTCCGTCTACCATTACGGCCTCCGCACCCGCAGCGACGGCGATGCGATTTCGATCTACGGTTCTTCAAACATCTGGATCGATCATATTTCGATGTCGAGCTGCGCGGACGGGCTGATCGACGCGATCATGGGGTCGACGGCGATCACTGTGTCCAACTGCCATATGACGAACCACGACGATGTGTTTCTGTTCGGTGCGAGCGATTCGTATTCGGAGGATGCTCTGATGCAGGTAACTGTAGCTTTCAACCATTTTGGAAGGGGACTGGTGCAGAGAATGCCGAGGTGTAGGTGGGGGTTTGTGCATGTGGTGAATAACGATTATACGCACTGGTTGATGTATGCGGTTGGTGGGAGTAGTCATCCGACGATAGTGAGTCAAGGAAATAGGTATATCGCGCCGCCGAATCGCGCGGCGAAAGAGGTGACGCATAGGGATTATGTCGGGGAATGGGAATGGAGCAAATGGCATTGGAGATCAGAAGGGGATTTGATGTTGAATGGGGCCTTTTTTGTTCAGTCGGGGAAGAAGGAGTTTATAAGGAAATATGCGAAGCAGGACATGATAAAAGCCAAGCCTGGCACTTTTGTGAAGAGACTGACGAGGTTTGCTGGCACTTTGCATTGTAGAGTTGGAAGGCAGTGTTAGATGGTCTGATTAATGAACCAGAGCTGCTGATTGCTTCACTCCTTTGGTGTTGGAGATGAGACTATATGGAATATATTTCATGTTCTTTATTTTTTCTTCATAAAAATGCTTCTTTTATGGGATCTATATTTATGTGCTACGCGTTGTGATTCTCATATTGTGAGAGCTATGTGATTTTTATTTTTTTGATTATATATTCAGTACTTTCTTAATGTTCTGTATCATGAATATTATATATAGGTACAGTGAATGTATGCCTAGAAATTCTTTGATGATTGAGAATAAGGGCATTTGAATGGAAAGAAAAGAATTAATCATTGAAAGAATTTTTTTAATTAACATATTTTATTATTTTGTTTGAAAACTACTGTCTGTTTGGTGTGGTTGTGTGAAGGACATATTTCTCTTTTTAATTTTTATTATTATTTGAGTGATTAAACGAAAATAAGAGACAAAAGAGGGACTTTTTCAATCTTTGAAAAAAAGAAAAACAAATTTTTTTTTTTTAGGAAAACCATCGAAATATTACATAAAAAATAAACAAATTTAGCTTAGCTTTAAAAAAAAAGGTGACAAAGAAGCAAGAAAATAATAAGCAAATAAAATTATGATTGTTATTTGAAAAACATGGGAGAAAATTATTTCAAACAGACTCTTAATACATCTTCAATGCTTCATTTAACTGCAATTTTATTAATATTTTCAATATTATTTTATATAAAAAAAGATACTTTTATGCTTCCGTTCAAATTTTTAAACCATCTCAGATTTTCTCAATAACTATACCTTCTCTCTCTCTCTCTCTCTCTCTCTCTCTCTCTCTCTCTCTTTTATTTTTCAAGAAACTATAGGTTTGTTTGTGGAAGCTTAAGGAAAATTCTCTAATTTATTTGCTTATGTAAAATATTTTTCAATAATGTAGTAGCTGTTGATGGTGCTGTTAAAAAAAATTGATAAAATATGACTATTTAGTCATATTTTTACAAAATTATTGCTAAATTTTTTTATTATATTAGTACTAATCACATTTCTTCACCAAAAAATCGATCATGATATTTTAAAATTTGACAGTATATTATTTTAAGTTGTAATTCTAAAAAATAACAAATTTTAATTTAATTTTTAGTCACATTAAAAAAATGTAATTAAGGTCCAAAGTTGTTGAAGTGAGTCCAAGCTAAAAAATCAAAAAAATCTCTTGAAAGCAGAGAAAAAATAGTGATCTAAAGCTGTCTCAAACGAAGCCTTAATCTCTTACATTAGAGCTTGAATATTTTTGAGCTTTGTAAGATATCTTCTCTCTCTTTTCACGCTCATAAGAAATATTGAACAGTAAAATATTGAATTAGAATATTATAATTAAAATTTAGGGTATCTTTGAGATAATTTTCTAGTTGCTTTGATTTTAGACAATAACCATAATTTTATTTGGCTATTACTTTTTCATTATTTTTCAAAAATTTTTATGATAAAAGTGCTCTTGTAACCAAAGTAGCTAAGCCATCTCAAACAGACCCTAGCTTTACTTGAATAGATTTTAAAATTATTAAATTTATTTTGAGATGAACAATTTATAAAAATCAATTAGGGGTGGAGCCAAAAAAATTTCTCTATGAGGGCACAAATTGACTTATTGACGATTTAAAAATATTCTCAATCTTTTTCATTTGGCATTGGGATTAAAAAGAATAGAGTTTTAATATAAAAAAGATTAAATTTATGTTGATAAAAACATAAAATTAAGAGCATCTCTCTTATACCTATCATTTATATTTTCTCTACAATAAATTTCAATTTTTAAAAAAGTTGTGCAATTCTTCTGTTATCAATATTATTAAATATATTTTTAATTGAACAAATTATAAAATAATCTAGTTGGATAAATTATTAATTGGACTTAATTTATAATTCTTTTATGAGTTTTCATAATTTTTTGCATTATTTTATATTTTTTATGTGTTGATCATCCCCCATTTTTTTCTTTACTGAAGTTAGTGCTTGTAAACATTATTCAGATTGTCTTAAACTCATTTAATTATAATCTACAAGAAAATGATGAGTGTAAACTAATCTTGATAAATAAAAAAAACCTTTTTGCAATACAGAGTAGGCCAAATTTATTAAGACAACTTAATTATAATATGGTTATACACTAATTATATATTTCTATAATACAAAAATTAGACTAAAAAGTATATATATATTTCTTGCAACTCTGTTATTGGCCAACCTGAGAACCTTAAAAGAACATTTTTTTGAGTGAATTGAGTTCTTTAACAACAATAGCCATCTCCATTCGCTGACTTGGTGATTCACTCGAGCAAGTGAGTCCAATCTGGAATAATGAAACCAAGCACTCTTTCATATGAGCTCCAATGCTCCTGCTATTAGTTTCATCTTCTACTTCTCGCATGATCAGAGGATCTAAAATGGTAGTAATCATTTCTGGAAAGGCATTCTCCACATATTTGTGTAGGTTCAAACCTTGTACAAATGAATCATCAGTAGGTCTTTTGCCTGTCAGAATCTCCAGAAGAAGAACACCATAGCTGTACACATCTCCTTGCCTGGAGATTTGGTTTCCCATTCCATATTCTGCAAATGTTGAGAGAGTTTTACAAGAGTTCATTTTATTAATTCTAAGTATTCTACAAATTTTTAGAAGAAAAAGTTTTAAGAGATTGTGATATTTTACCTGGTGCAACATATCCGATGGATCCTTGAAGCCTCATCAAGCTTGTTGAGTTAAATGATGAATCAGTAGAGAAGCCTGAAGATATGATCCTCGCCAAGCCAAAGTCACTGACAACGGCTGTCATATCACTGTTTAGAAGAATGTTACTTGGCTTTAGGTCACAATGAACAATGGGAGGAACACAATTATCATGAAGATACTCTAGTGCTGAGGCGACGTCTATGACTATGTTCAACCTCTGATGTAAACTCAACCTTCTAGACTTAAGAAACTTGTCTTCTGTTTTTGGGTGTAGCCAATCCTCTAAGCTCCCATTAGGCATGTATGCAAAGACGAGAGCCTTGAATTCATTGCCATTGGAATCTAGACTTAAACATAATGTCTCAATCTTTAGAAGATTTCTATGACGAACATTTCTCAAGACTTGGCATTCAGTGATAAAGCTCCTCATGGCTCCTCTTTGCTGGAGGTTAAATACCTTAATAGCAACATCATTTTCTCCATGACGCATCTTTAGTTTGTAGACATAACCAAAACTTCCAGTTCCAATCAAGTTATCATTAGAAAATCCATTGGTTGATTTGAAGATTTCATCATATGTAATTGAAGAATCAGGCGATTTTGATACGGATGATGTAATGGACATCTTCTTTAATCTATATATAATGAAAAATGCACACAAAAATATGACCACAATAACTGCAATTGGAATTGGGAGTATGATTTTAAGTTTTTTTGAACTTTTTCCTCCTGAGCATGATTGCAGATGTAAGATTGGATTACCACCACAAAGCCTCGGATTGCCAGCTACAGATACGGCAGTTGCATTGGTGAAAATACCATCCTCTGGGACTTCGCCCTCAAAACTATTGAATGATAAGTTTAGATAATGCAAGTAACTAAACTTTTCCAAGAATTCTGGAACTTGCCCAGATAAATTGTTGTGAGAAAGATCAAGCTCTATCAAGGCATTTAGAAGATTGAATGTTTTGGGAATGATACCTTGGAAGAAGTTCATCTCCATTTTTAAGTATTGCAACATTGGACAATGACCAAGAGTTGCTGGAATTTCTCCCGACAACTGGTTATATGATACATTCAAGGCCACAAGATTCTGCAAGCTGCTAACTTGGAATGGCAAAGGTCCACTCAAAGAATTGTGTGAGAGATCCAAGAACCTTGTGAGGGAGGATAGGCTGATAACTTCTATAGGAATGCTTCCATTTAACGCATTATGAGAAAGGTTTAGCTCTTGTAGGTATCTCCAATTCGATCCTAAAGTTGATGGTATGCTACCACTCAGTTGATTGTCTTGCATGTACAAGTCATTTAGCTGAGTTAACTTGCCAATAGATAATGGAATTTGTCCTGTTAGCTTGTTTCCAGATATATCAAGCAAGTTCAATTTCAAAAGATTACCTATGGTGGATGGAATGCTTCCCGTAAATAAGTTATCATCCATGAACAGAACAGTTAGACCAACAAGATTACCTATCTCAGCGGGAATCATCCCAGATATTTGGTTAGCTCCGAAATATAAAGTTTCAAGTTTCATGGATAAGTTACCAATCGATGCCGGTAATTCACCTTGTAACTTATTTTTTTGAAGAATTAGTGTGTTCAAAAGAGTGCAATTTGTGAAAGACGAGATGATACTCATGTCTTTTGATTGTAATTGATTCCATCCAACATCTAGTTGAGTCATATTTGTAAGGCCTCCTAGACAGGAAGGTATCATCCCACTAAAAAAATTACCGGCTAGATCAAGTATTTGAAGTCTAGAAGCATTACATAATGAATGAGGAATGGATCCATCAAAATTGTTTCCTTGCAAGTCTAAATTTTGAAGCATTGGGAGTCCTAAGCCCATGGTCGGCAAAAGCATTCCAGAGAGATCATTTTCTGCCATGTCAATATAAGTGATGGATGACAGGTTATAGAAAGAAGAAGGAAACTTACCTGACAATTTGTTTATAGGTATGTATAGCTCTGTTAATCCAGATATACTGCCTAAGCTTTCTGGAATGCTTCCTTCCAACTTATTCTGAGCAAGATACAGGAAACCAAGGGAGGATAGATTTCCCAATGAGGGAGGTATATCTCCTGAGAGTTGGTTCTCTGATAGCTCAAGAAAACCAAGTATTAAGGAAGATTTCAGAATAGGTGGGATTTTTCCAGTCAAGCCATTTTTCTTAAGACTCAAATAGAAAAGTGTTGAGTTATTGAGTAATGATGGGGGGATATTTTGTGACAGATTATTGGAAGACAGAATAATAGTTTTGATATTCTTTCCTGTGGCTAACATGGGAGGGATGCTTCCTTCAAGATTGTTGCTTGAAAGATCAAGATAGAAGAGACTCGAGAAAACACCTATTGAAGCTGGGATGCCTCCCGTGAGATGGTTGTTGGAAAGATCAAGCAATTCGAGGGCTGAATTGTTCGCAAGAAATTGAGGAATAGTTCCAGACAAGTGATTTGCAGAAAGATTTACATAGGTTAGCGAAGTACTATTGCCGAGCAATGGAGGTATCACATCAGTAAGATTGTTATCGCCAAGAATCAAGGTACTGAGCATTGGAAGGGAGCTGAAACCGTCAGGAATTTCTCCTTCAAAATAATTCTTTGTCAGGTCAAGATTTTCTAATCGAGATAATCTCCCAAGCTCTTGTGGTATGCTTCCATGAAATTGATTATATGAAAGACTGAGATTACTCAGGAAGGTGATGTTGGAGATGGAGGGAGACAAAGGGCCTACAAGTTGTAGTGATTTAAGCTCCAAAGCTGTTACACGCCTTGGAGGTTTTGGTCCACAAGTGACTCCTTTCCAATTGCAGGGATCAAGAGAAGCATTGCTCCAGGAACTCAAGGCTCCAAGTGGATCAGAGATGGCAGATTTGAAAGCAAGCAGTGCAAGCTGGTCAGTTCTTGTGCCTCCCGAAGGAGAAACATTTGCAGTTTTTCCTGCGTGAAAGCAGTGAAAAACAACTGTGATTTCCAAGAAAAAAATTAAATACTGGTGTTGCGGACTCAAATATACGCGGCGATAGAGTTTAATATTTCCGTCTCAGCGTTGTACGTATATTCAGCACACAAACAGAATCGAAATAGTAACACCAGGATTTTTACGTGGAAAACCCTGGAAAGGGAAAAAACCACGGGGCCACGCCCAGTTGAAATAGTTCCACTAGTGTCGTTTGAAGTACACGAGGCTGATCCGTCCTTTAAATTCAGGACGATCAGATTACAATGAGTATCAGTTACAAGGACAAGCAGAGTTCCGACGTCACTCGGGGTGTCGAGCAGAATTCCGGCGTCACTTGGAAAGAAGTCCGGCGTCGGGTAGAATTCCGGCGTCGGGCAGAATTCCGACGTTGCTCCCGTGTCGGGCAGAGCTCCGGCGTCCCTCCGGCGCCTGGTGGTGCTTTGGTGGTGTTCCGGCAGTGTTCCGGCGGAGTTCCGGCGGTGTTCCGGCGGTGGTCGAGGAGGAGTTATTCCCTCCTAGACTTCTCTCCTCTTCTTCTTCTCTTCTTCTCTTCTTGGCTTGGGTCCCCTCTTAAGAGAAATGAGGGGCTATTTATAGTTTTTCTGGAGTGGCATAGCCTGTAAATATGTGAGGGATCAAGGGCAAATAAGGAGTGATCCGGATGAACGGTCGATATTGAATCCCTTGATCGTGAGCGGTTTATCAAGAATTTGAAGGTCTTAATGATATCAGAATTCTGCGATCTTAGGCTCGTTGGATTCGTCTCGTCGAGCCGCTCGATTCGAGTATAAGCTTGTCAAAATCGGAGACCGTTTGGTAACTCAAATAGCTGTTTGATGCTTCCAACAGCGCTTCGGGTACTTGATTTGGACTCATTTGGGCTCGGATTGAGTCGAATTTGGTGTCGTTGGATTCGTATTTCCGAGACGCTCAGTTCGACTGTAAGCTTGCTGAAATCGGAGTTTAAATAGTCTCCGAATTAATTTTTGAAGTTTCCAACTTGAGTTTTTCCTCGAGATTCGTGCCCGATCAAGATAATTTTTCGATGACGTATCAGTTGCCCCCCTATTTTCGGACATCGAAGCTCCATGAGTCCGAAAATACTTTCTCCGGTATTTTACGTTGGCCGAATCGCAAAAAATTGCGTTCCAGAAATTAAATATTTGCTCGAACTTGATCATAGAGGCCCCGTTGAGCTCCGAAAGTGTCAAAATTGAGTCCGGAACGTCGAAAAAACGTGTCTGGGGACCCCAAAAACGTCCAATTTGGACCGTCCGGGCTCGAAATCGGAGCCCGGCAACGCGTAGGCGGCCGAACCAGCCGGCCGGCCGGCCGGCCGCCGCCGGCGGCGGCGCCCGCGCCAGCGGGCGCGTCTGCCCGCTGAACCGCGCGGAACCGCGCGGTTATAACCGCGCGGGGCGCGGTTACATTTTAAAAAAAAAAAATTTTTTTTTTTTTTTTAATTTGCGGGTCCCACATGAGATTAAAAATCCGAAAAAATCCGGAAAAATCCCAAAAAATTCCGAAAATTTTGAAAAATTTCAGGAAATTTAATAGAATTTTGGAATCCTCCCCCCCTTAAAGAAAACTATAAATAGACCCCCCAGGGCCTAGTAGAAACTCGCCCCTTCTTTCTTTCTCCCTCTGGCTTTTGGCATTTTGAGGCTTTCCGCCGTTTTTGAGTAGGTGACTTTCCCTACTTAACTCGGCGCCCCTCCCTTTGCGCAGAAGTTAGAGTATTCCTCTCTTCTCCCCTCTAGTTTCTGGCATTTTGAGGCCTTCCGCCGTTTTTGAGTAGGTGATTTTCACCACTCGACTCGGCGCCCCTCTCTTTGCGCAGAAGTTAGAGGCTTCTTCTTTTTTTTCTCTTATTCTGACTTTCTGACAGTTGAGGCATTCCGATGTTATTCAGTAGGTGATTTTCCCTACTTGAGACAACGCCCCTCCTCTTGTACAGGAGTTAGAAATTTCTTTTCTTTTTCATTCCTTCATGTGGAGGTGAGATGTTAGTCGGAGGGAGTCTGACGGCGGTCAGCGGCCGGGCGGTGGTCCGACGAAGGTCGGGCTGAAGTTCGATGGCGGTCCGCGACTGGGCGGTGGTCCGACGAAGGTCGGGATGAAGTCTGGCGGCGGTCAGCGGCCGGGTGGAAGTTCGGCGGCGGGAAGAAGTACGGCGTCGGGTAGAACTCCGACGAAAATCTGTCGGCCAGAAGAAGTCCCACGACGGGTAGAAATTTGGTGTCGGGTAGAAGCCCGACAAACATCTGACGACAGGCAGAAGTCCGACGTCACGTAAAAGTACAGCGTCGGGTAGATATCCGACGGGGGTCTGACGACTGGCTGAAGTCCGACGTTGGGTAGAAGTTTAGCGTCGAGTTGAAGTCCGACGAGGGTCTGGCGGCGTGTAGAAGTCCTCCAACGGGAGGAAGCTTAGCATCGAATAGAATTTCGGTGTTAGTTTGTCGATGATGGACGATCGGGTGGAAGTCTGTTGGCAGTCAACGACCAAGTTGGGAGCAGAAGGAGAGAGTTCAACGGTGTTGCTATCAGCAGTTGAACGAGAAGCCGATGATGACTGATATGAAGTAAAGGACCGCCGGCAGATATCCGACGAAGGGTCGATGATGGCGGGTGTCCAGTGGCATTGTGTTAAGGCAATATTCATCCATACTGAAGTGTGCCAACATCAGATATTACTGGATCAAGGAGCCGAAGTAGTGTGATATGCCAACATTTTGGCAATACACTAACACTGAGTGGAGATCTGATGATGATCCAGTTATGTCCTTTCTTTGAAGGAGCAGTTGTAGGAGATGCTTGCGTGCAGTAAGGGAGAAGTCACTTAAATCCACCAAGGATATTTGACTGTGTTAAAGTTGCTTATTGCTTGATGATACTAGTTTGTATGGATGATGCCAATGTACTTTTCAATTTCAACTTCTAGTGAGAATAAATGTATACCTGAATCTGGATTTATGTAACTCCAATGATATTGTATATGAAATGAGGATTTGTCCCCTAGAGGGACCTGAATTGTTCTTGCATCTGTAAGACATGCTTTATGCTTTTGATGTATTATTAGTCTGAACGAATGTGAGAGACATCCTTTTTGACATATTTGAGACTGTAGGTCAAAGCCCTTGCTTGATGACGTTAACATGTATAAAAAAGGTCGAGAGAATCCACCAAGGATGTGAGACCTTTCCGAGGTTGTATGTCAGAGCCTTTGCTCGACGACGTTAACTTGTATGGAGGAGGTCGAGAGAATCCACCAAGGATGTGAGACCTATCCGAGGTTGTATGTCGGAGCCTTTGCTCGATGACGTTAACCTGTATGGAGGAGGTTGAGAGAATCCACCAAGGATGTGAGACCTATCCGAGGTTGTATGTCGGAGCCTTTGCTCGACGACGTTAACCTGTATGGAGGAGGTTGAGAGAATCCACCAAGGATGTGAGACCTATCCGAGGTTGTATGTCGGAGCCTTTGCTCGACGACGTTAACCTGTATGGAAGAGGTCAGGAGAATCCGCCAAGGATGTGAGACCTATCCGAGGTTGTATGTCGGAGCCTTTGCTCGACGACGTTAACCTGTATGGAAGAGGTCGAGAGAATCCACCAAAGATGTGAGACCTATCCGAGGTTGTATGTCGGAGCCTTTGCTCGACGACGTTAACCTGTATGGAAGAGGTCGAGAGAATCCACCAAGGATGTGAGACCTATCCGAGGTTGTATGTCGGAGCCTTTGCTCGACGACGTTAACCTGTATAGAAGAGGTCGGGAGAATCCACCAAGGATGTGAGACCTATCCGAGGTTGTATATCGGAGCCTTTACTCGACGATGTTAACCTGTATGGAAGAGGCCGGATCGAATCCCCCTGGGATCGATCTTCCAGTGATTGAGAAGTAATAAAGACTGCATATTTCTCAGATCATGGATAAAGAGATCATATTTATCGATAGTTTTCATTGTCATTTGTATTCTTTTTTTTAAAGAAAGAGACAATATCTATTACTGTAAGATAATAATTCCCTTGTACAACAGAAGAGATACATATAGGGACAATCACATCATTCGACTTGGTAGAAATACTAAGGATATTAGAGTGACATCCTACTGATCATAGAAGAGATACATGGTGACACATGACAAGTAGTATTACTAACACAAAGGTTCAAGTTGCAGCATTACTCAATCTCACCAACCATTTGAATATTATTTAATGGTTGTCTTTGTTGTTGATTTTGCCCCCCAGTGGGGCGAGCTTCTTCTCGGGTAGGTGGGTTCCCAATAAACTGTCGAAGATAGCCCTGGCGGATAAGTCTTTCAATCTCATCCTTAAGTTGCCAACATGCTTCAGTAGTGTGGCCACGACTACGATGAAAGTGACAGTACTGATCTTGATTTCCTGTATTTAGCTTCGAAGGATGCGGCCATTTCACTTTGTCCTGATCTTGAATCGCCATTAACACATTTGCTCGAGATGTGTTGAGCGGAGTGTACTCTTTCTCCTGCCGAGGTTCTCGTTGTGGTAATGGGGGCCTAGGAGGTATATTGCTATTCCCTTGCTTTTTCTGTTGTAAGGAAGAATTATCCATCCCAGGAGCACCTTTGCGCTTCCCATTTGTCTGCTCGAACTGCTTTCTGTGAGCATTTATGGCTTCATCTGCGGAGATTTGTGCCTCCACACGATGAATCAGGTCGGCGTATGAATGAACAGTGTCGCGCATAAGTGCCGAATAGAAAGGACCAGGACGAAGGCCTCCAAGGAAGACCCCTCGGAGCAATTCTGGGTTTAGTCCTGGATTCTGTCGTGCCTCTGTGGAAAATCGCTGAAAGTACTCTTTTAACGATTCTCCCTCGTTTTGACGAATCCCGGAGAGGTGGGAAGAATCTTTAGCAATTCTTCGATTGGCTACAAACTGTTCAACGAAGGCTTTGGCCAATTTGACGAATGAAGGGATCGTTCCAGATGGAAGAGAATAGAACCATGTTCGCGCCTGTCCTTTGAGTGTAGTAGGAAAAACCTGACATAGGAGGGCATCCGAAGCTCGCTGGATATGCATGATGGTTCTGTAATGATCGATGTGCTCGTACGGGTCGGATGTCCCGTCGTAGGAATCGATGCTTGGTAGTTTAAATCCAGCCGGAATAGGGTGTTGAAGAATGGCTTCCGTCAGGGGTGACGACTCCTGGAAGTCCCACTGATGAAGAGGTTGCCTTACGCCTCCTGTAGGGAACTCCTCTCGAACCAATCGTCGCAGTTCGTGGCGTAGGGTATTGCGAGGGAGCTCAGCAATGTGATGTTGGGCTAACTCTTCGGGGAGGTCCAAAGGAATGCGAGGTTGCCGACCTGTGTGCGGAGGATGGGTAGAACTTGCTGTATCAGCCAGTTCGTTATCTTGATGTGACTGCGAACGCCTCCTGGGTGGAGGAAGAGGAATCTCAGCTTGAAGATGTTCGATTTGAACAGCTTCAACACGTGGTGGATCTCGAGGGAGAAGAACCTCCTCCTGTGGTGCTAGTTCCTGTGGTGCTAGTGCCGGTTGTCGAGTCTCTCGCAGGAGTTGTAGGATCTCATTCTGAGACTCCTCCATCTTCCTGATGCGGTCTTCAATGGACGGTCCTGAAATTCCTTCTCCCACAGCGTCTTGCCCCCCAGCATGAAAGGAGGCGGATACTTGGGGTCTATGATTCATAGACTGATCCCGAGATTGATGCGAATTGGAGCGGGAGGCTCCCAAGATGCGATTGCTACGCCTGTTGGCCATCAAAGTGGTGCTTAGGATAGTGGGATTTGTTTCCCACAGACGGCGCCAAACTGTTGCGGACTCAAATATACGCGGCGATAGAGTTTAATATTTCCGTCTCAGCGTTGTACGTATATTCAGCACACAAACAGAATCGAAATAGTAACACCAGGATTTTTACGTGGAAAACCCTGGAAAGGGAAAAAACCACGGGGCCACGCCCAGTTGAAATAGTTCCACTAGTGTCGTTTGAAGTACACGAGGCTGATCCGTCCTTTAAATTCAGGACGATCAGATTACAATGAGTATCAGTTACAAGGACAAGCAGAGTTCCGACGTCACTCGGGGTGTCGAGCAGAATTCCGGCGTCACTTGGAAAGAAGTCCGGCGTCGGGTAGAATTCCGGCGTCGGGCAGAATTCCGACGTTGCTCCCGTGTCGGGCAGAGCTCCGGCGTCCCTCCGGCGCCTGGTGGTGCTTTGGTGGTGTTCCGGCAGTGTTCCGGCGGAGTTCCGGCGGTGTTCCGGCGGTGGTCGAGGAGGAGTTATTCCCTCCTAGACTTCTCTCCTCTTCTTCTTCTCTTTCTTCTCTTCTTCTCTTCTTGGCTTGGGTCCCCTCTTAAGAGAAATGAGGGGCTATTTATAGTTTTTCTGGAGTGGCATAGCCTGTAAATATGTGAGGGATCAAGGGCAAATAAGGAGTGATCCGGATGAACGGTCGATATTGAATCCCTTGATCGTGAGCGGTTTATCAAGAATTTGAAGGTCTTAATGATATCAGAATTCTGCGATCTTAGGCTCGTTGGATTCGTCTCGTCGAGCCGCTCGATTCGAGTATAAGCTTGTCAAAATCGGAGACCGTTTGGTAACTCAAATAGCTGTTTGATGCTTCCAACAGCGCTTCGGGTACTTGATTTGGACTCATTTGGGCTCGGATTGAGTCGAATTTGGTGTCGTTGGATTCGTATTTCCGAGACGCTCAGTTCGACTGTAAGCTTGCTGAAATCGGAGTTTAAATAGTCTCCGAATTAATTTTTGAAGTTTCCAACTTGAGTTTTTCCTCGAGATTCGTGCCCGATCAAGATAATTTTTCGATGACGTATCAACTGGAGAGAGGAAAAACCCATTTTGGATTTAGAATTTGTTGAACAACGTTGTGCTTTGCTGTGATCAATAACCGCCGATTAGGAGATATTTATTTACTTTCAGATTCCACCTTGGAGGAGTGGAGTCAAAGTCTTCCTTTATTTATGTACACAATTCTACTTTGTATAATTGAGAAAACCATTAGTGTAGTCAAAGTCTTTCTTTATTATATATACAGTTGGATTTTGTCTAATTGAAAAGCCTACTCGAACAATATTCAGCTTTATTGAATATTTATTTGCTTTCACTCTTTATGACGGAGTCGACTCAAAAGTCCCTTTTTGTTATTAAGACAGAATATTAAGGATCTCACATTTTTAATAGGATGAATTTAACCATAATTTATGGGACAAGTTTTTAAATTAGGTATCATTAAAACTTTAATAATATAATTAAGTATTGCAAAAAATAAATTTAAATGTAGACAAAGTCGCCCATAAAATGAGGGATTTATGCTGACTCAAACTTGCTAAGTCATATGCTAGTCGCCAAATTGATGGATGATTTATTTAAAAAATTATTATTCTAAGTTGCCTGTTAAACGGATGACTTGCTACAGTAAATTTTGAAAAATAATTTAAAAATAAAGAAAGTAGAAAATATATTAAATAAGTATATTTTAAAAATAATAAAAATAAAAATAAAGACAAAAACAAAGAATATAAAATTAATGTAAACTATTATTTCTATATTTTAATAGAAGTCAACAGTTATTATATATATATATATATATATATATATATATATATATATATCAAAATTTGATAAAAATGAACATTTTTGTTTATTTTAATATTATTAAAAGTTTAATCAGTTTTATTTTTAATGGATAAGCATTATACGGAAAAAATAATGGAAGTCAATAATTTTTAAAATATATTTATTTAATATATTTTCTACATATTTAATTTTTAAATTATTTTTCAAAATTTAATGTAGGAAGTTGCCCGTTTAACGAACAACTTATAATAGTAATTTTTTTAAAATAAGTCTCCTGTTAGTTTGAAGACTGATGCATGACTCAGCAAGTCTGAGTCAGCATAAGTCGCCGGTTTGATGGACGACTTTGTCTATTTTTAAATTTATTTATTTTTCGATAATTAATTACATAATTAAAATTTTAATAATATCTAGTTTAAAAACTTGTCATATGATTCATTAGGCACATAAAATTCGGGCCTACTAAGTACATTTCTTTATTTGCTTTCACATTAAAATTCAATGGAGTCAATAGACTTTTAGGGGTTGTTGCGCAGCAGCATTTAAGCATAATTTATTATAAATTCTATGAATAATTAAAAAAAATTAAAATAAAAGAAATTATATAAAGATATTATTATAGAAATTATATTTGCATGACTCCAAAAATTATTAGATTTGTTTATATAGACTTATGCTCAAAGCAAATACAATTATTTTCACAATCATCCTGATATTATTTATATCAAGATATACTATTCTAATCTATTTCCCCAAATAAATCCTATATATTTCTAAATTCTCCTATGAATTTACTAAATCTTATATTTAAACCTTGCTGTCACAAAAGCATTGATTTGCTTGCGAGATCTCCATGGCTTCCTCGTTCCTTTTTCATATAGGGTTTTGCGCAAGAATAGAAGGGGGAGAAAGACCAATCGCAATCTCGTCATATTCAGAGGCGGAACCAGTCTTTTATTTTAGGGGGGCAAAATTTTAATACTAATAGACTAATATTAAAAAAAATGAAATAAAGATATTGCGTGCGGCGGATCCTTCAGGCGTGAAGAAGCGGTTAGGGCAAAAGGGGGGGGAAGGGGGGGGGGGGGGGGCAAATTATTTAATTAGCTCTATCAGTAAACTAAAATTTTTTTTAGGGGAGGCAATTGCCCCCCTGGGCTGTACTTGGTTCTGCCCCTGATCATATTCTTCATCTGACTCAAGAAGAAGGTTTCCAAATTGATAAGTTTTGGGGTATTATAGAATTTAGTCTTGAAAAGTCTAAGCGTCCCCATGTGAACTTTTATTTTTAAACATTTATTATATTGTGTAAGGTTAAAAATGATTGAAACATAGCATGCAATTCAAGCTAACTGCTTTGAAATCACCAGCACAACAACCTTTATTGACTAGAAAAATTATTACGTGCGATGCCCAGATGCGTTTGGAGATTAATTTGGGCGCGCCACGTCACCCAATACATAATGCATTGGGTGACGTGGCACGTCCAGATTGGTCTCGGGACGCGACCAGACTCGCATGTAATAATCTCTCGACTGAAAAAATTATTACGTCCGAAGGCCATGGAGTTGGCCAAGGTAAGATTTTTTTTTTTCTGATTCATAACTCTAATTTCTAACCAACTAATTTAGCTATATTGCTAGATAATAAATTATATAAAAAAGGCTCTTATTAGTAGATGTTTGCAGACAATGTTAGTCAATGAGGTTCTTTTAACCGAATAAAAGAGATATAAGTTGATGAATGTTAGAAAATAGATGTCGATTCTTAGAAAATAATGACAGGCATGGGGTGTGAAAAAAAAAAAAAAAAACATTAAAATTAGATCATGAAAATCACATAATTCTCTTTATGCAGAAATAAACATTTCTTTGATACATACCGGAATCAGCCATAATGAAATATCTTTTAAGAAAAACTTGTAGAAATTATTTTTCTCACTTAGCCTCCTTTCTTTTCATCACCGGAGCATATGAAAAATTCTGATAATTGAAAGTGTAGGTAGAGAGAGGACCATTCCTGCATATATCTTATTTTAATAAGCAATTATTCTACAATACATCTCTTCATATGGGACATATTTTATTAGCATCTTTTCATATGGAATATTCTAATGTTACATATGGAATATTATAACATTCTCCCACTTGGCCCATATGAATAACATTTATTTAGATTTACAAGGTGAACATAATATGCACATAGCATTTGCTTATTTTCACTTTAATCATAACTTAATAACTTACCAACATGAGTCATGGCAGTAAATATCAATGAAGTGACCTCTTCCCTTCCATGCATCACAATGCTAGCGAATAACTTCATAATAGGAATTAACCATAATGTCCCAATAATGTCTTTGTCAAAGATAATTTTTGCCATTAACTATTTTTCATAATTACGTCATTAATGATAAGCAGAAAAAATTAGAAACACAATTAGTGATATCTACATAAAGGTTATAAAACAAAAAATATAAAGATCCACAAATATACCTCAGGGATTGTAACAAAGACCCATGCGATCAACATGTTCTTTAAATGTCTTTGGTGGCAATCCTTAAAAAAGGATTTGCAATCATGAGCTCAGTTTTAATATGTTCTATGAACACTGTCTGTTTTTGAACTTCCTCCTTAATGGCCAAATATTTGAGCTAAATGTTTAGCGCCATTAGAATATTAGCCATTCTTGGAGAAAAAGACTGCTGCAGAATTATCACGATATATTCTCAACGGCATGGCAATGTTGCTAACAGTTTCAAGTCCTGAGATAAAATTCCGCAACCATAAAGCATGAATAGTGGCCTTAAAGCATGCCACAAAGTCAGCTTCCATAGTAGATGCTGCTATAATAGTCTGCTTGGCGCTTTTCCAAGATATTGCCCCTCCAGCTAATAGAAATAAGTAACCAAAAGTTGATTATCGACTATCAACACAACCAACAAAATCTAAGTCGGAGTAGGTAACCACCTCCAACTGATCGAACCTTCGATTTGTAAGAATATAGTGTCTTGTTCCCTTCAAATATCTTAAAACTTTCTTTGCTGCTTTTCAATGCTCTATTTCTGGATTGCTATGGTATTTTCCAAGCGTTTCAACTATAAAACTAATGTCCGATCTTGTACAAGTATGGGTATACATCAAGCTTCCAATGCATAGGTAATATTTTCCATTCTTTTCTTTTTTAATGCAATATGTAGACAATCCTTTTCAATGAACTTTTTCCCTTTACAAATAGGAGCAGGAGTGGCCGCACATTCATCAATATGAAATTTCTAAGAACTTTATCAATATATCCCTTTTGAGACAATCCCAACAATGCACGTGTTCTATTGTGAAATATTTAAATTCCGATCATGTAAGTTACCTCACCCATATCTTTCATTTCAAAGTTCATAGAAAGAAATCTCTTGGTTTCATTTAGCAACCCAATACCATAATTGGCAAGCAATATGTCGTCAGCATACAGAATCAAATAAATAAATTTGCTCACACTGACCTTTAGGTATATACACCGATCAACGATATTTTCCTTAAATCCAAAGGACTTGAAAGTATCATTAAACTTAAGATACCATTGCATGGAAGCTTGTTTAATTTTGTAAATTGACTTCTTTAATTTTCATACCATATGCTCCTTTCCCTTAATTAAGAAACCTTCATGTTGATTCATATAAACCTTATCATCTAAATTCCCATTTAGAAAAGTAGTTTCATATCCATTTGGTGTAATTCCAAATCAAAATGAGCCACCAAAGCCATTATGATCCTAAGAGAGTCCTTTTTCTATACGGGAGAGAATGTCGTTCAATATTACCATTGCAGCCTCCTTTGATCTTAAAGACCCATCTACACTTGACAGTCTTAAAACCTTCAGGTAAATCAACGACATCCCAAACTTTATTTTGTTCCATTAATTTCAACTCATCTTTCATAACATTGATCCATTTTTTAGAATCACTACTTTCAATGGCTTATGAAAATGAAATTGGATCTTTACTTATTCCTAAATCATAATAAGATTCTTGTAAATATATCAAATAATCATCTGAAATAGCTGATCTCTTTTCTCTTTGAGATCTCCTTAATGCCATTTCTTGTGATTGTTCTGTAACTAAGTCATGAAAGTTCGAAAGGGATGTTAAGCCCTACTGAACTAGTCCCGAGGCTAACCAAGAGGGGGGGTGAATTGGTTATTTAAAAATTTCACGATAACAATAAAAATCTTTTCGATACTTAGCAGCGGAAACAAGTAAACAATAACGAAAAGATCAACCAACGATAATCACCCAAGCAGTTTATATTGAAAAGTAAAGTGCAAAACTGAATCAGAAAAGCAAACCAGATTTTATAGTGGTTCGGTCAACTTGACCTACGTCCACTCCCCAGAGCCTCCCCTCCGGGTATTGCACTAAACGAAAGTGACTCTCCTTTTGCTCCCACAGCAAGGCGGAGAAGCCTGTACAAAACACCTCCTTTTCACCACACGGTGAGGCAGAGAACCTGACCTCCTTTCGCTTCCTCCTGAAGCAGGCAGAGAACCTTCGAACTCCTTTTGCTTCCACCTGAAGCGGGTAGAGAACCCCGGATCTTCTTGCGAACGATCCTCCCACGAAGAACACCGACTAGACGACAGACGACGAGCGGAGAAGACGACTCTGATCCGTGCTTGGAGAAACCTTAGTGAATCCCTCACTAACTCCCCCTCACAAGATCTCTTCTCTCTCTCCCAACTCTCTCTTCTCTCTAGGGTTTCTCAGGGAAGGAAGGCAGCAAAAGATCTTTTCAAAAATTGGAAAAAGTTCTTTTAAAGGAGGGCTTGAAATTTGTCCTAAATCTCAACTGGTCGGCCAATATCGTCCAGGACGATCTAAACATCGTCCTGTACGATCAGTTTAAATTCAGCTGATTCAGTCTGGACGATTAGGCTCTTCTGGACGATCAGTAGAAAAAGTTGTTCATATCGTCCCGTACGATACTACGATCGTCCGGGACGATTAGTGCAAATTGAGGAAAATCGTCCAGAAGACAGTTTGGGTCGTCCAGAGAAATCTGTGTTGGACGACCAAAAAATGACTTGATCGTCCAGGACGATTTTGACATCGTCCTGTACGATTAGTTCGAAAAGGCCCAAAATCGTCCTGAACACAGTTCGGGTCGTACAGCTGAAATGCACAAGACGATCACGATCGTCCGGGACGATCCTGCGATCGTCCAAGACGATGTGATCGTATCAATTAAACATTAATTGCTTTCCTTAATTACCAGACTAATTTAGGCATAATTGTAGTGCATCGTCCAGGACGATACACGTATCGTCCGGGACGATCAGACCAAAATACTTAAAATAAAACTTGCCTAACTTAATCTGGCGGCTGGAAATTTCTGATTTGAGCATATCATCCCGTACGATCCAAAGATCGTCCAGGACGATCTGCTTAATCAGACCCTCTTAACTTAGTCGCCTTAATTAGGGTTTCTGTTTTAACTGGATCGTCCAGGACGATGATACTATCGTCCAGGACGATCTGAACAAAATTTTAACAGAAACTCTAATTCACTCAATCTCTCTCCCTGAGTGTGTGTGTGCAAGGTTACTTAGCTAGGAAATCAATTACATTACAAATGACTCAATAAAAGGAAAAATCATACATTTGACACACTTGGACCCGATCTTGAGTTGGCTTGAGTAGCTCGCGGTCTTTTGTGCCTGAAACTGATTAGCCAAGCAAAACACACTGGAAACATGTTTGTCATCATCAAAACCAGATTTGCAACAATCTCCCCCTTTTTGATGATGGCAAACATTTGTAAAGTAGTCTGAAATTAAAATGAAACTAGGAGATCAAACAACACAAACATTTTTTTTTTAAATTTTCATTTAACAGCTCAAATAATACAGATAACATGAAAACAGAAAATAGAAACAGACACGACTACAACTGACTCCCCCTTTTGAAATCACAAAAAAGGAGGAGGAAAAAACAGAACACTGAAATAAAACATAACATGGAACAACTACAGAAGCAGGAAACTAAAACAGAGGTGGATCCTGATCGGAAGGAGGAGGCGGTGGTGGAGGATTGAGGTAATGGTGAATGGCCTGAAATTGAGCTCCGAACCAGGCCATGTCCTGGTCATGCTGCTGTTGCTGCTGCGCAACATAGTCCGTGAACCGTGCCTCCCACTGGTCAAAACGCTGCACCAGGTGGTCAAAGGGAGAGGCAATGCGAAGGGGAGCAGGTGCCTCGGCTGCCACAGGAGCGGGAATGGCCGCTTCTTCCTCTTCCTCAACATCCGGGGTGGGCTCCGGATGTAGTCGGGTGCTGTGAAGGACATGGAAGGCATTGTTGGTGAGGAAGTGAGTAGGAACATCTGGGGCTGCAGGATATTGCAGGTCATACTTAGTTTCAAGAGCATAGGCAATGAGATGTCCTAAGGCTAGATTTGGGCGACGGCGATGACCTGGATCTCGAATGGTGGTAAGGTGCTCAAGGTATCGGATAATGAGATCGGCGGCATTGAATTCCCTACGGGCCATGACGTAGTAGGTAGTCAAGGACAGGAGGGGGGTGATGTGAATTCGATCCCCCGCCTTTGGAATGACGGAGGAACGAAGAACATGTTGGATAGTCCTGGCGTCTTTCAGAAGTGTGGAACAGGCATTGTCATGGTAAGGGGCATTTGTATTGCGGAGGAAATGATTGGCGACACTCCAATCATAGTCTGGGTCGGTGGTAAGTGTGTGGAGTTTGTCGCCAGTTATAGACAAGTGGAGAATGGAGTGAAAGTCCTGATAGGTGAGTTCAACAGGGCGCTGATTGACATAGGACCGGAGAGTGGAGTAGTCGGCGGTAATCCTTAGGTTCGCGAAGAAAACGCGAAGAAGTTCGGAACTAAAGGGAAAAGCGAGGGTGAGGATGAAGGTGAGGGAGGTGTGGGCGAATAGATCAAGGACAGGATATGTGAGTGTACGGGGATTTACTATTTTTGAAGGCGTGATCCCCACCTCGCAGTATCGCTCAAAGGCAGCCTGATCGGCTGCATTAGGGAAGCGAGGATCAACCGGCCCCCGGGAGGAACTGGCACCCTTCTGACGGGAACGCTTGCCACCAGCCATGAGGATTTGAGAGAGTAAGGAGGTGAAGTGGAGTGGAGAAAACCGGTGTGAAAAAAACTCAAGAAATCTGCTGTTTATAAAGAAAATGGACTGATCGTCCCGTACGATCGAGACATCGTCCGGGACGATCGGGGCATTTATGTCGTCCTGTACGATTGGTCAAAAAGGCGGTCCGATCGTCCAGGACGATCAGATATCGTCCGGGACGATTAGACACAGGCGATCGTCCCGAGGAGTCAGCTGGACGACCGTTGACGAAAAGGTATCATCCCGGACGATTAGGTGGATCGTCCAGGATGATTTACAATAAATATGTCGGATGGGCTGAATTTAAATCGTCCAGCGGCTTGACAGGTGGATCGTCCGGGACGATAAAGGGATCGTCCGGGACGATGGGCAATAATTGGTGCAATCTCAGCCGTTTGATCAGATCAGGAGGATATGGATCATATCGTCCAGGATGATGTGAGTATCGTCCGGGACGATCACCAATAATTGGAATTTTTCAGCAGTTGGAGCAGTGGAGGGGCGATTCTGAACGAATCGTCCAGGATGATGTTTAGATCGTCCAGGACGGAGTGGATCGTCCAGGACGATATGTGGATCGTCCAGGACGATGTGAAGAAAACAGAACAAGATGGATGATGAAGATGACCGATCAGGATTCCAAAAACACAATTATGTAAATCAAAATGCCACGAAAAAACTCACAGAAGAAAAAACATGAAAAAGTATAGTTTTTTTTTTGATCAAGCTGCTCGAGTAAATCAGAATTTTTCCTTGATTTTATATTCAAAAACCAATAAGAGAACGATTGACAACGCTGAAATCCAGAAAAGATTAAAAAAATCGACTTTCGTAACTCCTACCCCGGGCACCTTATCGATGCACACCTCTTTCAAAACAAAAATCCGATTCAGAAGAAAGGACATTAGATTTGAAAAGAGATCCTTTCAAACCTCGTTCCAGAAAAATATCTGATATAATAGTGTTACAAAGTAAAAAATCAGAAATCAAGATTTTCAAACTCAAGCTTTTGAACGTATTAAGTGACACACGAGTTTTTTTCTAAGACATTTAAAGATCTGAAAGAGAAGAAAGCTTAGGTTGGGCTCATTTTGTGCCTCTTATTTTTCCCAATTTATTTGGCGCACTGCGCATCTTTTAATTTTTGATACACTTTGTGTATTTGACATTTTCGCATCTTTTCAGTTTTGGGCTCATTTTATGCCTCTTTTTCAATTTGGTTGGCGCACTACGCATCTTTTGTAAGCTTTCTCCTTTTCATAATTATTAAAGAGTCTCAGCGGTGAATCTATCTTCCAGACATAGGAGATGACTCTCCACAGTAGGGAAGAATGATTCACAAAACAAAAAACCACACATCATATGATAAATGCAATCACTTGGATTTAGAAAATCAAACTAATGACTCAAGACTTTGAAAAACACTAGTGATATGAGGTAGATTACTGTAGGAAGATAAAATGATCTCTATTTCAAAAAAAAAACTAACATTTTAATTTTGAAGAGGATTTTTATCCAAAAGAAACCATACACCAGTAAAGGAGTTAGAGGAAGAGAAACAATCATCAATGTTTCTTCCCTTTAACAGATTCAGTGGAATCAATCACTGCTTACCAGCTTCCAAATCAAAACAAGGTAAAAACTCCCAGTCAAAAATTCAGATTATCAGAAGTAGTGAGCGGTGATCAGATTTTGAAAAACATAAAACAGTAAGTGCAAGATATGAACCAGTGAATAAAATAAAAAAAAACAGGTATAAAATCACATCAGAGTAAATACTCAAATCAAACTAACAATAAGGCTAAAACAGAAATCAGCAAAAGACATAAAATCAACTGAAAGTAAATAATCAAAGCCAAAAACTAACTAACAGAAATCAGAAATAAAAAAAAACTAAACCTAACTAACAGAAATCAGAATACCAATCAGAAAGATAATAAATCAGCAGTCATCAGAATCAAGCATTTATATCAATCACTCCTAATCTAGTTCTCAAAATGCTAAATGAGTCAAAGGCCAGTGGTTTAGTGAATATGTCAGCCAGCTGATTTTCAGTTGCTACATGATGTAGCTCAATGTCCCCTTTTGTAACATGGTCCCTAATGAAGTGATGCCTAATGTCAATGTGTTTGGTCCTAGAATGTTGGATTGGATTCTTAGAGATACAGATGGCACTGGTATTATCACACAGAACAGAAATTGTGCCAACGGGTACTCCTAAATCCAAGACTTGTTGTTTCAACCAAAGAACTTGGGCCACACAACTTCCTAAGGCAATGTACTCAGCTTCAGCAGTGGAAAGTGCAACTGAGTTCTGTTTTCTACTGGACCAGGAGACTAACGACTGTCCTATGAATTGACAAGTCCCAGAGGTACTCTTCCTATCCACCCTACACCCCGCAAAGTCAGAGTCAGAATATCCAATGATCTCAAAAGAGGTGCTGTGCCTAGGGTACCAAATTCCTAGGTTTGGGGTCCCTAAAAGATATCTAAGAATTCTCTTAACAGCAGTCAGGTGGGACTCTTTAGGATCAGCCTAAAACCTAGCACAAAGACAGACACTAAACATGATATCGGGTCGGCTAGCAGTCAGGTAAAGCAGTGAACCTATTATCCCTCTATACTTCTTCTGATCAACAGATTTTCCATTTGAATCCTTATCTAACTGAACTGAGGAGGGCATGGGAGTATTGATTGGCTTGGCTTTGTCCATTTCATATTTCTTCAAAATGTCCTTAGTGTATTTTGATTGATTGAGAAAAGTTCCATCATCCATTTGCCTTATGCTAAACCCCAAAAAGTAGGACAATTCTCCCATCATACTCATCTCAAACTCCTTACTCATTATTTTGGAAAACTCATCACATAAATATTTATCAGAAGATCCAAAAATTATATCATCAACATAAATCTGGACAATGAGTAAGTCATCTCCTATTCTCCTCAGAAAAAGGGTGGTGTCTACGCTCCCCTTAACAAACTCTCTTTCTAACAGGAATGTGCTAAGCCTCTCATACCAAGCTCTGGGTGCCTGTTTCAATCCATATAAGGCCTTTTTTAATTTATAGACATGACTTGGATATTGGGAACTCTCAAAACCTGGGGGTTGTTCTACAAAAACATCTTCTTTAATTACCCCATTTAAAAAGGCACTCTTGACATCCATTTGAAACAGCTTAAATCCCTTGTAACAGGCAAAGGCTAGTAGCACTCTAATGGCTTCCAATCTAGCTACAGGGGCAAAAGTTTCCTCAAAATCTATCCCTTCTATCTGATTATACCCCTTAGCCACCAATCTTGCCTTATTTCTCACCACCACACCAGAATCATTCATCTTATTCTTAAAGACCCACTTGGTTCCCACAATACTTTGGTTTCTAGGTCTTTCTACTAACTCCCAAACATCATTCCTTACAAATTGATTCAATTCTTCCTGCATAGCTAAAATCCAAAACTCATCCGACAAGGCTTGATTGATGTTGGTGGGTTCAGTCATTGAGATAAAGGCAGAATGGTTTACTTCCTTCCTAAGTCAATGCCTAGTCCTAACACCTTCAGAAGGGTCTCCTAAGATCAGTTCTTTAGGATGACTCGAAGAATATCTCCAATCTCTAGGCAATGTGGTTTGAGATTCTACCCTTTCCTCCAAATTTGTATTTCCAGCTCCTTGGGTAACCTCAACAATCTCTTCATCTTCTACTTCAGATCTAGACTCCTTAGGATCAGACTCATCAAACACTACATGGGTTGTTTCTTCCACCACCAAAGTCCTCCTATTGAACACCCTAAAGGATTTTCCCACACTTGAATATCCTAAGAACACTCCTTCATCAGATTTGGGGTCAAATTTTTCTAAGGGTGACTTCCCGTTGTTTAGAATGAAAACCTTACAGCCAAAGACATGGAGGTGGGACAGATTTGGAGTTCTACCCTTAATGATCTCATAAGGTGTCTTGTTCAGCTTGACTCTCACATTTACCCTATTCAGCACATAACAGGCAGTGTTCACCGCTTCAGCCCAAAAGTATTTAGGAAGTGAATACTCGGCAAGCATGGCTCTAGCGGCTTCCACTAAGGTCCTGTTCTTCCTTTCAGCTACCCCGTTCTGCTGAGGGGTCCTAGGAGCTGAAAAATTGTGACTAATCCCATGATTCTCACAAAAACTTCCAAATCTTTCATTTTTAAACTCCCCTCCGTGATCACTATGGATGGTAATAATCTCACATCCTAACTTCTTCTGAATCCAAGTAGAGAAAGATCTAAACTCATCAAATGACTCAGATTTGTGTGACAAAAACTTAACCCAAGTGAACCTTGAATAATCATCAACAATCACAAAACCATAGACTCTCCCCCCTAAGCTGGCAGTGCTAATGGGTCCAAAGAGGTCCATGTGAAGAACTTCTAAAGGTCTAGAGGTGCTAATGTCCTTAACTGAGTGAAAAGAGGACTGGACTTGCTTCCCCAACTGACAGGCACCACACAGGTGATCCTTAGTGAACTTAAGCTTGGGCACACCTCTAACTAAGTCCTTTTGGGTGACTCTCCTAAGGGTTTTCATACTGCCATGACACAATCTCCTATGCCATAACCAAGACTCATCAGCAGCAGTTTTTAAGCAAATTGAATTATCAGATTTAATGCTACTTACATCCAGCTTGTAGACGTTGTTGATCCTTTACCCCTCCAAAACAACTTCATCATTTAAGCTTAAAATGCAGCCAGTGGGCAGGAATTTGATGTTGTATCCCTTGTCGCAGAGTTGACTAATGCTCAGCAAGTTATGTTTCAGTCCATCTACAAGCAAAACATTATCAATCACAAAATTCTTTGAATCACCAATCATACCTGTGCCTACCACCTTCCTGGTGGTGTTATCTCCAAGTGTAACCTTGCCTCCAGCTCTGGCCTCCAGCGAAATGAACTGATTTGCATCTCCAGTCATATGTCTAGAACATCCGCTGTCCAGGTACCACATGCTCTCACGAGGTCTTGTGTGAGAGCACACCTACAAAATCATCAAATGTCAGTCTTAGGAACCCAAACAGGTTTGGGTTCCATCTTATGAAAAGAAGAATGCGATGCATGCGTGCTGTGCTGTGCAACAGGCAGTTTGGGTCTCCACACCCAATGTGTACTACGGTGAACAGTACAAGTGTGTGATATGTGTCCTAACATGCCACATGAAAAACATCTAACACCAGGAAAAGGATTAACTAAATGTCGTGAGTGATAGTGCCTCTTCCTAGTAGTGTATGAAACATGCTTTGAGAACTTGCAACGGAATTTTTAAAAGGTGGCGGTGCATAAAATTGTTCAAAAGTAGGCGGTATTTTGTTATTTTCAAAAGAACTGATTTTCACTTTCAAAAACTCAATGTGTTTGTTTAAACTTCCAATTTCAAACGTTTTTGCACTTTCAATACTTTCTAACTCAGATGCCAAATCATTCACTTTCTTAAAAGCAAGTTCTAATTCAACATGCGCTGTTTTTAACAAGTTATGCTCAACAATTAAATCAGAATGCTTTTTATTCAGTTCATCAAACTCATCTAGTAAAGACATGTGATTGCTATCAATGGTGGAATGATCCTTAATCAACACTTCATGCTCTTTTTGCAAAGTCAGATAATCTAGTTTCAAACTAGCATGGGTTTTCTTAAGCTTCCTATATGATGTATGAATCTTTTCAGAAACTTCAAATAACTGATCGTAAGTAAGCTCACATACCTCTTCCTGGTCAGACTGACCAGGGTGATCATCAGCCATCAAACACAAGTTTGTTTCCTCCTCTTCAGCTTCAGTCTCAGAAGAGTCAGATGCAGAGTCTGCCCAGAACGCCTTCTGAATCCGTTTCTTGTCCTTTCTGAACTTTGGTTTCTCCTCACCCTTCTCCTTGCTTGGATGAGCTTTAAGTGTCGGACAATCAGCCTTAATGTGTCCGGGCTTCCTGCATTCAAAACAAACCGATTCAGATGAACCCTTAAAGTTTTTATTGAACTTACCCTTGTTCCACTTCTGATGGTTCTTATGTTTCTTTCTTAGAAAGCTTTTGAATTGCCTTGTGATTAAGGCAACATCATCGCTATCAGACCCGGAAGTGCTAGCATCTGAATCTTTGGCCTTTAGTGCCACTGTCTTCTCTTTCTTGCGTTCACCTGCATCAAGTTGCCTTTGGTTCACCCCTTGCTCGTAAGCAATGAGTGATCCAAGTAAGCTGTCAATAGAGTAAGTATTTAAATCTTTGGATTCAGTAATAGCAGTAATCTTAGCATCATAAGAAGCAGGCAAACATCTAAGAATCTTGTTCACTCTTTCGTAGTTGGTAAGTTCTCTACCTAAAGCATGCAAAGAGGTAACAATCTGAGTGAACCTTGTGTATATTTCTGAAATAGTCTCACTAGGTTTCATGCGAAAAAGTTTGTAATCATGTAACAAGATGTTTAACCTAGACTGTTTGACTTCAGTTGTACCTTCATATGTTATACATAATCTATCCCAAATCTCTTTTCCCGTTGTACAAGTAGAAACACGCATATAGTCCTCAGATTTTAAAGCACAAAAGAAACAGTTCAAACATTTGGCATTTAACTGTGCTAAATCACGATCATTAAACGTCCAATCAGCAAACGGCAATTCAGTTTTCACATTGTTAACCATTCGAAAAGGTGGTTCGTATCCGTCCTTAACTAACATCCACATGCGATAATCAATAGATTGAAGAAAAGTAGACATGCGTGTTTTCCAAAAATCAAATGGAATGTTATCAAACAACGGTGGTCTAGTTATAGAATAACCTTCAGCAGTATTACGATTGTTACAGTTAGCCATGGATCAAATTCAAAAGTTTTTAAACAGAAATTTTGAATCCCGCTCTGATACCACTTGAAAGTTCGAAAGGGATGTTAAGCCCTACTGAACTAGTCCCGAGGCTAACCAAGAGGGGGGGTGAATTGGTTATTTAAAAATTTCACGATAACAATAAAAATCTTTTCGATACTTAGCAGCGGAAACAAGTAAACAATAACGAAAAGATCAACCAACGATAATCACCCAAGCAGTTTATATTGAAAAGTAAAGTGCAAAACTGAATCAGAAAAGCAAACCAGATTTTATAGTGGTTCGGTCAACTTGACCTACGTCCACTCCCCGGAGCCTCCCCTCCGGGTATTGCACTAAACGAAAGTGACTCTCCTTTTGCTCCCACAGCAAGGCGGAGAAGCCTGTACAAAACACCTCCTTTTCACCACACGGTGAGGCAGAGAACCTGACCTCCTTTCGCTTCCTCCTGAAGCAGGCAGAGAACCTTCGAACTCCTTTTGCTTCCACCTGAAGCGGGCAGAGAACCCCGGATCTTCTTGCGAACGATCCTCCCACGAAGAACACCGACTACACGACAGACGACGAGCAGAGAAGACGACTCTGATCCGTGCTTGGAGCAACCTTAGTGAATCCCTCACTAACTCCCCCTCACAAGATCTCTTCTCTCTCTCCCAACTCTCTCTTCTCTCTAGGGTTTCTCAGGGAAGGAAGGCAGCAAAAGATCTTTTCAAAAATTGGAAAAAGTTCTTTTAAAGGAGGGCTTGAAATTTATCCTAAATCTCAACTGGTCGGCCAATATCGTCCAGGACGATCTAAACATCGTCCTGTACGATCAGTTCAAATTCAGCTGATTCAGTCTGGACGATTAGGCTCTTCTGGACGATCAGTAGAAAAAGTTGTTCATATCGTCCCGTACGATACTACGATCGTCCGGGACGATTAGTGCAAATTGAGAAAAATCGTCCAGAAGACAGTTCGGGTCGTCCAGAAGACAGTTCGGGTCGTCCAGAGAAATCTGTGCTGGACGACCAAAAAATGACTTGATCGTCCAGGACGATTTTGACATCGTCCTGTACGATTAGTTCAAAAAGGCCCAAAATCATCCTGAACACAGTTCGGGTCGTACAGCTGAAATGCACAAGACGATCACGATCGTCCGGGACGATCCTGCGATCGTCTAGGACGATGTGATCGTATCAATTAAACATTAATTGCTTTCCTTAATTACCAGATTAATTTAGGCATAATTGTAGTGCATCGTCCAGGATGATACACGTATCGTCCGGGACGATCAGACCAAAATACTTAAAATAAAACTTGCCTAACTTAATCTGGCGGCTGGAAATTTCTGATTTGAGCATATCATCCCGTACTATCCAAAGATCATCCAGGACGATCTGCTTAATCAGACCCTCTTAACTTAGTCGCCCTAATTAGGGTTTCTGTTTTAACTGGATTGTCCAGGACGATGATACTATCGTCCAGGACGATCTGAACAAAATTTTAACAGAAACTCTAATTCACTCAATCTCTCTCCCTGAGTGTGTGTGTGCAAGGTTACTTAGCTAGGGAATCAATTACATTACAAATGACTCAATAAAAGGAAAAATCATACATTTGACACACTTGGACCCGATCTTGAGTTGGCTTGAGTAGCTCGCGGTCTTTTGTGCCTGAAACTGATTAGCCAAGCAAAACACACTGGAAACATGTTTGTCATCATCAAAACCAGATTTGCAACAAGTCATTGGTAACATTCTCATTATAGAGTGACCGATCACCAGATTGTTGTTCAATATTATCATACTGTTTGACAACTAGATAAAAAACAATTTCATTTAAAGTTATGGGTATTTGGATAGGCACCCGAACTTCTTCGATGATCACATTTCATGATATATCACTCTTACTAACTTCACCATTCTCAAGAAATATGGCATTTCAGATTTCAACAATTCTCGTACTATGGTTAGGGCAATAAAATCAATACCCTTTAGACTTCTCTAGATAACTAATAAAGTATCCACTTATAGTTCTAGAATCTAATTTATTTTCATGTGGTTATAGATCATAACCTCTATTGGACAACCCCAAATATGAACATGTCTTAAATTTGGTTTCCTTCCCGTCCACAATTCAAAAGGAGTCTTTTGAATTACCTTACTAGGAACTCGATTAAGCACATAAATGACTATCTTAAGGGCCTCCATCCACCGTGAAATGGGTACTGAGGAGTTACTTAACATACTTCTAACCATTTCTATAAAAGTAATGTTGCACCTTTCAGCCATGGTCGAATCCCCCATGTACTAAGGGTGGGCAAATGCCCATCCTTAAAAAAAAAAAAATATTTAGAGGGGATATTTTGAAATATTTTGAGTATTTTATGTATTTTGCCCCCTCTAAAAATTTTTTTTTGCCATAATTTTATCAATCCTAAGCTTTTTTGCCCACCCTGAAAAAAGAAGCTGGATCCGCTCCTGCTTTCAGCTACACCATTTTACTAAGGCGTACCATGTATTGTGTATTGTGCTCAAACACCATGCTCTTCTAGGAATTTAGCAAATGCTCCTAGACATTATTTTATTCCATCATACCTTTCGTAATACTCACCACCTATATCAGATAGAATGATTTTCACCTTTCTATCTAATTGTCACTCAACTTCATCAATATATGCCTTTAAAATATTTATTGCTTGAGACTTTTCATGTAACAAATAAATATAACCATAGTGTGAAAAATCATCGATGAAAGTGATAAAGTATTTTTCTCCACTAAATGACTATGAGTCGAAAGGTCCAAAAATATTAGTATGAGCAATCTCTGAAAGTTTTCCACTTATTGCAACACCTTTCTTTGTATGTTTGGTTTGATTACCTTTAATTAAGTTTTCAATCAACTGGTGCGTGGCATTGTCACAGTGGGCTCCAGGATGAAACCTCCTTAGGATACGTAGCCCCGCAGCTCAAGATAGTATACCTTTTAAACCAGGTTGATGTAGTTGAATTAGATATTTAAATTAGGTCGCGGGACTTTGGACGTACTTCTACCCGATGTCATACTTCTACCCGACACCGAACTTCTTCCAGTTACTGGAATCTCATCGGACTTCGACTCGACGCCCAATTTCTGCCCGTCATCGGACCCTCGTCGGATTTCTACTCGACACTGAACTTCTACCCGACGCCGGACTACTAACCCTCGTCGGACTTCTTCTTGACATCAGACTTCCGTTCGTTGCCACACTTCCACCGACTAACGTCGGACCTTTGCATGATCTCTCAAAAAAGAAGGAGGAGACTCCTGCTTAGTGAGGGGCCCTAGACCGACACAGGGGATACCACCTGAAATGGGCTAGGGGAATGCCTCAACGTGAGGTAGAGAAGAAGAATGGGGGAGTTTCCTTTTTGCAAAGAGGGGCCCTAGGCCTGGACAAGGGATATCGCTTGTACAGGGCTGGGGGAAGGCCTCAATTAAAAGAAAGGAAAAAGAGGAGAAGGAGGGGAGGTGCAAGAGTTTCAATACCCTAAGGGGGTATTTATAGGAGGCCAAGGAAGTTATGAAAAAAAAAAATAAAATTGGCTGGCAGTTAGCTAAACCGCCAGCCGGTGGTTGACCAAATCGCAAGTTACGGTTACGTGGCTAGTGGACCGCGTCAGCCAGCTGCCTCGAGCCGGGAAGCGCAGGCAATAACGCGCGTGCAGTGGGCAGTATCACGTGGCGGTAGTGTCACGGCGGCGGCGGGCGACGGTCAACGGGTGTCGCCGGTGGCTTGCCCATCCCGACACATTTCTAGGCCTAATTTTGGGCCCAGAAAGGTCAAATCGGAAGTTTTTGGGGTCCCCGGGACTGTTTTTTAACGTTCTAGACTCAATTTTGACACTTTTAGAGCCTTTCGGGACCTCTACGCTCGAGATTGGATTATTTTCTAATTTCAAAGCACACAAAAAATTCTCCGAAGGTTGTGACATATATTTTCAGACTTCTGGAGCTTTGAAGTCTGAAAATAGGGGATTAACTAATACATCCTCAAAAAATTATCTTGATCGGGCACGAATCTTAAGGCAAAATCAAGTTGGAAACTTCCGAAATAAATATGGGACCATCTGAACTCTGATTTTAGCAAACTTATAGTCGAACTAAACGTCTCAGAAATACGAACCCAAAGACACCAAATTCGACTCAATCCGAGCCCAAATTGGTCTAAATTAAAGACCTGAAGCACATTTAGAAGGTTCAAACAATAATTTGGATTACCAAACAGTTTCAAAACATGACGTATTTATAGTTGAATCGAGCGAATCAACGAGACAAATCCAACGAGCCTAAGATCACTGAATTTTGATATCCCTAAGACATTCAAATGTCCATCAAATGGTCCATGATCAAGGGATTCAACATCAGCAGTCCATGCAAACCACTCCCCATTTGCCCTTGATCTACCACCTATTTACAGGCCATGCCACTCCAAGAAATCTATAAATAGAGCACACTTTCCTCTTGAAAGGGGGCTCCTAATCCTAAGGAGAAAAGAGGGAGATCAGAGATCGCTCTTGCCTCCTTGCTCCTCCTCGACCATTGCCGGAGTTCTGCCAGACCACCGCCTGACGTCGGAGCTCCGCCGAACCACCACCTGAGGCCCTGAGCTCCGCCGAACCACCTCTTGATGCCCTGAGTTCCCCCGGACCACCACCTGAGGCCCTGAGCTCTGTCGGATCACCGCTTTGACTCTGTGAGTTCCGCGGGACCACCACTTGAGGCCCTGAGCTCCACCGGACCACCGCTTGACGCTCTGAGTTCTGCCAAACCACCATCTATGGCCCGGACTTCTACCGGACCACCATATGAGGCCCGGACATCTACCGGACCACCCCCTAATGCCCGGACATCTGCCGGACCACCACCTGAGGCCTGAACTTCTGCCAGACCACCACCTAAGGCTCTAACATCTACCTGACCATCACCTGAGGCCCGCACTTCTGCCGGACCACAACCGGAGGCCCTAACATTTGCCAAACCACCACCTGAGGCCCACACTCCTACCGGACCACCACCTAAGGCTCGCACTTCTGCCGGACCACCACTTGAGGCCCTCACGTCTGCTGGACCACCACCTGAGGCCTGCACTTCTGCCGGACCACCATTTGAGGCCCGCACTTTTGTCGGACCAACACCTGAGGCCCGCACTTCTGCCAGACCACCACCTGATGCCGAGATTTCTATCAGACTTATACCTGGTCATACTACGGTCCTTCCGACCTCCATCGCTTGACCAACTACGGTCCTCCTGACCTCTGTCATCAGACTACAGTCTTTATGACCTGCAACGTCAGCCAACTATAGTCCTTCCAACCTCCGTCGCCTGACCAACTACGGTCCTCCCAACCTTTGGCATTAGACTACAATCTTTATGACATACAACGTCAGCCAACTACGGTCCTTCTGACCTCCGTCGCCCGACCAACTAAGGTCCTCTGGACCTCTGTCATCAGATTACAGTCTTCCTGACCTGCAACGTCTGTTAACTACGATCCTTCCGACTTTCATCACCAGACAACGGTCTTTCTGACCCCTATCTCCCTCCAACTACGGTCATTCCAACCTCCATCGCTTGCCAACTATGGTCAGCCGACCCAACAAACATGTATATATTGATTCCCACCATGTAATGAACTCTATATGATGTATATTGGCTAATATCAAGCCAAGTCCTTCCCCCAAACGGAGGGCCTCATTTGTAATCGACCGCAAATACTAGTGAATTCATTTAAACTAGGTCAGACCCCGTGATTTTTCCTCTTTTCAAGAGTTTCAACGTAAAAACTCTGGTGTCTCGTATGAATGCAACACCCTCTCTTTCATCTGATTGCGTGCTGGATCTTTGTACAGTGCTAAGACGTTAAGCTTTATATTTCTCTACCGCCGCGAATACTCCAGGACGCAATAAATATCATACTGCAATACACTCATGAGAGTATCTTTTTTATTATAAGAATCATTGATCATAATTACAGAACACATGTATTTGTCAATGAGAAGTTCAGTGTGTTGCATTCAAATGGCAGATAAATATCGATCTTATATAATTCATCAAGGGAACTTTAAAATCTTATCCTCATGTATGAGAGAAATACTTAACACAAATAATCATTAGTTTAGATAAACTCATTTACAGAATCGGAAGAAAAGGAATAAACTCAAGCCCCTTGTCAGATAATTATTTATTTATTTTTATATTTTATTTTAATTTATTTTAAATTTTAAATTATTATTATTTTATTTAAATATAGTAGTATAAGTTTTGTGGCACATTTACTTCTAGAACAAAATGGTTAAGTATTTGAAAAATAAGCAGTTTCCCTCTTTGAATCCCACGGGCGTACTGGCGGGCATGATTGAGGGGAGCGCGGGCTGGTAGCTACGGCGGGCAGGTGTGAGGGCAGCCGCGGGTTTATTTTTTTAAAATTGTTTTTAGTTAAATTTTCCACCGGAAATCAGACAGAAAATTTCAAAATCCGCCGGAAAATTAATAATTTTTCGCCAGTAATACATGATTTTCCTGTAGTGTCATGGCTGCCAACAAAAATTCTTTTGTCAGGTTGGGTCGACTACCTCCTCTAACTATGTAGACCTGGGACCATGATACTCGGGACAACAGAACTATGGGATGTTGATCGAGTCTATCATCATTCCCCCATCATCCGCTTTAATTGCAAGGAAGTAAAATTTCTAATTTTAAATGTTAAAATTTTAAATACCAAATCATGCTGCTATTATACGCCAGATACTATGTATTCATTTGACGACTAGCCTTATCAAAAGTTCTCTCTCGCTACCGGGAGGGGCAATTAACTATAAGGGCTTGCGCCTATAGGAAACTTTAACTTAGATCATAAAGTTCTCGCAAAATGAGGGCGAAATCTTTGATAGTGTCTTATGTAAAACCCAATTTGCCTTCTGAAAATTTGTCTTGGAACTTACTTGTTAAAACTCTCCTTGACGACCCAAAAAAGAAAAAAAGGGGTCCACGAAGAGGCCGTGGAGCGAATTTTTGGAGCCCCCATCTATCTACTGCCACGAATTATAATCAAAATTTTAGCACGATGAATTAAAAAATTTAGAATTTATTTTAAGATCAATATATGTAATACAAGTTGAAAAAGATTTACTACCAAATAGAATTAGAGATCAATGAATAAATGATATTTTAGTTACACACACCGAGAAAGAAATGTTTGATTGTATTGATAATAAAGTTTTAATTCAACTTCTTTATAATATGAAGTGTATGCATTCTACATTGTTAGTATTTTTTTTATCATTTTTTAAATCTTAAAAAAAAATTAAATAAAAAATATTTTAAAGCTGCTAATGCAGTTCTCAAGAACAAATAAAAAAATTATAAGAATATCTAAAAAATTTAATTTGTGCCCCTACAAAATAAAATTTCTAGCTCCGCTAATTTGTGGTATAGAGTTTTTATCTCCCCTTTTGAGTTCAGGCTATTGACTTCTTAAATTTTAATAATATTTAGATGACATTTAAAAAAGTAATAATACATAATTTAATTATTAAAAAAGTAGTTAAAAAAACTTAAAAGTAAGCATAGTTATTTAAATTTTATTAAGTTTTATTTAATAAAATTTATAAAGTTTTATTTAAAATTTTCATTAGGATTATAAGAAAAAAGGCGAAAAACATAAATTAAATAGCATTTGAATGACCATTATCATAAATAGCAGTTGAATCATCATTACAGCATTACCTCACAAATTCGTTTTAGCTGTAAATAGCAATTATCATTTAGGTGTCCGCTAAAATTTCTCCTGCCTTAATATCCTGTCAACTTCCAAAGGAGGAAATTAATGGGTGGTGCAAGCCTCAAGACCTATTCGGTATTGCCAAAAAAAGGCATTGGTTCTTATATTTAAAAGGAAGAGACATACTAATTGAAAAATTTCATTGAGAGTTACTATTCTTCTTATTCAATGTCCTCCTCATGGTCCGATCTTCCTCTGAATCTACTGACAAGCATTAGGAATGAGCTACAGCTTAGCCAACGCTCCGACCTCAAATCCTTCCGCTCAGTCTGCTCCCAATGGTATTCTGTCGTGCCTGTCCCCAATCCTTGCCCACGTTACAATGTAGAGTTCGACAACGATACCAATATCATCCATTTGGCCATGGACAACAACAGCTGTAGTAGTCGTAATCACTTCATCCCCTTGCCTTTTTCCTCTTCTCCTTTACATTTCTTTTGCTCTTCCAATGGTTGGCTTGTCTTTGCAACCCGCAATAACAAAGTTCTTCATCTTTATGATCCTGTATCAAACTGCAAACTCATATTCCCCCCTCTTTACCCAAAGATGCTCCGTTATTATAGAATGGTAAAACTAATTGCTCATGATGCATGTCACTTACAACTCGAAAAGATAGTTGTCTCTTCGAGCATTCACAAAGGCACTGCGGTGGCCGGTATTGTTGCAATAAGCAATCGAATAAATTGTCGAGATAGAAGATTTGTATTTTGCAAGCATGCATATGGTGATTGTCAAAGGTGGAGCCTTTTGATGGGAGGAAACAGAGGCATAACAGATGTTGCTTGTGCAGGCGATGGCCGATTTTATGCCATTGGCAGTGATCGGTTGTTGTACATGCTCGATGAAAAGCCTCCATTGATCAGATTAAAGAGAATCAAATTATGGTTGCCAAAGCATATTTTAGTTGAAAATTACTTAGCACTGTGGTTTCATGCATTGACAGGGAGCGGAGAAACAGATCTAATAATTTCTGGGATTTGTTGTGGATATAGGCGTGAATTTTATATGATATCTTTGAAAATAAATGTGGCAAAGCTCTGTGTTAATAGCAACCACATTAATGTTGCATGCGATGTTGAGTTGAGCTTTTCCTGTAAAGCTGAAGATCATCGCAAACATTATTTCACTCCATCACTAAGAAACAAAACTCAAAGTTGAAATGCTAAATGTAGTATGAAATCGAGTTAGATTTATTTTGAGATAAATATAATATAAAATTTGATTAATTAATCATATATTATATTAATCTCAAAATAAATTTAACCAAAATATCTATTTTTTCTTTATCATTTGATTATTGTTGTATTTTTCTTATCTGTTTTTAAAAATAATTTTTATAAAATTTATCTTCAAGTTTTGATTATCAAAATGATACAACAATGTTAAATACCCAATGTATACATTTTTTTTTTGGACATTTAGTCCAATTAGGATAAGCTCATACATACATTACATACGCAAGCTCGAATCCAAGACCTCTTGATTGGTAGCCAAACCTTTCAACCAACAGATCAAGATGAGTTACATATTCTTAATATTCTTAATTACACTCAATATTTTTTATGACACCTGATAAATCTTAAAAGGGCAAAAATATTAGGCCAGGATCTAAAAACTATTGAATGTGATGCAACTTAATTTTAAATGATTTTTATGTGTATTTCACTTATGTTAATTAATTGTTGATTAAGCTTCATCACATTCTTCATAAAACAATAATGATTCTCGATTTTTCATTGAAAAAATTATCATTAACAAGAGAATCATTAAAGGTTCCCCCTATCGTTTAGAGTTTTGCCAAAGAAGATAGAATTAAAAAAAAAAAAAAAAAAATAGTTCCAAAATTTTTCTCTAAAGCTCATAAAAATTTGGAAGTGGACCCTAAGATGGTGCGGGGTGCCTTTCTTGGAGGTCGTTACCCATGTTCTTCTCCTCAATGATGTGGGAGATTGTCTACTCTTATGCTGATTTTGTTCATACAGTGGAGATGTAAATTATTGTTCATAAGGCCATCAATGCTCGTTGAAAGTAAATTTGAACAATCAATAAGTAGAAAGAGAATGGGCAAAAGATAACGTCCAAAAATTGCAACTAGAAAAGCACAAACAATAGACAAACAATGTGAATAATGTTGGCGTTACGTGCTAGAAGATTCGTGGTAGTAGAGAGATGATAAGTTTAATGTTCTTGCTTTCTACAAAGATCCAACACACACACATACAAGAGAGAGGAGCGTAGTAATCATAAGAGAAACCCGAATTTTACATGGAAAGCCCAAAAAAGAGAAAAAATCACTGGGCCTTGCCCAGTTGAAATGAATCTGCTAGTGTTTTTTTGTTGATTACAAATGATGCCCTTCATCAAGGGAAGGCGCTGGCTAAATATAAAAAATATACATCATATAAAGGGTATCATATAGTTGGAGTTGGAAGAATTCAATGATATGAGAGTTGTTCTCAAAAGGATGTTAGCATATTCATTTGGTCAGTAGGCACAACAGGAAAAACAGTCATTACCGGCGGACAAAATTGCCGGTAAAGTGAAAAATGCGTCGGAAAAAATAGGTTTCCGGCGGATTTCCGACGGAAACTTCTCCGACGGTAAAACGCACATCGGAAAAATATTTCCGTCGTATTTTTTGCGCCGGAAATATTTCCGACGATCGTTCCGGCGGACAACCGGCGGATATGTTTAACAACCCGACGCCTTTTCTGTCGCCGTGTTCCGGCGAATAAGCCGCCTGAATTACCGGCGGAAAATGTCCGCCGGAATTACCGGCGGATATTCCGCCGCAAAAAAAGTGATGTCGATGTGTACCATCGGATATCACCGTTGAACTATCCGTCGGAAGTTCCGTCGCATATTCCGCCGAAAATGTTGTCATATCGTATTTCCGGCACATATACCGGCGGATAATCCGCCGGAAACCTGTAACCGAAAAAAAACCTTCCTCACTTTGAAAAATGATTTCCACATTTATACCTACATACAAAAAAATGCAACACAATATATATTGATAAATCAAACTTCATCAAAGGAGCGCGAACTGGAGCTCGAGGGCAGGGGCAACGTCGAACAGCTGCAGAACGTCGTCGAAGGAGCGAACAGCAAGAGAGCTCGAGAGCAGGGCGAGGTTGTATAGGGACGTCGTCGAAGGAGCTCGAGGGCAGGGATGTCGTCGAAGGAGCGATGTTCAACGTAGTCGAAGGAGCGAAGTTGATCTGTGTGGAATGTCCTGAAGTCGAGGACAGGGGCCGATATATTGGAATTATCGGCGTATTTTCCGGCGGAATATCCGCCGGCCCCCTTCGGTAATACTTCGTCAGGTTTTAATTAACACGGCGGTAAATCCACCAGATATTACCGGCGGAATATGCGTCGGTATATTGATAACACCGGCACAATCCCGGCGGTTTCGCAGCCGGAAAGTTCCGACGCTATTTTCGCTGGAAATTCGCCGTAAAAGGACCGACGGATAATTCCGCCGGTAATGCCATCGTTGATTCCGGCGTAATCATATCCGTCGGAAATTCCGCCGGTATTTCCTGGTTTTCCTGTAGGGAGGATCATATTTGAGCGAAAGAGTTCTGAGGGACAACAATTGCCAGACAAATGCGGTCGGAGGGATCATAGTTGGGTGATGAAGCTCAGAGGGATCGTAGTCGGGTGATTGATATCAAGGGATCGCAGTTGCGCGATAGTGGTCATAGGGATCGTGTTCATGTGACTGAGGTCAAAGGATCGTAGTTGGCCAATTGAGGTTGGAAATATCGTATTTGGGCGTTGGTGGTCGGAGATGTAATAACTCATATTTTGACCCAGTCAAATAAAATTTTTTAGGAGTCATTATAAGTCCAAATCACAATTCGTTTTCATCATAACATAGATATTGTAGTGACTTAATCACACTAATTTTTCCATAATTTTTAGAATTGGTGCAAATTCTTATAAAATATATACCTGTCGATACAAATGGCAGTTTTGGAACATTCAAGTATCCGTTTGGTAAACCGATTCACTAAAATTTTTTAAATAAAATGAGCTATTTTATAAATATTTATTTATAAATTTTGAAACCCTAAAAAAATTTATATAAATCTTATATTGAAAATTGAATAAATTATATAATTATAATTATATTATATTATTATTTTATTATAAATATCATATTCCATTTATGAATTCATTAAAGCCCTTTTCATTTTCCCTCGTTCAACTGTACAGATGGCATGTAAGGGAATTTAGAGATAAAAAGAGAAGAGAAAAGGAAATCTTAGGTTTTGAAGGCCTTAGAGCAATTTTTGTCTATCGACTCTTTGCTTGTCTCGTTATAAAGAATTATTATCCTATTTTTTATTTCGAATATTTTGTATATTTTGTATTTTATATATTTTTATTTGGTCAAAACTTGCAAAAATTGAGATATCTTAATTTTTAGTAAAATTTCACCGAATAATTTTTGATATATTATCGGCATGGCTGCTCTGGTCATTTTGATTATTTATTTAAAATTTTTCATCGAACGATTTCAAAAAAAATAACGATTTTAATTAATTTAGAAATTTATTTTGACATCTAAAAATAGTATTTTAGTTCAATTAAAGCTTTAGAATATTGTTATTCATGATCTCTGATAATTTGGTTAATTTTTAAAAATATGAATTTATGTTTAGTAGGATTTTTTGTTGCGAACCGTTAGAATATTTTAACATTTTTTAAATTAAGTCCAATAATGCTTTCTTTATTGCACTACATTAGATTGAATGTGAGTATGTGGTTGAAAAATAGTTAGTTGTTATTATTGTTATAATACTGTGATAATAATATGTGTGAAGATAAGTAAAAGTGATTTCACTGACATTAGTAGGTGACCTGTAAAAAATAGTGGACCGATGAGCTTACCTTTAAATATTTTTTTGATTCATCAGTGTGTGGTTAGAATATGGAAATTAAATTAAAAGTTATTCTTTTAGTTGAGTCAAGTCATTGCTTAAGAAAGCACTTATAAGAAAGGAGAAATATATATTTTTTTTCAAAGGAAATTTCTTTTAATTCATCACGTGGCTAGAATATGAAAATTAAATTAAAAGTTGTTCTTTTAGGTGGTCAAGTCATTGCTTATGAAGCACTTATAAGAAAGGAGAAATATTTTTTTTATTTCTAATGAAATTTCTTTTGATTCATGGGTGTGTGGTTAGAATATGGAAATTAAATTAAAAGTTATTCTTTTAGTTGAGTCAAGTCATTGCTTAAGAAAGCACTTATAAGAAAGGAGAAATATTATTTTAATTTCTAATGAAATTTCTCTTAATTCATCAGTGTGTGGTTAGAATATGAAAATTAAATTAAAAGTTGTTCTTTTAGTTGAGTCAAGTCATTGCTTAAAAGGTTCTACAAGTCTTCACTTAAGGTTCTACAAGTCTTCATCGGTATAATTGTTCTACAATCCTTTTTTGAAACACGCATGAGTGATATATAATTGCAGCAAATAATGAAATGGTTTGCTAGAATAAAAATCATAGGCATAACATAATATGGCTTTCAGAGCATATTTCATCATCCTTCTGTTGTTTATTTTGGTGCCATATTTTACGGATTGTAGAGCCATAATTGATGAAGAAATCCCCCAAATCTCAAAAGGTTAGTAATTATATACAGAGCTTTTTTTTTCTTCTTCTTCTTGTCTACAAGGAAGGGATTGAAAGAAAAATTAGCCAATAAATTTATATGACTATTAATTGCAGTTGCAGGTCGTTTTGGTGGAAGGATTGATCCTACTATACCGGGTCCATCTACACATAAACCTGGGATTGTTCCTAATTTAACGAACCCACTTCCGTGTCTTAGATGCTATTATGTGCCACGAAGAGTACCATGTCATTGTCATAAATAGGCAATTCATGATTTTCATCAATAAATGAATTTTAAAGATGATGAACAACAGTTGTAATAAATAAAAGCTTGAAAATTTTTAGAGGGAAAGAATTTAGAGGCTGTTTGTATTATTCGGATATTTGTGTGTGTGATTAATCTGTCATTATTTATAATATTTTATGTTGTTATCTGACTCTTAAATACTACTATGCTTAATTTTCATTCATTATGGAAGGTATCTTTGGTTGATCTATTGAAGTTATAAAATATGTTTTTAGAAGAATCATCATTCCCTCATTTGGTCAATTAGATAAACGTAGTTTGGGGTGTCAATTTTTGACATGACCCGAACCCGACCCGGAAAAATTCGGGTTTGGCTCGACCCGTTTGTGAAACGGGTCAGGTTCGGGTTTCACAAAATCAACCCGTTTTAAAAATCGGGTTGGGTTCGAGTTGACCCGAAAGTAACCTGGAAACCCTCTGCTCGCGTCTGCTGCCCGCCCTGCCCGTGCCCGAAGCATCGAGTGCCCACCTGCCTCGCTGCCTACGTTGCGTTGCCTGAAGCCGGCGAAGCGTCAAGTCGCAGTCGCCAATCGCTTCGCATGCATTGCCCGAAGCATCGAGTCGCTTCGTTGCGTCGCTTCGCGTGCTGCCACTGCCGCTGTTGCCACTGCTACTGCGCCTTTAGGAGTAGCGACCTCCAGGAATAGCGACCGCCGACCGAAACTGGAAAGAGCCCGACAACCTACGCTTTTGAGATTTTTTTTCAAAAATCTGGGTTTGGTCGTATCAACAAGGCAACCCGTGCGGGTCGGGTCCGGGTTGAAAAGCCGACCCGTTTGCAAAAACGGGTCGGGTTTGGTTTGATCCGTTTAGATCCGGGTCAACTCGGGTTCAACCCGAACCCAACCCGTCGACCCTAATTGACACCCCTAAACGTGCTGGAGATTTTAGAAGCACTTCTTATCCGATTTCTTAAAAGATTAAAATTTTTTTTTAAAAAAATAATGTACAAAAAGGAGTAATAACTTTTTGACGTTGGAGACACTTTTTTTTTTTTGATAATTTCAGAGCAAAATAGTAATCTCCGATAAAATTTAAGTGGATTTGAAGAATTTAGAGCAATACGCTTTAATAATTTTTACTCCAATCAACTTATCAACTTTAAAAAAAGCTTCAACATCTCGAAATAACAGAGCAAATGATACATCTTCAAAAAATTCACTTTAATTGACACAAAATCTAAGGCAATATTTAACTTAAAAACATTCCAAATTAAATTCAGAACTATACCTACTTTTATTTTAATAAACTTATTGTTGAACCGAATGTTTCAACAAAACAAATCTATGGAATCCACAATAGTTAAAATGAACCCAAATCATGTATTCGAAATATAATTGGAAACTTTTAGACATTAATTAATGGACCAAATGAAATTCATATCTTGCATACTTATGGTAAAATGATATATAAATACTTTCTTATCAAGGCCGGGATCAATATAGACCATTTGATGGAGTGTTTTAGATTCTGAACAAATCTTTACTACTATAAAATATGGCTTGTGATTATTCCCTTAAGCAATTCTCACTGTTGATTTTTCTTTTAAAATTTAAAATTAATTTGCACCGTTTGATTTGTGCCTCTTTGAATTGCGCTACCATCCATTACCATCCATTTCTTTCCTCAGCTCCACATGAGGACTTTTGAAAGAGTCTCTAAAAAGTTTTAGAACTAAAAATTTTTATACTAAAAAATAATTTTATAAAAAAGTAAAAAAATTGTCCCAAACGAAGTCTTAATTTGTTGAGTTCTTTTTAGCTATCACACCAAGAGGCTTTTTGTTGGTGGGGAGTTTTGGCTATCAACTAAAAAGCTTGAATTTATAACTTATGTATATGATGTGTATGTAAATTTATCTTAACTGACCGAAATGTTTCAAAGAAAAAAAGGAGATCGTACCACACCTACTTATCGCTAATTAATTCAATTAAATTAATTAGATTAGAACAAATTAAATATGTTAAAATAAATGTATTATATGGATAATTGTATGCATATTTATATGTAGTTATTATTTTTATTTAAATATATTTAATTTAAATAATTATTTAATTAAAAATTTATATATAATTACATAATTTAAATTATTTTTATAGATTATTTTTTTAATTTTTATTATCAATTACAAATTAAATTTAAGTTTTATAAAAAAGTTATATTTTAAATTTTATTTAAAGTACGTAAAAAACTAAATCGTTTATTGGTATTTGACAACAGGACCACCACTTCACTAAGATGTACCGTTTTATTATTCTTTAAAAATTTTATATTTGTAAAATGTGCAGCATAATATAATTTCAAAATTTTTAAAGAAACGTGAATTCACGTTTTCTTAGAAAACATGATTTCTTATTTTATATATAATTTTAATTTTTTTTAATGACGCTCTTTTTACTTTTCGGAAATTTAATTAAGTACTTTCTTAAAATTTGTCCTAAATCCATTACAGCTTCATTAAGTGTTAGAGATATTTAATTTTCTTAAAAATTATCTTAAAAAATAATTACTTTAAAAAACAGTAATAAAATTATCCCAAATAAAATCATAATAGTATTAAAATCATTATGTTAAATTTATTTTTAATGACATTTAGTCTAAATTTAATGACATACAAATAAATAAAATGAAATCCCGCACTTAAAAGATTATCAGAATAGCTCTACTTTATTAAGTCTACTCTTATATATGTAATTAATTTGGAACAACAATTGTATTATATTGACTCAATATTTATGGGAATGGATTTAATATGACAAATAATTTTTATATGGTATGAAAAAAAATATCAAAAATAACAATTTAATTCTTAATATTTTGCTATTTATTGTAGATATTTAGATTATATAGAAATTTTTTTCATAATTTTCAAAAAGCAATTGTTGTTCTCAAAAATTTCTCAATTGTTTTACCCTCCTATGAAAAGTTCTCATATTTATTTATTTATTTATTATTATTATTATATAATTAATTATTTATTAAAATGAAATCATAATTAATCATTGTTATTCTTTTATTCACCCCTTATAACTTTAACTTTTATATTGAAATTAATTAAATTTGAATATTATTGATACGTGCCCAAAAATCACCTTGATTGAGTACGAACCTTGATGTATATATGAATTGAAAAATTAAAAAATAAATTTGGGACTATCAAAACTCTAATTTCAGCAAGCTTATAGTTAATTTGAATGTCTCAATTAAACGAATCCAATGTAAGGTTCAACAATGATAATAATATCTTCTACTTGGCCATTGACAACAATAGCGGCACTAGTCATGATCTCTTCATCTCCTTGCCATTTTCCTCTTCTTTTCCCATAGTTTTCTTTTGCTCTTCTAACATTTGGCTTGTCTTTGTAACCCACAATAGCGAAATTCATCATCTTTTTGATCCCGTATCAAATCGCAAACTCATATTCCCCCCTATATACTCAAAGATGCTCCGTTATTATAAAAAGCTAAAACCAATTGCTCGTGATGCATGTCACTTAAACCATAGAAAGGTAGTTGTCTCTTCGAGCATTGACTCAGGCACTATGGTGTCTGGTATTGTTGGAATAAGAAATCAAATAAATTATCCAGATAGAAGATTTGTATTTTGCAAGCATGCATATGGTGATTGTCAAAGGTGGAGCTTTTTGATGGAAGGAAGCAAAGCCATAAGAGATATTGTTTTCGTAGGCGATGGCCGATTTTATGCCATTGGCTTTGATTGGGAGTTGTACATGCTCGATGAAAGGCCTCCATTGAATAGATTAAGGAAAATCAAATTATGGTTGCCAAAGCATATTTCAGGAATGGATCATGATGATGATTTAGTTGAAAATGTTTTAGCTACGTGGAGTAATAGAATGACAGAGAGAGTGGAGAAACATATCTAATAATTTATGGACCTTATTGTGGACATAGTCGTGAAATTAATATGATATCTTTGAAAATAAATGTAGCAAAGCTCCATGTTATTGGCAACAACATCAATGTTGCATGCGATGTTGAGTTGAGCTTTTCCTGTAAAGCCTTTCCCTGTGAAGCTGAAGATCATCACAAATATTATTTCACCCCATCACTAAGGAACATACTCAAAGATGAAATGGAGTTGGATTTATTTTGAGATAAATATAATATAAAATTTGATTAATTAATCATATATTTTATTAATTAATCTCAAAATAAATTTAATCAAAATATCTTGATTTATTTTTTTCTTTATCATTTTAAATTTTTAACTTTTGACTATTGTTGTATTTTTCGTATGTCTTTGAAAATAATTTTTATAAAATTTATCTTCAAGTTTTGAATATCAAAATGATACAACAATGTTCAATACCTAATGTATACATTTTTTTTAGGACATTTAGTCCAATTAAGATAAGCACATACGCACATTACAAATGCAAGCTCGAATCCAAGACCTCTTGATTGATAGTCAAATCTTCCAATCAACAGATCAAGATGAGTTACATATTCTAAATATTCTTAATGGCACTCAATATTTTTAATGACACTTGATAAATCTTAAAAGGGCAAAAAAATAAGGCCTGGATCTAAAAACTATTAAATGTGATGCAACTTAATTTTTAATTATTTTTATGTGTATTTCACTTATGTTATTTAATTGTTGCTTAAGCTTCATCACATTCTTCATAAAACAATGATGATTCTCGATTTTTCATTGAAAGAATTATCATTAACAGGAGAATTATTAAGGTTCCCCCTATCGTTTAGAGTTTTGCCAAAGAAGATAGAATTATTAAAAAAAAATTAGTTCCAAAATTTTTCTCTAAAGCTCATAAAAATTTGGAAGTGGACCCTAAGATGGTGCAGGGTGCCTTTCTTTGGGGGTCTTTACCCATGTTCTTCTCCTCAATGATGTGGGAGATTGCCTACTCTTACGGTGATTTTGTTCATACACTAAAGATGTATATTATTGTTGATTAGGCCATCAATGCATGTTGAAAGTAAATTTGAACAATCAATTAGTAGGAAAGAGAATGGGTAAAAGATAATGTCCAAAAATCTCAACAAGAAAGGCACAAACAATTGACAAACAATGTGAATAATGTTGGTGTTGCATGCTAGAAGATTCGTGGCAGTAGAGAGATGGTAAGTTTAATGATCTTGTTTTGTACAAAGATCCATCACATACACATACAAGAGGGAGAGGTGCAGTAATCATAAGAGGCACCTGAATTTTTCATAAAAAGCCCTAAAAAGAGGAAAAATCACCGGGCCTTGCCGAGTTGAAATGAATCAACTAGTATTTGTTGTTGATTACAAATGATGCCATTCATCAAGGGAAGGCATTGGCTAAATATAAAAATATATACATCATATAGAAGACATCATATAGTTGGAGTTGGAAGAATTCAATGATATGAGAGCTGTTCTCAAAAGAATATTAGCATATTCATTTGGTCAGTAGGACCATATTCGGTTGAAAGAGTTCTGAGGGATCACAGTTGCTAGATAAATGTGGTCGGAGGGATCATAGTTGGGTGGTGGAGCTCAGACGGATTGTAGTCGGGCGATTGAGATCAAGGGATCACAGTTGCGCGACCGTGGTCATAGGGATCGTGGTCATGTGACTGAGGTCAAAGGATATAGTTTGCCAATTGAGGTTGGAAATATCGTATTTGGGTGTTGGTGGTCGAAGATGTAATAACTCATATTTTGACCTAATCAAATAAAATTTTTTAGGAGTCATTATAAGTCCAAATCATAATCCGTCTTCGTCATAACATATATATTGTAGTAATTTAATCACACTAATTTTTTTCATAATTTTTGTGCATTGTTACAAATCCTTATAAAATTTATACCTGTCGATATAAATGGAGGTTTTGGAACCTTCAAGTGTCCATTTTACAAACCGATTTACCAAATTTTTTTAAATAAAATAAGCTATTTTATAGATATATTTTTTTAAAATTTTAAAGCCCCAAAAGAATTTATATAAATCTTATACTGAAAACTAAATAAATTATATAATCATAATTATATTTTATTATTATTTTATTATAAATATCATATTTCATTAATGAATCCATTATAAATATCATATTTTTGTCAATCGACTCTTTGCTTGTCTCGTTATAAGGAACAATTATCCTATTTTTTATTTCAAATATTTTGTATATTTTGTATTTTATATATTTTTATTTGGTCAAAACTTGCAAAAATTGAGATATCTTAATTTTTAGCAAAATTTCACCGCATAACTTTTGATATATTATCGGCATGACTGCTATGGTTATTTTGAGTATTTATTTAAAATTTTTACCGAACGATTTTGAAAAAATAATAATTTTTATTAATTTAGAAATTTATTTTGACATCTAAAAATAATATTTTAGTTCAATTAAAGCTTTAGAATATTGTTATTCGTGATCTCTGGTAATTTGATTAATTTTAAAAAAATATGAATTTATTCTTAGTAGGATTTTTTGTTGCGAACTGTTTGGACATTTTAACATTTTTTGAATTAAGTCTAATAATGCTTTCTTTATTGCACTACATTAGAATGAATCTGGATATGTATTTGAGAAATAGCTAGTCATTATTATTATTATAATACTGTGATAATAATATGTGTGAAGACAAGTAAAAATTGATTTATGTATTTTTTATTTATTGTCATTGTGGTTGAATGTGAACCTGTGTGAAAATGTGAACCTATAATTCACACGTGATGCAGACATATCGTTTATGACTATTCTTCTGCACATGAAAGGGCCCTTTTTTAAACATGCACGAGTGATATATAATTGCAGCAAATGATCGATTGGTTTGCTCGAATAACAACCATAGGCATAATATGGCTTTCAGAGCATATTTCATCATTCTTTTGTTGTTTATTTTGGTGCCATGTTTTACGGATTGTAGAGCCATAATTGGTGAAGAAATCCCCCAAATCTCAAAAGGTAAGTAATTATATGCAGAGCTTTTTTTTTTCTTCTTCTTCTTTGCCTATAAGGAAGGGATCGAAAGAAATATTAGTCAATAAATTTATACGACCATTAATTGCAGTTGCAGGTGGCTTTCTCTCAAAATTTTACACGAATATAATGGATCTCACAAAAAGAAGAAAATTGCGGACTGCTATTCCAATTGGAGATAATCCTCCAACTGATCCTAATTTAACGAACCCACCTAGCTGTCTCAGATGCTATCATGTGCCACCACCATGTAATTGCTATACATAGGCAATTCATGATTTTCTTTAATAAATAAATTATAAAGATGCTGAACAACAGTCATAATAAATAAAAGCTTGAAAATTTTTAGAGTGAAAGAATTTAGAGGCTGTTTGTATTGTTCAGATATTTATGTGTGTGATTAATGTCATTATTTGTAATATTTTATGTTGTTATCTGACTCTTAAATACTATTGTGCATAATTTTTATTCATTACGGAAGGCATCTTTGGTTGATCTATTGAAGTTATGAAATATGTTTTTAGAAGAATCATCATTCACTCATTTGGTCAATTAGATAAACATGGTGGAGCTTTTAGAAGTAACTTCTTATCAGATTCCTGAAAAGAATAATTTTTTTTTTAAAAATAATGTACAAAAAGGAGTAATAACTTTTTGATGTTGGAGACACAATTTTTTGATAATTTCAAAGCATAATAATAATCTCTGATTAAATTTAACTAGATTTGAAGAATTTACAGCAATACTTTTAAGTAATTTCTACTCCAATCAACTTATCAACTATAAAATAGCTTCAACATCTAGAAATAAAAAGGCAAATAATAATACATCTAAAAAAATACACTATAATTGGCACAAATCTCAAGGCAATATTTGACTTAAAAAACTTTCAAATTTAAATTCAAAACTATCTGAACTTTAATTTTAATAAACTTATTGTTGAACCAAATGTCTCGACAAAACAAACCTATCGATTCCACAACAGTGAAAACGTACCTAAATCATGCATTCAAAATATAATTGGATATTTTAGACATTAATTAATGGACGAAATGATATTCATATCTTGCATACATATAGTAAAATGATTGATAAATACTTTATGATTAAGGGGATCAATATAGGCCATTTGGTGGAGTGTTTTAGATTCTAACCAAATCTTTACAACTACAAAATGTGGCTTGTGATTCTTCCCTTAAGTAATTCTCATCGTTGATTTTTTAAAAAAATTAAAATCAATCCACACTATTTGATTTGTGCCTCTTTGAATTTTGCTCCGGTCCATGTCTTTCTTTGGCTTCGCATGAGGACTTTTGAAAGAGTCGCTAAAAAATTCTTGAAATAAAAATTTTTATACTAAAAAATAACTTTAGAAAATAGTAAAAAAATTGTCCCAAACAAAGTCTTAATTTGTTGAGTTCTCTTTTGTTGTCATAGCAAGAGGCTTTTTGTTGGTTGGGAGTTTTGACTATCAACTAAAAAAGCTTGAGTTCATAACTTATGCATGTGATGTATATGTGAATTATTTTAATCGGCCTAAATGTTAAAAAAAAAGGAGACCGTGCCACGCCTACTTATTGCTACTTAATTCAATTAAATTAATTTAATTTGAACAAATTAAATATATTAAAATAAATGTATTATATGTATAATTGAATGTATATTTATACATAGTTATTATTTTTATTTAAATATATTTAATTTAAATAATTAATTATTTAAAAATTTACATATAATTACCTAATTTAGATTATTTATATAGATTTTTTTAAATTTTTATTATCAATTACAAATTTTAAATTTAAGTTTTACTAAATATTCATTTTTTAAATTTTATTTAAAATACGTAAAGAACTAGAGCATTTATTGGTATTTGACAACAGGATCTCTTAAGCTTCACACCACTTCACTAAGTTGTATCGTTTTGCTTTCGCTCTGCTAGGGATTTTCCCTAGTGCCTTCTCGGCGGAGCTGGTGCCACTGCCTCGCCGGTAAAATGCTCAGGAAAGTTTTCTATATCCCTCTTTCCTTTTGTGGTGCTTTCTGCCTTCTCGTTTCTTTTGATTCGTACACCGCTGGCCGCTCTGGCCAATATGGCGGTGAATTGCTTGGTCGATCCTAGCTTTTTGGATGGACCGATCAAATCTCATTCCTTCCTAGATCCTCTCTATGGTTCTTCCCTCGATGCGAGGTTTCCTAATCTGAAACCTTCCTCTTTTCATGGCGTGTCTTCTCTATGGATTTTGAAGGAGGAAATACTTGCCCTTGAAGCTCCTCTGCAATTTGTGCTAGTTGGTTTTTTCCCCTCTCTCCGCCCCTCTCGTAACTATATTCGAAGGTTTTTCTTCAATTTGAAGCTTACTAGTGAGTTCTCTATTACTTTGTTGGATTCTTCGCATATTTTGATTAAGTTAGTTAATGACTTGGATTATAGTAGAGTTTTTTGCATAGATCTTACCTAGTTAACAACTGCTATATGAAATTGACCAAATGATCTCCCCTTTTAGACATTGGCATGGAGTCTCTTGTTATTCCTATTTGGATATCCTTCCCCAACATGCGACTACACCTATTCTTCCCCCGTATCCTCCATGGTCTCGATTCGCTTTTTGGTCGCCTGTTAAAAGTTGATAATGCGACCTGTATTGGCTCCCGTCCTCTGTAGCACGTGTTTTGGTTGAGCTTCACTACAGGAAAATCGTCTATTACCGGCAGCCATTTCTGGCGATATCCATAAATTTTCCAGCGGTTATGAAAACTTCCGACAGTTTTCCGGCGGTTTAAGGACCATCATAATAAACCACGTAGGAAATCAAAACCGGCGGAAAATTTCTGGTGGTAATTTTTTCCTGTGATTTTTCGGCTGCTATAACAGTTGGAACTTACTGTTGCCAAAATCACAGGTTAACTGCCGAAATATTTCGACGCAAATACCGTAGGTTAAATGTCGGTCGCTACCGGCAAAAAAATCACCGGATTGCCGTGGCGAATAGAATAACTGACGGTTATATAACCCGTCTAGTATCGAAGTTTTCGACAGCTAAATCGCCAGTTAGTCGCCGGAAACCTATAGCATTTGTAAAAAAAAAAAAAATGACAACACCCCTCTATCAAAATGTTAATAATTAAGTCTTATCAAATTTGTTTTGTTCCTATGAGATCAATTAATCATAAAAGCCCCAAGACATACTTGTGAAGCCCTTTTATTTAGCTCAATTAAACTTAACAACTCCCCTTCTACTTCCCACTCTCCTATCTCCTAAGAGTAGTCTAGAAAGCATTTCTTTTTATTGACATGCATGTAGATTCTCCTCTCCCTTTAGGCTTCTCATCTATTTTGGGTCCTACATTAACTCTTCCTAATAATATACCATTTCTCTCCCCAAAAGCAAAATAATATCTCAATTTGAAATTCCAGTTATCAAAAGATAATTATTATGTTACAATTGTATTCTTAGTCAACTTCATGAATTCTTGAGATGATATAGTTAACTTCAATAAGCCCTAATCACATAAAACATGCAATCATCCAATACAATTTGGTAAAATGGAAAGCATAAGTCTCTTTTATGCCTTTTGTAAGATTAAATAATTTAGAATGCAATAGGGATTTCTCTAACAATTTTTGATGAAGATAAAATTAAAAAAAACCTAAAGAGATGGAGATCACCTTTGGCTAAGAAGATGGAGATGAAGGTCAACGGGCGAAAATCGGCTAGGGCGGGCGTCACCGAGGCTAAGGCAGAATTCGGCTAGGATGGAAGGTCGGCTAGGCATCGCAAGCATTCTCTGGATGAATGAAATGAGTCAGGCAAAATGAGGAAGATGGTGTGAGAACCCTTGAAAATCAAGATTTTTGATGCAGGTTAGTCCCGTAAGAACCTGTATGAACCGTTTGTACGAACTGAGAAATCAAAATTTTTGGTGAAGGTTCGTCCCATACGAACTTGTACGAACTAGTTCGTATGTACGAACTGAATAGAAAATTTTCCCGAGCCGATCGTCCAGTAATTTCATCCGTACGAAGAACTGATCGTCTGGGACGAACGAGTATATCGTCCGGGATGAACGGGAAAGATCTCAACCCATTAAATATCTCAGCCGTTTGATTTGAAGAGAGAGAAAATGGCTAGAGAGAGAAAGAGAAGGAAAATAAGAGGAAATCCGTATTTCGGGCGACTTCGGTCCATTTTCGTTCGTCGCCGCAGTTGGGAAAGTTGATCGACTCGAGGTAAGGCATATTATGCCTTTCTCAATTTTCAGAAATGTGAGTTTTGACGGATTTTCTGATTAAAATTATGTTTTCGTTAGCGAAAAACGGGTATAACTTTGCACCGGTAAAACTTTTACCGTGTAACTTTTGGTATGTTGTAGAGATTGTTATTTTGCACGTTTTGAATATTTTCTGAAAATTTTTCATCGGGTATTTTGAAATCTGTGAGATTTTTATCGAATAGACAATTTTTTGGATGTCGAAAAATAGTGCTTCAGTACAATGAAAGTCTTGAAATGAGGTTGTACACGATCTCTGGTAATTTGGAAATTTTCTGAATATGTGAATTTTGATTCGTTGGATTTTCCATTGTCTGTCGTTATACATTCTGACTGTATTTTGATACGTATTTGATCTCTTTGAATGTGATATAATTTGATGTTTTATATGATCTGAATGATATTAGAAGGGAGTTATAAGGGGTCAGAATCCTTTGAGATTCTGTCTGGGTCCGGGAATATGAAAATGAATTCTGATCTGATATGTTCTGGTGCTATAAGCACAAAGGGAGGCATAAGGGGCCAGAATCCTTTGAGATTCTATCTGTGTCTGGGAAGGGAGGCATAAGGGGCCATAATCCTTTAAGATTCTATCTGGGTAAGGGACATGTGATCTGATATGTGATTTGTACGATTATGTAAAATGCATTTGATTCAGTTTCCTTTTATCTGTGATCTGATGATTTCTATGAATTGTGAGAATATCTGAATTTTGTTGGATTCTATGAATTCTGTATGATTATTAGATTTTTTTCAAGACTATCTGCTATCTGTATTTTGTTATTTGATTTCAGTTCTGTGAGTGGATCTAGAAATTTAGATCGGCTAGTGTGATCTTGCTGAGCTGTTAGCTGATTGTGGTTATCTTCATAGTTTTCAAGTTCTGTGAAGGGGAAGGAAGTGTCGGACTAGCCGTTTAGGATCTGAATTATAGTCATTGGTACTTTTGATTTTTGTACAGTCATGGCTAGTTACTTTTCTGTTATGTACTTTCTGTTTATAGCCATGCACTGTAATGTACATGATAATTTTTGATGAAAAGAAAGAAAGAAATTTTATGGATGAGTTTTCTGTATAATTAGATGTTTGTAGCAGCTCTATGGTTCTGTATTTCATTGTGTTTTAAAATTTTCTGAAAGCAATTTCCAAAGCTAAATCCTGGGGTTCGCCGTCGCAACTTAACATGATAGAATCTGTTCTTGTCATGTTGGGTTGTGACAGATGGAGAGGGGGTATTCAGTTTTAAGGCACTTTTCGGTGGCAATTCCAGCGGTTTTAACCGTCAGAAATAAGTAACTTAAAAATGGTGGCTTAACTGTTGGTAAACGCATCATGGTAAGAATTTACCGGTAGTTTGTCTGGCGGTCATTTGACCTCTAGAAATACTGGCGGATAATTGGTTTTTTTAGCGGTTGTCCAGCCGCTGGTAAACAGTGGCGGTCAGACCGCCGGTTTCATCGCCATCGGTATTCAGTGAATTTCCTATAGTGCTTGACATTACTAAAAATTATCCAAATAAATTTTGGTTTGGTCCTGAAAAATTTGGATACATTAAACATGTTGTCATAGAAGAGTTTCCCCCTTTCTGTGCGCTGTGTAAAAGTATTGGGCATGTCAAGGGTGATTGTCATCATCATCCCTCCTCTTCCCGATGAATGTTCCTGTTAATGCTTCTAATCCGGTTAATCTCAATATTAATTCTGAGGGGAATGTTGTTGTTGTTATTGACTCTTTGGATAATATAGCTATTCCTGCCATGAATGCTTCGCCTGTTACTCAAGGGTGCTTCATGATGATAATTGTGAGGCCACTGGGGTTATTGGGGAGTTAGGTCCTAATGGTGTTCAAACTAGGGATGTTGATGGTCATACTTTGGTGAATACTGTTCCACCTTTTGAGCCTATTTTTTGTTGAGGAGGATTTTTCAGCTTTGGCTACCTTTTGTGATATTAGAGATGGTGTTAATGAGATTAGGGGTGCTAATAATTCTATGGTTAATCTTATAGCTAGTCCAATTTCTTGACCTAGTACTTGTGTTGGTGTTGGTGTGAATGTTTCTTCTAGGGCTGTGAAGTGTAGAGCCCTTTGGATGGTGTGCTATCTGATGTGCCTATTGCAATTGAGGATGCAGTGAATCCTTCTAGTTTGGTTGCTGCTTGTGTTGACTTTCTCATGGCTTCGTTGGAACCGTCGAATAGGCACTTTATTGATGTGCCAGTTACACTTATTTCAAATGAGGTCTTGAAAGCTCAATTGGCGGTTAATACGGAGAGTATTTGTGTGGATCAAAATGACCGGCTTGAGGAGTCCTTCTCCTCACCTTGCGGGGGGTGATGGGGAGGATTTTCGCGTGCCTGAAGATATTGTTCAGGCAATGTTCAATTTGAATGTTAATCGTATTATTGCAAAAGCTTTTGTCATGTGGGGTGGCAAATGTCGTAGAAAGAAGTCTAAAAGGAAGTAGTTCGTGTTCTTTTCTTATGCTGTTGGCCCATTTTTTGGTTGGTTCTCTTTTGGCTGTGGGCTCTTTCAGTTGCCTGTTGTTTCTACTATTTGGTTGGGCGGTGTTGTTGAGTTACTGGTTGTTGTCGGTTCCTTCTTGGGTTTTGCTTGGTTGGGGTGTTGGGTTGGGGTTTTATTGGTGTGTATTTTCCCTTTGTTATCCTTTATCTTCTTCATGTTCTATAACTTTTCTCTTGCTCTGGGTAGTTGCATTGGCTTTGTTTTGCAGGGTTCTTTGTTGCTGGTCTTCTGTTGATCGTGGAACAGGAACTGAATGCCTGGCTGTCTTGCTCGGGTGGCTGGTCTCTTTAGATATCTCCTTGGCTTTTTTTTGATCTCTAATGGCCTTTTCTTGTTTCTATTGCTGGTTGGTTTTTTTTCTTTAATTTTGGTTTCCTTTCTATTGCTTTTGAATTGTAATAGAATGTATCAAAGTCTCATAGGTTTTCTTTCAAATGATATATTTTTAGACGGCTGTTGATTCACAAAGGACTTATAATCTACTATTTTAATTAACACGTAGGCCCCTTTTTGTGGGTTTTATCAAAAAAAAAAAAAAAAAAAACTGTACAATTTTGTTATTCTTTAAAAATTTTATATTTGTAAAATGTGTAGCTGAATATAATTTCAAAAATGTTTAAAGAAACTTGAAATCAAATCAAAAACTTAATTAAGTACTTTCTTAAAATTTGTCCTAAATGCATTACAACTTCATTAAGTGTTAGAGATATTTAATTTTTTTATTTAGAATATATATATATATATATATATATATCTAAACATTAAAAATTCCACACCTTGAAGAATTTCTTCAATTAATACTCATCCAACTAGAAGTCTATTATACATTCATTATTATTCATTTGTAATAGTATCCTTAAGCCTATCATTATTTAAGATAAACTACTTAATTATCATGCATATGCATAAAAAATATTTGTTCCAAAAAGTTATCTTAAAATATAATTACTTTAGAATACAATAATAAAGTTTATTTTTTATTTTTTTATTTTTATTTTTATTTTTTTATAATAAAGTTATCCCAGATGAAATCCTAATAGCATCAAATCACAATGTTAAATTTATTTTTAATGATATTTAGTCTAAATTTAATGACATACAAATAAATAAAATGAAATCCCATACTTAAAAGATTATCAGAATAGCTCTACTTTATTAAGTCTACTCTTATATGTGAATGTAATTAATTTGGAACAACAATTGTATTATATTGACTCAATTTTTATTGGAATGGATTTAACATGACAAATAATTTTGATATGGTATGAAAAAAATATCAAAAATAACAATTTAATTCTTAATATTTTGCTATTTATTGTAGATATTTATATTATATAGAAATTTGTTTCATAATTTTCAAAAAGCAATTGTTGTTCTCAAAAAGTTCTCAACTGTTTTACCCTCCTATGAAAAGTTATAATTTTATTTATTTAATTATTATTATATAATTAATTATTTATTAAAATGGAATCATAATTAATCATTGTTATTCTTTTATTCAACCCCTTATAACTTTAACTTTTATATTGAAATTAATTAAATTTGAATATTATTGATACGTTCCCAAAAATCACCTTGATCGGGTGCGAACCCTAATGTATATATGAATTGAAAAATTCAAAAATAAATTTGGGACTATTAAAACTCTGATTTCAACAAGCTTATAGTTAATTTGAATGTCTCAATGAAACGAATCCAATGTAAGGTTCAACAATGATAATAATATCTTCTACTTAGCCATTGACAACAATAGCGGCACTAGTCATGATCTCTTCATCTCCTTGCCATTTTCCTCTTCTTCTCCCATAAAATTCTTTTGCTCTTCCAACATTTGGCTTGTCTTTGTAACCCGCAATAGCGAAATTCATCATCTTTTTTATCCAGTATCAAATCGCAAAGTCATATTCCCCCCTCTATACCCAAAGATGCTCCGTTATTATAAAAAGGTAAAACCAATTGCTCGTGATGCATGTCACTTAAACCACATAAAGGTAGTTGTCTCTTCGAGCATTGACTCAGGCATTGCGGTGGCCGGTATTGTTGGAATAAGAAATTGAATAAGTTATCCAGATAGAAGATTTGTATTTTGCAGGCATGCATATGGTGATTATCAAAGGTTGAGCCTTTTGATGGAAGGAAGCAAAGCCATAAGAGAGATTGTTTTCACATGCGATGACCGATTTTATGCCATTGGAAGTGATTGGGAGTTGTACATGCTCGATGAAAGGCCTCCATTGATCAGATTAAGGAGAATCAAATTATGGTTGCGAAAGCATATTTTAGGAATTGATCATGATGATAATTTAGTTGAAAATGTTTTAGCTACGTGGAGTAATAGAATGACAGAGAGTGGAGAAACAAATCTAATAATTTATGGACCTTATTGTGGACATAGCCTTGAAATTAATATGATATCTTTGAAAATAAATGTGGCAAAGCTCCGTGTTAATAGCAACAACATCAATGTTGCATGCGATGTTGAGTTGAGCTTTTCCTGTGAAGCCTTTCCCCGTGAAGCTGAAGGTCGTCGCAAACGTTATTTTACTCCATCACTAAGGAACATAACTCAAAGTTGAAATAGAGTTAGATTTATTTTGAGATAAATATAATATAATATTTAAATAATTAATCATATATTATATTAATCTCAAAATAAATTTAATCAAAATATCTTAATTTATTTTTTATCATTTTAAATTTTTAACGTTTGATTTTTGTTGTATTTTTTTATCTGTATTTAAATATAATTTTTATAAAATTTATCTTCAAGTTTTGAATATCAAAATGAAAGAATAATGTTCAATACCCAATGTATATATATATATTTTTGGGACATTTAGTCCAATTAAGATAAGCTCATGTGCACATTACATACGTAAGCTCGAATCCAAGACCTCTTGATTGGTAGCCAAACCTTCCAACCAATAGATCAAGATGAGTTGCATGTCCTTAATATTCTGAATGACACTCAATATTTTTAAAGACACTTGATAAATCTTAAAAGGGAAAAAAATAAGGCCAGGATCTAAAAACTATTGAATGTGATGCAACTTAATTTTTAATAATTTTTATTGTATTTCACTTATGTTAATTAATTGTTGCTTAAGCTTCATCACATTCTTCATAAAATAATTATGATTCTCAAATTTTTATTGAAAAATCATCATCAACAGGAGAATCATTAAAGGTTCCCCCTATCGTTTAGAGTTTTGGCAAAGAAGATAGAATTTTTAAAAAAGATTAGTTCCAATTTTTTTTTCTAAAGCTCATAAAAATTTGGAAGTGGACCCTAAGATGGTGTGGGGGTGCTTTTCTTGGAGTTCTTTACCCATGTTCTTTTCCTCATTGATGTGGGAGATTATCTACTCTTACTTGATTTTATTCATACGGTGGAGATGTAAATTATTGATGATGAGTCTATCAATGCACATTGAAAGTAAATTTGATCAATCAATTAGTAGGAAAGAGAATGGGCAAAAGATAATGTCCAAGAATCTCAACTAGAAAAGAACGAACATCATACAAATAATGTGAATAGTGTTGGTGTTGCATGACAAAAGATTGATGACGGTACTGAGATGGTGAGTTTAATGACCGTGTTTTGTACAAAGATCCAGCACACACACATACACATAAGAGAGAGGGGTGTAGTAATCATAAGAGACACCCAAATTTTTTGTGAAAAGACCTAAAAAGAGGAAAAATCATGGGGCCTTGCCCACTTGAAATGAACCAACTAGTTTTTGTTGTTGATTACAAATGATGCCCTTCATTGGGGGAAGGCTCTGGCTAAATATAACAAACATACATCATATATAATACATCACATAATTGGAGTTGGAAGAATTCAATGACGTGAGAGCTGTTAAAAAAAAAAAACATTAGCATGTTCATTTAGTCGATAGGACCATATTCGGGCAAAAGAGGTTTGAGGGATCATAGTTGACAGACCAATGTGGTCGGAAGGATCTTAATTAGGCGATGGAGCTCAGAATGATCGTAGTAGAGCGACTGTGGTTGTATGGATCGTGGTCATGTGAATGAGGTCAAAGGATCATAATTGACCGACTAAGGTAGGAAATAGCGTATTTGAGCATTGGTGGTCGGAGATGTAATAACCCATATTTTGACCCAGTCAAATAAAATTTTTCAGGAGTCATTATAAGTCCAAATCACAATTCATCTTCGCCATAACATAGATATTGTAGTAATTTAATCACACTAGTTTTTTTATAATCTTTGGATATTGGTATAGATCCTTATAAAATTCATACCTGTCGGTACAAGTGGGGTTTGGAACCGTCACGTGTCCGTTTTGCAAACTGATTCACCAAAACAATTTAAATGAAATGGGCTATTTTATGGATATTTTCTATAACTTTTGAAGCATTAAAAGAATTTGTATAAATTTTATATTGAAAATTAATAAATTCTATAATTAATTTTATATTATATTATTATTTTATTATAATTCTATAATGAATCCATAAAATCCTTCCATTTTCCATCATTCAGTTGAACAGAGAGAAGGTACGAGAATTTCGAGCGTAAAAAAGAGAAGACAAAAAAGGAAATCTTAGGGTTTGAAGGCCATGGAGCAATTTTTGTTAATTGACCCTATTGAAAAATTTGCTTGTCTCGTTATAAGGAACCATTTCTCTTTTTTTTTTTTTATTTTAAAGATTTTGTATATTTTGTATTATGTATTTTCGTTTGGTCAAAACTTGTAAAAATTGAGATATCTTAATTTTTTGCAAACTTTCACCGCATAACTTTTAATATATTATGAGTACAATTGCTATGATCATTTTGAGTATTTATTTAAGATTTTAAACTGGACGATTTTAAAATAATATTAAGTTTTTATTAATTTATAAATTTATTTTGACATCTAAAAATAGCGTTTGAGTTCAATTAAAGCTTTAGAATGTTATTATATACGATCTTTAATAATTTGGTTAATTTTTAAAAATATGAATTTCTGCTCAGTAGAGTTTTCTATTGCGAACCGTTTTGACATTTTAATGTTTTTAAAATTAAGTCCAATTATGATTTATTTACTACACTACTTTAGAAATGAATGTGGGTATGTGATCGAGCAATAGCTGGTTGCTATTATTGTTAGAATACTGTGATAATAATATATATGAAGTTAAGTAAAAGTTGATTTTATTGATGTTGGCTAGAGATTGACTAACCTATATAGGATGGTGGCCCGACGAGCTTACCTTTAAAGATTGTGGTTGGGTGTTATCCTCTACTGATTCATGAGATACACAAATTGAGAGTTATAAGGAGTTACTACTGTGCCAACAAGAAAAGAGTGGCCACTTTGTTTACTAAGCTAACAATTACCAATAATTAACTTACTACTGGAAAAACATCACTTAAACCAGGACTTCTTACTTGTTTAATATGATTTCTGAAATGCATGTTACTTATTCATTATTACTATTTGGCATTATAATTGCTGTACTAATTCACTATTAATGTATAGACTCACTGTTACTGTATTATTTTACTGTTACTGTCACATATTTTACTAACAACACTGTATTGATACTAAGATTGTGACTTACTGAGCATGTGATATAATGAGCATGTAATTAAGATATTGATATAGAATAACTAGATAGTATATATACATCAATATAGATTTTATTATATTTATATAATTCTGATAGCCTTTATAGATGCTTTGATTTTACCTCTTTATACAATTTTTTTATTGTTTGAGAGTACTGATATGATAGCTGCTTTATTGATTTGACACCCATACTAGTTTCCCGACCATATTGCTTCACTATCCTATAGTTTTACTGTTTATGAATTCTACTACTACTACATGCGAACTTTATTATTTCTGTACAGATTCATGATCATATGACTGTTACTATTATGATTTGATAGCTGACATGTATATTACTCAGTTGTCGTACTTTGAGTTTTGTTATAGGATTTTGTTACTTGCTGGGCTCTTAAGCTCATTATATATGGTTAAAAGATTTTAAATCAAGGCAAAGAGGCAGGAGTATGGGATTGAGGATTATTTAAGTTTAAGTTTTTATTATTTTAACTATTCTTCTATTATTTCTGCACAGATTCATGGTCAGGATTGAGGATTGTACATTTTTATATATTCACTTATATATCAATTCATATTAGCTTCTATACTCGCATACATGGAATTCTGACACATCTTTCTCTCTTTGCCTTATTTGCGAGGTGTCTATGGAGCTGGTTGGAGGCTAAAGCTAGGGATATTAATCGCATCCATTTCTTCTAAATGGAGGTGCTACGGCCGGAACCACTATTGACTTGTTTCGGTGATATGAGCATTCCTAAACTTAGAAGGCCCTAGGTCTCATAAACCAATAATTGTGTACTCCTCCAGCCTTAGGTCCAAGTAGTAACCCATGCATCTAATATATATTTATTTTTCTGCAAACCCAAAACCCATCAACGTGGTTTGTTTACGTCCATGTGTATGTATAAGGGTTAGAGACATTGATTGCAAACCCAATTTCAAATTTAGTGTCACTTAAGGATAACAATTAAGGATGGGTCTTAGTGAACTTAGGCAAAATCTAGGATTCATACATACATCCTTTAGGGATGAAACATCAAACATAGAGAACTTAGTGACACTACATCCTAGGACTAGTATACATTATTAATTTGACATCAAACAATTTAAAACAATAATTAATTGAACATTAACTCATTTTAAGATTTAAAAACTCTCACAATTAAAAATATCAAACCTTTATCAATCAACCCCAATCAATACGTACAATCATTGAAAGATAAAATTCAAATCCAACATCATTAAAATATAATTAATATTTTAATTACCCCTTAATTGAATATTAATTAGATAAATTCATTAAGAATGAAACAAAATTCAAAGATATAAAGCAATTTGGAATGAAAATGAAATGAAGATTAGGAAATTCTAATCTCAATTTAAAGTAAAAGATTTTAATTAAACTTTAATTTTAATTTATTAAACAATTAAATTCATCTATAATTAATTAAATATAATAAAAATAATTAAAAAATACATTAAAAATTGAATAAAATTGAATAAAATCTAAAAGTTAATAATTTAAATTTAAATGAAACTTTTGAATAAAATTTAATAAATAATGGATTAATGATAAATTAAAATTAATAAAAAATGGGAAATTAATTAAAAATTTTAAATAATTAAATAAGACTTGAAAGTCTAATAGTTAACCCAAACCTTTATCAATCATTTATCCAATCATTAAAATTAGTAATTAATTTATTTAATTAAAATTTTCAACCCCTTAACCTTCAACCAATTAAATTAACTTAATTAAATTGGTTACTAATAGGTAACCCAGGCCTACGAGGCTTTTAGCTTAGCCCCATGGAAGATGAAATAAACTTCACGGCCCTAATGCAAACAAAATTGGTAATTATTTAACACGTAAAATATATCCTAAAATTAACTTTAAAATCACTAATACTTAAACTCAAACTTAAATCCCTTAAACCTTTTAACCAATTAAAATATTAGACAACTCTAATAAATTACCAAGCCTAGGACATATCCAAACCACACAGCCTGACGCACACACTTTAGATGATTTGCTAGGGCAACCAAGTCAAGCTTTAGGCTAGGCCGGTGCTTTACTTCCCTGTTGTTGTGTTCTGAGTTTTTTGTGGTTTTGCACTGCATTTGCTAGGTTCGGGCTACTATTATTCAGAGCCCAAATTAGACATAGGATTCTGGCCAGACTCAAAATCTTAAGACCACAACCTCTGGGAATACAATATCAAATTTCTAATAAAACGATCAACTCAAATTAAAGCTTCTTTCAATCTAAAATTTAAAGCCTAACACATAGAATAGGTTGGAGCACTTCTTAATTGGTTTTAGAATCTCAAAGTGCTTCATACACTTCATCCTTTGATCCTCAAAATAAGTGCTCAAATTTGATCCAACCCAATTGGAATTCTAAACTCACCTCCTTTGATATCACTCCTCAAAAAACTTTAAATAAATTTTTTGTTGTTATTCTAATCAAGAGTATTCGTAGGAAATTTAACCTCCCTATGATATAATTAACTACGAGGGCTTATGCTCGTAGAAAATTTAGAACTCACGTCTATTTTTCAAAATCAACTTTTTTATAACTCAATTAATCTCCCTTGAGAAAATTAAAATCAACAACGATCATTATTATCATGTTCGGATAGTCTACGATAGACGATATCTTCTTCCCTCAGGGAGATATATCATCTATCGTAGTGATTTTGGATATGAGAATAATAATATTTCATCCAGATTATAATAGTTAAATACTGATATAACGTCATTCTAACCCTTCGGGGTCATATATAGTTCTTCCTTGAATTTGACTATTACAATCAGGATGAAACCTTCAATTTTGCTATCTGAACCTATTAGGGAATGATATCTTTGCCTCTACTATTCATACCAACTAGATACCCCCGAGTCAAACATTGGCCCTATGAGCCGCCTCTGGCAATTTTATGGTTCTCCTCCCCCTCCCGTGAGTTCATCATCTCGGTGCCCATTTTCGCCAGCAAAATCTTATTTTTTTCTCCTTTCTTTGTGCACGGGTTCCCAATCTTTTGGCCCTGTTTGGGCTTCAGACGAATGGCAGGGGCTTTGTCCTCTACGCCTTGGGGAAACATTTCCTCCTAGGTGTAAGATTCGAAGAAAGGTTTTTTTAGCCTGGATTCTGGGGGGCCTTCTCCTCCTCAGTCCCGATCGTTTGAGGAAGTTCTCTCTGGTGCCACGGATGTGATACCCTACCCTTTCTAACTCAGTCTACTTTTAATGGTGTGCCAGCAGTTATGCTTTCGATTGAAGAAGTTCTAAAACTTGCATCTCCTTATCAATTTACTCTTGTTGTTAAATTTGGTTTGCGTAGGCCAAACCTCGATTCGATTCGTGCTTTTTTTGGTATCCTTAAACTTTTAAGTTTCTTTTTAGTTGGTTTGATGGATTCGAAGCATGTTGCAATTCAGCTCTCTAATGACTTAGATTACAGCCGTGTATTTGCACGTAGATCTTACTTTATACTTAACTGTCAAATTTGTATTTTGAAATGGACACCTTTCTTTGATGTTAGAGAAGAATCCCCCATTGTGCCAATTTGGATTTCCTTCCCTAATCTTTGGCTCCATTTTTTTAATACTAAAGTGTTACATACTCTTGGTTCAATTTTAAGGCGCCCTTTACAAACCGACCAGGCAACTGCGTCTAGGACCTAACCGTCTCTGGCTAGGGTTTTAATCGAAGTTGATATCACTAAGAAACATGCTAAAGAAGTTTGGGTTGGTTCAAAAGCCTTTGGTTACTTACAAAAAGTGGAATTTGAGAAAGTCCTTGATTTCTATTCTCATTGTAAGACCCATGGGCATGTTGTTTCTGACTATTTCAAATTACATCCGGATCTTAAAAATAAGTCTAACCCATTGGTGGGGAAAGTGGTCTCTAATGCTACAGATATTAACAACAAGAATAATAATAACCAGATTCTTTTGAATCAGGTTGAGACCCCTTCCCCTAATGAGAAGGTTGGAAATGATATTTTTAATGACACAGATAAGATGGATGTTTCTAAAAATAGAATTAATTGTACACCTGAGAGAATAGATCCAAGTGATAATCATCTCAAGGAAGATGTAAAGCTTCCAAATTTATTTGTTTTGATTGATTCCATGTTTCAAAATAATGAAAATCCCTCTTTATCGCTTAATGTGTCTACTAGTGAAAAAGAGATGGTTATGGAGGAATGTGAAGAAGGGGAATTTATCTCCAAAAATATTTTAGACCCTATCTCTGTGGCTCATGTTAATAGTGTTGATAAAGGGGATCCTATTTTAGCATCTTCATCTGAACTATTTGATAGTGGTTCTAAAACTATTGATGTGAAAGGAGAATTTAAGGTGAATAAGAAGAAAAAGAAAAATGGTAAAGCTCCTTTACCTGATACACCTCGTTCTACTAGAGCTCAAACTTTTGCTAAAAGTTCCAATGATTAAAGCCCTTATTTGGAATGTGAGGGGTATTGGGGGGACTAACTCTAGAATTAGAGTCAGGAATTTATGTAGAATGCATAATATACATCTGCTGGTTTTACTCGAACCTTTTATCTCTATTGATAAACTGTCTCTTACTGCTTTTAGTTTGGGGTTTAACATGATGTTTGCTAATTGCTCTAATAAAATTTGGATTATGTGGAAGAGTCATTTTAACATCAACATTATTTCAGATTTTTCCCAAGTTGTTCATGTGCAAATCTTCTATTTAAATTTTAATTATAACGCCTCTTTTATTTATGCTGCTTGTACTAGATTGGGTCGGCTTCCTCTTTGGAATCTTTTATTGGATTTTGCTCTTAATTCTAATGGTCCTTGGTGTGTGGGTGGTGATTTCAATATTGTTTCTAATGCTAACGAGAGAATAGGGGGTAACCCCTCTAATATTAATGCTATGGAAGATTTCAATACTATGATTTTTGATTGCAATTTACATGATATTGATTTTACTGGTGGTGCTTTCACTTGGAGTAAATCTGCTATGTGGCAAAGACTTGATATGATTCTTTTTAATAATGATTGGATAAGAGATGTTCCTTTGACTTATGTCCAACATTTAAGTAGGACTTTGTCTGATCATGCTCCTTTACTTATGACCATATGTGCTAATAAAACGAATGTCCCCTCAGCTTTTAGATTTCAAAACATGTGGCTTATGCATAAGGAATTCATAAGTGTGGCTTCTTATAATTGGCATGCCACTATTTCTCCTAATAACAATATTAAGGGTATGCATCGTCTCTGGGCCAAATTGAGTAGATTAAAACAAGTCCTTAGATGGTGGAACAAAAATGATTTCAAGAATATTTTTTCTAATATTAAAGAAGCTGAAGAAAAAGTGTTGGAGTTGGATAAGAAGTATTTGAAAAATCCTATAAGTGTCAATCTCTCTAATCTTGATAACGCTAAAGTTACCCTTTTTTAGCTGTAAAATTAGGAAGAGATCTTCTAGAGACAGAAGGCCTCTGCTAAAATTGTTTTGGAGGGGGATAGGAATACCAGTTTTTTTTTCATACTTTGGCTAATTAGAATAGAATTAGGAGCCATATCCATAAAATTATTAATGATCAGGGGTGTGTTTATGACACAGACGATTCTATTGTTAATTCTGGGGTGGAACATTTTAGAGAGATTTTTAATAACAATAGTTATACTACCCCTATTACAAATCCCAATGTCATCCCATGCCTTATTTATGAGGAAGATAATCTTTTTCTTACTCAATCTCCTATGGAGGAAGAAATTTGGATGACTATTAAAGACATGAATGGGGACTCGGTTGCTGGTCCCGATGGTTTCACTATTAAATTTTTTATTAAGACCTGGGATATTATCAAGTAAGATGTGGTGGAGGTTGTGAAATATTTTTTCAATAGCAATCCTTATCCTAAGTTTTTTTCTTCTACTAATATTGTGTTAATTCCTAAAAAATATTCTACTACCAGTTGGAATGATTTTAGACCTATTAGTCTTTATACTTTCTTTAATAAACTTGTCTCTAAAGTCATTGCTTCTTGATTGATGAACATTTTACTGAGAATCATATCTCTTAATCAAACAGGGTTTGTCAAAGGTAGGAGCATTTTTGATAATAATCTTTTGGCCCAAGAGATTGTTCATGATATCAATGCTAAGGTCACTAAGGGGAATCTCATTTTTAAACTGGATATTACTAAAGCTTATGATAATTTGAACTGAAATTTTCTTTACAATGTGATGTCTCTTTTTAGTTTTAGTCAATCTTTTATCATGCTCATTAAGAATAGTATTGAAAATTGTTACTTTTCTGTGATCATTAATGGTAGTAATCATGGCTTTTTCAATTTTGCCCATGGGCTAAGATAAGGGGATCCATTATCACCATCTCTTTTTATTATTACTGTGGAATATCTTTCAAGAGGCCTTGAGGAGATTTACAAAAGGTATCCTACTCTCTATTTTGATACTGTTGGTGGCATACCTATTACTCATCTTAATTTTGCTGACGACTTTATAATTTTTTCTAATGCTTCTATTAATAATATTAAAATTTTGGTGCAATTTTTGTCTCAATTCCAGAATATGAGTTGTTTGTCCATTGACAAGGATAAGAGTAGTTTTATTTCTGGCAAGTTTATGAATCATCGTAGAATTAATATTATTAAAAGAATTTATGGTTTTAACTCAACCTTGCTTCCTATTAAATATTTAGGTACCCCTGTTTTTAAAGGGAGAAAAAGAAATCTTCTGTTTGAGAATATTTTTATGATGTTTCAAAGGAAACTTTTAAACTAGTCCTCTAATTTTCTTTCTTTTGGTGGTAGGTTATTTTTGATTAAAAGTGTTTAAAACTCAATTCCTATTTTTATTTTCCACACTTTGAAACCTTCCTCCACTATTTGTCTGAGAATGGAGCGAATGATCAATAAATTTTTTCGGGGATAAAAAAATAATCATTCTTTTATTAATTGGGCTTCGTGGAATAAGGTTTGTGGGGCTTTCAATGAAGGGGCTTTAGGTTGTAAGAACATTTTGGATATTGTTCATGCTTTCTCTCATAAATTATGATTTTCTTTTAGAGCTAATAACAGCTTGTGGGCTCAGTTTATGAATGTTAAATATTGCAAAGATCTTCATCCTCTGGTCTGCAACTATAAATCTTCTGATTCTTTCATTTGGAAAAGGCTCTGCAACATCAAATGGGAGGCTGAGCAATTTATTCAATGGGGTCTTGGGAAAGGTGATATATCTTTCTGGCAAGATAAATGGTTGGGCACTTATTCTATTGATAGCTACCTCAATACTCATACTATAGATAATACTAAGGTTCATACTTTTATTCTGAATGGTTCTTGGAATGTTAGTAAACTATTGGAAGTTATCTCGGATGATATGATTGATAAAATTTTGCATATTCCTTTACAATTATAGTGCAAGGATAAAATTCTTTTTAATTTATCTTCTTCTGGTAACTTTAATTTGAAAGAAGCTTGGGATGTTATAAGAATTAAAGGGGACGTCTCTCAAATATTTACTTCTATTTGGCATAACAATATTCCTTTATCTTATTCTATTTTGGTTTGGAGATGTCTTAAAGGTTATCTTCCGGTCGATAATTTACTTTGGAGAAAAGGTTTGATTTTTTCTTCTAAGTGTCAATGTTGCTTTAATATTGAGAGTGTTAACCATATTTTTATTAACGGGGTGATTGTTCAAAAGGTTTGGTGCCATTTCTTTAATTTGGCTTACAAAGGTATTATGAATACTAATAGTAACATTGCTTCCATCCTTAAACATTGGTTCACTAGCATTAAAGGTCACATCTATAATTTACTGCCTATTCTGATTATGTGGTACCTTTGGAAGGCTAGGAATTACTCTAAGCATAATGAGATTAAGATGGATGCAAACCAAATTATTACTAATGTTAGAATAAAATTTTGCATTTCAATCTGTCAATCTTATTTCTGGAAAAAATTTTAAAAATTATCGTCACTTAGTTGTTCAACTTGGCATTGCTATTGATGGTGGGTCTGTGTAAAAGAGTGCTCGTATTGTGAGGTGGTTGAAACCATCCCCCCCCCTTATGTTAAACTCAATTCGGATGGGTCGGTTGGTACTAGTTTTGCGGGGATGGGTGGTATCATTCTTAACCCTAACGGTGGGGTAATTGCTGCCTTTGATGGTCTGATTAATTTTTGTACTGTCATTACTGCTGAACTTATGGGTTTATCTCATGGGTTGAATATCTGTCAAAGACTGGGCATTGAGCATGCGGCTATTGAGGTTGATGCTAAGCTTTTAATTCATATCATTCAAAATGATGTGAATGGGAATCCTAATGATTTCTATATCATTAGAAAAATCAAGCACTTTCTCTCTGCTCTTAATTACTCTATTTCTTATATTTTTCATGAAGGTAATGCTTGTGCGGATTGGCCGGCCAAATTTGGTTGTCACATTGATGTTTTACAGGAATTTGATGGGTCAAATCTTCCTATTTTGTTAAGAGGTTTGGTTAACTTGGACAAGAATGGTCTTCCTTATATTCGTAATGCTTGAAGATTTTTTCTTAGATGCTCTTCCATCTTTATTTCTAGTTTTTGTTTGGGCTCGATATTGTTCTCTGCTGCTTTGGACCCTCCTGGGAGTGAGATCTGTATTTTTGTGCTGCTGCTGCTATTTGCTGCTATTTCAATTTTCATTTTTGGTATTCTGCATCTTATGTGTAGACTGCTTGGGTGATCAATTTTCCTATTTTATTATTTCAGAGATGCTGCTTTGTGCTTTTGTTAGAGTTTTGGTTATTGTGTGCCTTTACTGTGCTGGGTGCTATTTTCTGGAGTGGTTTTCTAAAAACAGAAAGGCTTATATGAGTGTTTTGGGTATCAGTATGCTGGGTGCTCCTCTCGATTGGATTCTTGAGGTGTGGCTTCTTGGGTTGGTTGCTATATGGCTAGATAATATGGTGGTTTATTCTGACTATTTTTTGGTGGTGGGTTGTTGTTGCTTCGTTTTAATTGATTATGGGAATCCTGGTGCTCTTAACCCGGTTATTATAGTGAATTCTATTGATGGTAAGTGTGGTACCTTCCCTCTCCTTATTCTGACTAAGGGTGCTTTATTTGCTCTCATTAAAACTGGTTATTTGGCTGACTTTGGGTTTGAAAACGCCCCCCCCCCCTTCTAAAAATAACACCTATTTGACCTTTTACCTTAGTCTTTACTGGTTCTATTCTTTTTATCACATTACCGTTTTGTGTTGGAGTGTCTTAATCTTGCAGATGATGTGGGAGCTGGACATTTGGCATGGCATTACCTGCAGACACATCACGGATTCAAGTTTCTTGGGTAACTGGAGGTTAACATACATTTTTTGCAGGAAGTTTGTGCTTATTGCTCTTATATTTTTCTTCCTCTTTTGGGTGCTGTCTTCTTGCAGCCTTAGTATGTTATTAGGTTTTTTTGTAAATCATAGTATAAGGAACCACCGGCTCTTAGGTTTTTTTTTTGTTCTTTTTTGTAGCTCTTGAGAGCATTAGCGAGTTGGAGGTTCCTTTTAAGGACCTTGTAACCATATTTTTGAATTAACGCGTAGGCCCCACAACGGGTTACCCCCCCCCCCCCCCCTCCACAAAAAAAAAAAAAAACTTTGCCTCTAGGGGAAATATATCATTCATAATGATGTGTTTGACTTCGAGATTGAAATTCAAAGAATCAAATTTCTTAAAGAAGATTAATTTTTCAAAACCTCCTTTCCAACCCCAAATAATATTATATTATTATTTTATTATAAATATCATATTCCTTTAATGAATCCATAAAATCCTTTTTCATTTTCCATCATTCAGCTGAATAGAGAGGAGGTGCAGGAATTTCGAGCGAAAAAAAGAGAAGATAAAAAAAAAAGGAAATCTTAGGGTTTGAAGGTCATAGAGTAATTTTTGTTAATTGACCTTGTTGAAAAATTTGCTTGTCTTGTTATAAGGAACTATTTCTCTTTTTTATTATTATTATTTTTAAGATTTTGTATATTTTATATTATGCATTTTCATTAGGTCAAAACTTGCAAAAATTGACATATCTTAATTTTTACCAAACTTTTACTGTATAACATTTAATATATTATGAGCATAACTACTCTGATTGTTTTGAGTATTTATTTAAGATTTTCAACTGGACAATTTTAAAAAAATAATAATTTTTATTAATTCATAAATTTATTTTGACATCTAAAAATAGTATTTTAGTTCAATTAAAACTTTAGAATGTTATTATACATGATCTCTGGTAATTTGATTAATTTTTAAAATTATGAATTTATGCTTAGTAGAGTTTTTTATTGTGAACTGTTATAACATTTTGATATTTTTTAAATTAAGTCCAATTGTGATTTATTTACTAGACTATATTAGAAATAAATGTGGTTATGTGATTGAGCAATAGTTGGTCGGTATTACTGTTAGAATATTGAGATAATAATATATTTGAAGTAAGTAGAAGCTGATTTTACTAATGTTGGCTAGAGATTGATTGACATGTATAGGATGGTGGGTCGACGAGCTTACCTTTAAATATTATGGTTGGGTGTTATCCTCTATCGATTCATGAGATACACAAATTCAGAGTTATAAGGAGTTATTACTGTGCCGACAGGCAAAGCGTGGTCACTCTATTTATTGAGCCAACAATTACAAATAATTAACTTACTACTAGAAAAATATCACTTAAACTAGGACTTCTTACTTATTTAATATGATTTCTAAAATGCATGTTACTTATTCATTATTATTGTATGACCTTGTAATTATTATACTGATTTATTATTAATGTATAAATTCATTGTTACTGTATTATTTTACTAATGACACTGTAGTGATACTAAGCATGTGATATAATGAGAATGTAATTAAGATACTGATTTGATACTGATATAGAATAACTAGATAGTATATATACATCAATATATAATTTTATTGCATTTATATGATTCTGATAATCTTTACACATGCTTTGGTTTTACTGCTTTATATAATTTCTTTATTGATTGAGAGTACCGATATGACAACTGCTTTATTGATTTGACACCCATACTGGTTTACTGGTTTTCTGACTATATTACTTCACTACCGTATAGGTTTACTATTTACAGATTCTACTATTATTACATGTGTGCTTTACTATTTCTGCACTGATTCATGATCATATGACTGTTACTATTATGATTTGACTACTGACATGTATATTACTCATTTGCCATACTTTGAGTTTAGTTGTAGGATTTTGTTACTTGTTGGGCCCTTAAACTCATTATATGTGGTTAAATGATTTGAAATCAGGGCAAAAGGGGTAGGAGTATGGGATTGACCAAGATTCTTCAAGTTCAAATTTTTATTATTTTAGCTATTCTTTTATACTCGATGCATAACAGTTATGATTTGATTATATAGATACTGAGTATGTACACGATTTTTGCAAAATAAATAAATATGTATATATTCATGTTTTGATTGATAGTTTTATTTCTGTTAGTATTTATATTAAATAAAAAAATTAGGTAGCTATGGTTATTATATATTAAAAGATAAAAGAATAATTTTTTAAAATTAGATTCTACGGCATCACAGAAGAGACTATAGTTGGCAGGCAATAGTGGTCGGAGGTACCAAAGTTGGTGGGCGATGGAAGTCATAAGGACCGTAGTTTTACGGCGGTGGTCTGAGGGATCGTAGTCAGCGGGCGACTGTACTGGAATGACCGTAGTTAGGCGATGGTGGTTAGAGGGATTTTAGTCTATAGGCGACAGAGATCGGACGAAGATCTGGCGGTGGTTGCCAGATGGATGTCAGATGGTGATGTTTAGGAAAAGGTACATCAATGACGGACGGGTGGTGAGGGTTCACCAGTGGTGGCACTGGGGTGAAGCTTTAGGATTCTTCATGTCATAACCCAACATGACAAGAACGAATCCTTTCGTGTTAAGTTGCGACGGCGAACCCTAGGATCTAGCTTTGGAATTTTTTTGCTTTCAAAACACAATGAATTATAGAACTACAGAGCTGCTACAAACATCTAATTATACAGAAAACTCATCTATCATTTTCTTCTTTCTTTCATCAAAAGTAATGTACAGTACAGTGCATGGCTATAAAAAGAAAGTACAAAATAGAAAAGCAACTAGCCATAACTGTATAAAAATTAAAAGTATAAAAAGTACCGTTGACTGCAATTCAGATCCTGAACGGCTAGTCCGACACTTCCTTCCGTTTCCTAGAACCTGAAAACCATGAAGATAACTACAATGAGCTAACAGGTCAGCAAGATCACACTAGCCGATCTAAATTTCCAGATCCACTCACAGAACTGAAATAAAATAATAAAATACAGATAGCAGATAGGCTTAAAAAATTCCAATAATCATACAGAATTCAGAGAATCCAATAGAATTTAAATATTATCACAATTCACAAAAATCATCAGATCACAAACAAAAGGAAACTGAATCAAATGCATTTCACAGAATCTTACAAATCATATTGCAAATCACATATCAGATCACATGTCCCTGACCGAGACAGAATCTCAAAGGACTCTGGCCCCTTATGCCTCCCTTCCCAGACACAAACAGAATCTCAAAGGATTCTGACCCCTTATGCCTCCCTTTGCGCTTACAACACCAGAACATATCAGATAGATTGAATTATCAGATCGGAATTCATTTTCATATTCCCGGACCCAGACAGAATCTCAAAGAATTCTGGCCCCTTATAACTCCCTTCTGATATCATTCAGATCATATAAAACATCAAATCATATCACATTTAAAGAGATCAAATACGTATCAAAATACAGTTAGAATATATAACGACAGATAATAGAAAATCCAACGAATCAAAATTCACAGTTTTAGAAAATTTCCAAATTACCAGAGATCGTATACAACCTCATTGCAATACTTTCATTGTACTGAAGCACTATTTTTCGACATCCAGAAAATTTTCTATTCGATAAAAATTTCACAGATTTAAAAATACCCAATGAAAAATTTCTAGAAAATATTCAAAACGTGCAAAATTTCAATCTCTACAACATACTAAAAGTTACACGGTAAAAGTTTTACCGGTGCAAAGTTATACCCATTTTTTGCTAACAGAAATAAAATTTTAATCAGAAAATCTGTCAAAACTCACATTTCTAAAAATTGAGAAAGGCATAATGTGCCTTACCTCGAGTCGATCAACTTTCCCAACTGCGGCGACGGATGAAAAAGGACCAAAGTCTCCCAAAATGTAGATTTCTTCTTCTTTTCCTTCTCTTTCTCTCTCTAGCCATTTTCTCTCTCTTCAAATCCAATAGCTGAGATATTTAATGGGCTGAGATCTTTTCAGTTCGTCCCGGATGATATACTCGTTTTTCCCAGATGATCAATTCTTCGTATGGACGAAATTACTGGACAATCGGATCGAGAAAATTTTCTATTCTGTTCGTACAGACGAACTAGTTCGTACAGGTTCGTACGGGACGAGCCTGCACCAAAAATCTTGATTTCTCAGTTCATACAAACTGTTCGTACAGGTTTGTACGGGACTAACCTACACCAAAAATTTTGATTTTCAAGGGTTCTCACAATCTACCCACCTTCAGAAAAATGTCATCCTCGATATTACCAAAATAAATGAAGTCAGAATAGACTTGGATATAACTGTCTCATATCAGATTCCTTCTCCCAAGTGGCCTCTCTAGCTGGTCTATGCTTCCACTGCATCTTAACCATAGGAATCTGTTTACTTCTTAACTTTCTTACATTATAAGCCAAAATCCTTTCAGGTTCTTCTTTGTATTGTAGATTCTCCTGAACATCAATATCGCCAGCAGATAATTTCTTCCTGGAATCAGATATCCACTTTCTCAAAGATGACACGTGGAACACATTATATATATCAGACATCTGTTCAGATAATAATAATCTATAAGCAGAACTACCAATCTTTTCAAGGATCTCAAAAGGTCCGACATACCTTGGACTGAGCTTGCTAATTCTTTTAAATCTGCTAACGTCTTTCATAGGATTGACTTTGGTATATACAAAGTCACCAACCTGAAATTCAACCAATCTGTGCTTCTGATCGTAATACTTCTGTTATCTATCTTGTGTAGATTTTAATCTTTCTTTAATCAGATTGATCTTCATCACAGTATCATCCACAAAAGCTGAACCCATCACTTGTCTATCTCCCACTTCTGTCAAAGTCAAAAGAGTTCTACACTTCCTACCGTATAGAGCTTCATAAGGTGCCATACTAATACTGAATTGATAACTATTATTATATGCAAATTCTATCAGTGAGATATGATCTTCCCAACTGCCTCCAAAATCCAAAACACACATTCTCAAAAGATCTTCCAGTACCTGAATAGTCCTTTCAGACTGTCCATCAGTCTGTGGATGAAAAGTCATATTGAAATGCAACTTCGTGCCCAATCCTTGCTGAATTCCTCTCCAGAGTCTAGAGGTAAACCTACCATTCCGATCAGATACAATCACTTTCGGCACACCATGTAATCTAATAATTTCTTTAACATAAATATGTGCCAACTTATCTACCGGATCTGTCTGTCTAATAAAAAAAAAGGGTAGAATTTATCAGTCGATCTATAATAACCCAAATGGCATCATGTCCTTGCCATGATCCGGGAAAACCCATAGCAAAATCCATTATTGCCTCTTCCCATTTCCACTCAGGAATAGGCAATGAATGCAAAAGACCTCCCGATCGCTGATGTTCTGCCTTCACTAACTGACAGGCTTCACATTTTGAAACAAACTCCACTATATCCTTTTTCAATCTAGGCCACCAAAATATATTTTTCATATCTCTGTACATCTTACCACTTCCTGGATGAATAGTATAACCTGAATAATGAGCCTCGTGTAAAATCTCTTGTCTCAGATTTCTAGAAATAGGGACCCAAAGTCTATTCTTACCAGAATCAGAAATTCGTAATTCATGTATATACCAGACTTGATCTGATCAATCAACTTCACATATTCAACATCTGATTTTTGAGCTTCATGAATGTTTTCTTCTAAAGAGGGTTGAATAATCATCTGAGTTATTATTCCAGAATTAATAGGAGATATTACCTCCAACTGTAATCTTTCCATATCTCGTATCAGATATTCATCAGAAGTGAGCTGTGCACATGACAAGCCAGAAGATTTCCTGCTCAAAGCATCTGCCACCATATTAGCCTTACCAGGCCAATACTGTATAGTCAGATCATAGTCCTTAATTAACTCAAGTCATCTTCTTTGCCTCAAATTTAGATCCTTCTGAGTGAATAAATATTTAAAACTCTTATGATCCGTGAAAATCTCACATCTAACGCCATACAAGTAATGATGCCAAATCTTCCTGAAAAATATAATAGCAACCAACTCTAAATCATGCATCGGATAATTCTTTCATGTGGTTTAAATTATCTTAAAGCATAAGCTATTACCCGACTATGCTGCATCAAAACACATCCCAAACCTTTCAATGAAGCGTCACTGAATACTTGAAATCCTTCCGTATCAGATGGAAGTGCTAACACTAGAGCAGAAGTCAAACAATCCTTCAATCTCTGAAAATTAGCTTCACACTCTGGTGCCCAAACAAAGGCTACTGACTTCTGAGTCAATCTCGTCAAAGGTGAAGAAATCTGAGAAAATCCATTCACAAACTTCTTGTAATATCCAGCCATATCCAAGAAACTGCGTACCTCAAACACCGCAGTAGGCCTTAGCCAATTAGCAACTGCTTGAATTTTCTGGGGATCAACAGAAATACCTTCACCGCTCACGACATGCCCCAGAAAAGAAATGCTTCTCAGCTAGAACTCATATTTGGAGAATTTGGCATACAATTGATGCTGCCTCAGAGTCTCCAACACACTTCTCAAATGTCTGACATGATCTTCCTTAGAAGCAGAATATACTAGAATATCATCTATAAACACAATCACAAACTGATCCAGATATTCTTTGAACACTCTTTTCATCAAATCCATAAAAAAACTGGTGCACTAGTCACCCCAAATGGCATGACCAAAAACTCATAGTGTTCGTACTGAGTGCTGAAAACTGTTTTCATCACATCAACTTCTCTTACCTTCACCTAATAGTAACCAGATCGTAAATCAATCTTTGAGAATACAGAAGATCCAGCAAGCCGATCAAATAGATCATCAATCCGTGGCAATGGATATTTATTCTTAATAGCAACTTTATTCAGCTCTCTGTAGTCAACACACATATGCATCGTACCATCCTTTTTCTTTACAAATAGAACAGGTGCTCCCCAAGGTGAAACACTAGGACGTACGAATCCTCTATCAACCAACTCCTGAAGCTGAACTTTCAATTTTGCAAGTTCTTTTGGTGCCATTCTATATGGAGCTTTTGATATCGGGGCCGTACCCAGAAATACATCAATACATAACTCAATATCTCTATCTGGAGGCAAACCGACTAACTCCTCAGGAAATACATGTAAAAAGTCTCGTACTACTGGGATATCAGAACTAGAACCCGCATCTATATTTATATCCCTAACTGATGTCAAATACACCATACAACCCTTCTTTCACAATCTTCTTACTTTAAACACAGAAATTAAGCAGGATAAAATGCCTCTTAATCCTTGAAACACATAACTTTCACTGCCCATAAATAATGTAACCCGCTTCTTCAAACAATCAATTTGAACCCCATACAAACTAAGCCAATTCATACCCAAAATCACATCATACGAAGAAATTGACAACAAAATCAAATAAGACTCCCACTTCTTATCAGAAATTTTAATCTCACATAAACAAAACTTTTGGGCTATCAAATTATCTCCAGCTGGAAAAATAACAGAAAGTGAAACAGGTAACGTGACTGAATCCAGTAAAACATCAAAGTAACGCTCGAAAATGAAAGAATGACTAGCTCCAGAATCAAATAAAATATGATAGAGATGTTCACAAATGTAAACCGTACCTGTCACCACATCTGGAGCATCTCGAGCCTCTTGCTGATTTAAACTGTACACACGTGGCTGAACTAGAGCTGGAGCTACAGAACTACTAGGCTCCATCTGATTAGCACTGGTTGGTCTCCTTGCCACAAAACCTGAACCACTAGCTCTACCGGATGATCCTTCACAAATAGTACGGGAAGGAGCTATCCTCGGACTTCCTGTCGGTCTAACAAAGCTCTCGGATCTGGACTCAGATCGTCTGTCAAATCTGACTTGTGGACACTCTGCTATCTGATGTCCTGTCTGACCACATCTGAAACACTGATCGATCATTCTGTAACACTGGCCAAAATGTCATCGTCCATAATTTTGGCACACAGGTGCCCCACTGACAGAACCAGAACTGGCTACACTACCACTACCACAGACTACTGCAGATACTGACTGTCCACTTCTTTTAGAATCTCTGGATACAAATCTGTGCTTCTTTCCAGGAAAACTACTACATGAAGTATCACCACTGAATCTCTTTCTACTAGCAGTCCACCGCTGTTGAGTAGCCATCAGATCATTTTCTATCAGTTAGGCTCTCTTCATAAGCTTAGAGAAATCAGAAATATGAAATGGTACCATGGGTTACCTCAGACTATCTCGTAATCCCCTCAAAAATCTATAACACTTTTCAATAGAAGTACTTACCAACTATGGAGCATATCTAGCCAAAGCTATAAACTCTACTTTATATTGCATAACCGTCTTGCTCCCCTGAACCAACCTCAGAAAAGTCTCCTGCATATGCTGTCTTGCAGAAGGGGGTACAAACCAAGATCTGAACACTTCAAAAAATTCTTCCCAAGAAATTAAAGAGTTCAATCTCCCTTGAAATTTCTCCTCCTGCTGGCCCATCCACCAGCGCTCTGCTTTGCCATCCAACAGAAAAACTGCTAATGGCACCTTTCTATCAGGGGGACACTCCATACTGTCAAATGTCTTTTCTAATCTCCTCAACCAGTCCTCTGCCTCTCTAGGCTCAACAATACCTTGAAATCTTGGAGGCTTCAATCTCAGAAATATTTGTAGATATCTATCTACCTCTTCAGATCTCACAACATGAACTCTACTCTGTGCCTCACCCATCATCTAGGCTATCAAAGTAGCAAACTATGAAATTGTATCTGAACTAACTATGGGAGCAGAACTATATACAGGAGCTGCCTGACTAGCACTCTGTCCATCGGTCATACCTGGGTCTGGCAGATTCATGATCACATAGAATACACAACTATACATAAAAAATAAAAATAATAAACACTCAGATAGACTGAAACTATCCCACCAGACTTACAAATCAATTCCTATAGCTCTATCTTACGATCCAATTCCAAAACTAGTGCTCTGATACCACTTAAATTGTCACAACCCAATACGATAAGAATGGATCCTATCATGTTAAGTTGCGACGGCGAACCCCAGGATCTAGCTTTGGAATTTTTTTGCTTTCAAAACACAATGAATTACAGAACTACAGAGCTGCTACAAACATCTAAATATACAGAAAACTCATCAATCATTTTCTTCTTTCTTTCATCAAAAATAATGTACAGTACAGTGCATGGCTATAAATAGAAAGTACATAACAGAAAAGCAACTAGCCATGATTATACAAAAATTAAAAGTATAAAAAATACTGATGACTGTAATTCAGATCTTGAACGGCTAGTCTGACACTTCTTTTCCTTTCCTAGAACCTGAAAACCATGAAAATAACCACAGTGAGCTAACAGCTCAGCAAGATCACACTAGCCGATCTAAATTCCCAGATCCACTCACAAAACTAAAATCAAATAACAAAATATAGATAGTAGATAGGCTTAAAAAAATTCTAATAATCATACAGAATTCAGAGAATCCAATAGAATTTAGATATTATCACAATTCATAGAAATCATCAGATCACAAACAAAGAAAACTGAATCAAATGCATTTCACAGAATCGTACAAATCACATTGTAAATCACATATCAGATCACATGTCCCTGACCCAGATAGAATCTCAAAGAATTCTGGCCCCTTATGCCTCCCTTTGTGTTTACAGCACCAGAACATAACAGATAGACTGAATTATCAAATCAGAATTCGTTTTCATATTCTCGAACCCATACATAATCTCAAAGGATTCTGGCCCCTTATAACTCCCTTCTGATATCATTCAGATCATATAAAACATCAAATCATATCACATTAGAAGAGATCAAATATATATCAAAATACAGTCAGAATGTATAACGACACACAACAGAAAATCCAACGAATCAAAATTCACAGTTTCAAAAAATTTCCAAATTACCAGAGATCATGCACAACCTCATTGCAAGACTTTTATTGTACTGAAGCACTATTTTTCGACATCCAAAAAATTTTTTATTCAATAAAAATTCCTTAGATTTCAAAACACCCAATAAAAAATTTCCAGAAAATATTCAAAACGTGCAAAATTTTAATCTCTACAACATACTAAAAGTTACGTGGTAAAAGTTTTACCGGTGCAAAGTTATAACCATTTTTCGCTGACGGAAATAAAATTTTAATCAGAAAATTCGTCAAAACTCACATTTCTGAAAATTGAGAAAGGCATAATGTGCCTTACCTCAAGTTGATCAACTTTCCCAACTGCGGCGACAAACGAAAACGGACCGAAGTTGTCCAAAATACGGATTTCTTCTTCTTTTCCTTCTCTTTCTCTCTCTAGCCATTTTCTCTCTCTTTAAATCCAACGGCTGAGATATTTAATGGGCTGAGATCTTTTCAGTTCGTCCCGGATGATATACTCGTTCGTCCCGAACGATCAGTTCTTCGTATGGATGAAATTATTGGACGATCGGTTCGGGAAAATTTTCTATTTAGTTCGTACAGACGAACTAGTTTGTACAGAAAGTTCGTACGGGACGAACCTGCACCAAAAATCTTGATTTCTCAGTTCGTACAGACGATTCGTACAGGTTTGTACGGGACTAACCAGCACCAAAAATCTTGATTTTCAAGGGTTCTCACACTTCATGCCTTAGAGCTCTCTTGAGTCTGTAACCTACGGTTTAAGCCTTCAAATGTCCCAAGGGTCCCAATTATGTAGAGATAGGAGATTTATTTGTAGATTTTGAGAGTTGCATGATCCGTAAATTTTGAGATCATGAACAATTTTGGAGTGCTACATCGGACGACCCAGACTGATTCCCTTGATCATGAGACATTCATTCAGCATTTAAGTGCATTAATGATGTCAAAATTAAACAATTTTTGGCTTTTTAGATTCGTCGCTGGTATACCACTGCGAAATGTTCCGACACACAAAAAGTTTGTAGGTTATTAATTGATTATTTTTTGTTTGTTTTTGCTTAAGAGAGCACTTATAAGAAAGAAGAATTTTTTTTATTTCTAATTAAATTTCTTTTAATTCATTAGTGTGTAGTTAGAATATGGAAATTAAATTAAAAGTTATTCTTTTAGTTGAGTCAAGTCATTGCTTAAGGTTCTACAAGTCTTCATTGATCTGGAATTTTTGATTTAGTGAGAATGACATATGCGACTTTAAATCCTTCCTACATGATCAATGATATATCCCCAACTTAAATATTTTTTTTCTTAGATTCTTTATTTTTTATTTATTGTCATTGTGGTTGAATGTGAACCTTTAATTAACACGTGATGCAGACATATCGTCTATGACTATTCTTCTGCACATGAAAGGGCCCTTTTTTAAACACGCATGAGTGATACATAATTGCAGCAAATGATCGAATGGTTTGCTCGAATAACAACCATAGGCATAATATGGCTTTCGGAGCATATTTCATCATCCTTCTATTGTTTCTTTTGGTTCCATGTTCTACGGATTGTAGAGCCATAATTGACGAAGAAATTCCCCAAATCTTAAGAGGTTAGTAATTATATGCAGAGCTTTTTTCTTCTTCTTCTTCTTCTTCTTCGCCTACAAGGAAGGGATCGAAAGAAATATTAGCCAATAAATTTATATGACCACTAATTGCAGTTGCAGGTGATTTTGTTTCAAAATTATACATGAATATAATAGATCTCACAAAAAGAAGAAAATTGGAGACTGCTACTCCAATCGGAGATTTTCCTCCGACTGATCCTAATTTAACGAACCCACCACAATGTCTCATATGCGATTATGTGCCACCACCATGTGATTGTCAGGAATAGGCAATTCATGATTTTCATCAATAAATGAATTATAAAGATCATGAACGACAGTTGTAATAATAAAAGCTTGAAACTTTTCAGAGGAAAAAGAATTTCGAGGCTGTTTGTATTATTCAGATATTTGTGTGTGTGATTAATATGCCATTATTTATAATATTTTATGTTGTTATGCAACTCTTAAATACCACTGTGCTTAATTTTCATTCATTAGGGAAGGCATCTTTGGTTGATCTATTGAAGTTATAAAATATGTTTTTAGAAGAATCATCATTCCCTCATTTGGTCAATTAGATAAATGTGGTGGAGTTTGTAGAAGCAACTTCTTATCAGATTTCTGAAAAGAATAAAAAAAATAATGTACAAAAAAAAGTAATAAGTTTTTGATGTTAGAGAAACTTTTTTTTTGATAATTTCAGAGCATAATAGTATTCTCTTATTAAATTTAAGTGGATTTGAAGAATTTAGAGCAATACTTTTTAATAATTTTTGCTCCAATCAACTTTGTTGCGTCCTGGAGTATGCACGGCGGTAGAGAAATATAAAGCTTAACGTCTTAGTATTGTACGAAGATTTGGCACGCAATCAGATAAGAGAGAGAGGGTGTATAGTACTCATAAGAGACACTAGAGTTTTTATGTGGAAACCCCTGAAAGGGGGAAAAACCACGGGGCCTGGCCTAGTTTGAATGAACCCACTAGTATTTGTAGTTGATCACAAATAAGGCTCTCTGTTTGGGGGAAGGACTTGGCTTGATATAGCCAATATACATCATATAAAGTGCATTACATGGTGGGAATCAATATATACATGTTTGTTGGGTCGGCTGACCATAGTTGGCAGGCGACGGAGGTCGGAAGGACCATAGTTGGTGGGAGACAAGGGTTAGAAAGACCGGTGTCTGGTGATGGAGGTCGAAAGGATCATGATTGACAGCGTTGCAGGTTAGGAAGACCGTAGTCTGATAACAGAGGTCGGAAGGACCATAGTTAGCTGGAGACGGGGGTCAAAAAGACCATAGACGTAAGGTGGTGGTCTGGCAGAAGTCCGAGCCTCAGGTGGCGATTAGGCAGATGTCCGAGCCTCAGGTGGTGGTCCGGCAGATGTCCGGGCCTCAGGTGGTGGTCCGATGGGACTCAGGGCGTCAAGCGGTGGTCCGACGGAGTTCAAGACACCAGGTGGTGGTCCGGCAGGCTCAGGGCGTCAAGCGGTGGTTTGGCGGAACTTCGGCGGTGGTCGAGGAGGAGCAAGGAGGCAAGAGCGATCTTCTTTCTCTTCCTTCTTCTCTCTTGGCTTCGATCCCCCTTTTCAAGAGGAAATGTGATTCTATTTATAGAATTCTTGAGTGGCATGGCTTATAAATAAGTGGAAGATCAAGGGTAAATTGGGAGTGGTTTGTATGGACGGCCGATCTTGATTCCTGCGATCATACACCGTTCAATGGACCTTTGACTATCTTAATGATATCATAATTTGATGATCTTATGCTCATTGGATTCGTCTGGTCAAGCCGCTCGATTCGACTATAAGCATGTTACGATTGGAGACTGTTTGGTAACCCAAATTGTGGTTTGATCCTTACAAAAGTGCTTCGAGTCTTTGATTTGGGCCCATTTGGACTTGGATTGGGTCAATTCTGGTGTCGTCGGGTTCGTATTTCCAAGACGCTCAGTTCGACTATAAGTTTGCAGAAATTGGAGTTTAGATGATCACTGAATTAATTTTTGAAGTTTCCAACTTGATTTTGCTTCGAGATTCGTGCCTTACCAAGATAATTTTTTGATGATATATCAAACTTTAAAAAAAGCTTCAAAATCTAGAAATAAAAAAGGCAAATAATACATCTAAAAAAAAATACAGTATAATTGGCACAAATCTCAAGGCATTATCTAATTTAAAAACTTTCAAAATTAAATTCATAATTATCTAAACTTTAATTTTAATAAACTTATTATTGAACCGAATGTCCTGACAAAACAAACCTATTGATAAGAGTGAAAATGAACCTAAATCATGCATTTGAAATATAATTGGAAACTTTTAGACATTAATTAATGAACGAAAGGATATTCATATCTTGCATACTTATAGTAAAATGATAGATAAATACTTTATGATTAAGTGGATCAATATAGACCATTTGGTAGAGTGTTTTAGATTCTGACCAAATCTTTACTACTATAAAATGTGGATTGTGATTCTTCCCTTAAGTAATTCTCATCGTTGATTTTTTTTTAAATTAAAATCAATCCGCATTATTTGATTTTTTTTCGCACTCGCTAATAAAAGCAGTAATCTACATAAGAAAATCCCCTTCCTCCGCACTATTTGATTTGTGCCTCTTTGAATTCCGCTCCCATCAATTTCTTTCTTCGGCTTCGTATGAGGACTTTTGAAAGGGCCACTAAAAGGAGTTTTTTCGCCTTCTTCGCATGTACGCCTTCACATGAGGACTTTTGAAAGAGTCGCTAAAAATTTCTTATACTAGAAATATTTATATTAAAAAATAACTTAAAAGAAACAGTAAAAAAAAATTTGTCCCAAAAAAAATCTTAATTTGTTGAGTTCTTTTTAGTTGTCAAAACAAGGTGCTTTTCGTTGAATATGACAATTTTATGCTCTTAAAACTAAAACCAGATCACTTTTAACTGCTAATCCAAGTTATTTTGAAGATACCAAAATAAGGGAGTTCCTTTTGAATATGGCAAACTTGTTCTCTAAAAAACCTAAAGCAGATATTTTAGCTGTTAAACTGTTGTTGCTGTCTAATTGGTTATGCTACTCTTTTGTGCAACACCGTTGGAATCTCCACTGCATAAAAAAATTTATTCTCTAGAAATCAGAGCCTCTGATTCGTTTACATTTTTTGCTGGACAAAATTTTAAACTAAACATAATATATAATTTATTTATTTGATTTGGCTTTTTTTTTTTAAATTAGAGTAGCTAAAGTCTCCTATTTAACAGGCGACTAGCTTCTTGACTGATCAAAAAGAAAAGTCAGCACAACTGACTGGTTCGTTGATGTGGCAGCGACTAAGTCAACTGTCAAACGGGCGACTTGTTTATATTACCTTTTTAAAGTTTTTTTTTTCTCCCTGCACACCTATCATCTACCTGTTCATCTATTCGTGCTCTTCGTCTGTCATTTTCAAATCCGTCGAGGTCATAGTTTCTTGTTTTTTTTTTTTGGAGTAAATGTTGTGTAGAAATAGTAGTGTAGCTTAGTAGCTTTGTTTTGCTATTATATATATATATATATTGCTTAAGAAAGCACTTATAAGAAAGGAGAATTATATATATATATTTTCTAATTAAATTTCTTTTAATTCATCAGTGTGTTGTAAATTAGAATATGGAAATTAAATTAAAAGTAGTTCTTTCAATTAAGTCAAGTCATTGCTTAAGGTTCTACAAGTCTTCATTGATCTGGAATTTTCAATTTAGTGAGAATCCAAGTTAAATATTTTTTTTCTTTGATTCTTAATTTTTTATTTTTTGTCATTGTAGTTGGATGTGAACCTATAATTAATTTGTGATGCAGCCATACTTGACTATTCTTCTCCCATGAAAGCGCCTTTTTCAAACATGCACGACTGATATATAATTGCAGCAAATGATCGAATGATTTGCTCCACTAGTCATAGGCATAATATGACTTTCAGAGCATATTTCATCATCCTTCTGTTGTTTCTTTTGGTGCCATGTTTTACGGATTGTAGAGCCATAATTGGTGAAGAAATCCTCCAAATCTCAAAAGGTTAGTAATTATATGCAGAGCTCTTTTTTTTTTCTTCTTCTTCTTCGCCTACAAGGAAGGGATCGAAAGAAATATTAGCCAATAAATTTATATGACCATTAATTGCAGTTGCAGGTGGCTTTCTCTCAAAATTTTACACGAATATAATGGATCTCACAAAAAGAAGAAAATTGTCTGATGATGATACACCGAATGAACCTGGGACTATCATAATTTAACGAACCCACCTAGCTGTCTCAGATGCTATCATGTGCCACCACCATGTAATTGACATACATAGGCAATTCATGATTTTCTTCAATAAATAAATTATAAAGATGATGAACAATAGTTGTAATAAATAAAAGCTTGAAATTTTTAGAGGGAAAGAATTTAGAAGCTGTTTGTACTATTCAGATACTTGTGTGTGTGATTAATATGTCATTAATTATAATATTTTATGTTGTTATCTCACTCTTAAATATTACTGTGCTTAATTTTCATCTTTGGTTGATCTATTGAAGTTATAAAATATGTTTTTAGAAGAATCATCATTTCCTCATTTGGTCAATTAGATATACGTGGTGGAGCTTTTAGAAGTAACTTCTTATCAGATTCTTGAAAAGAAAAAAAAAAATAAAAAAAATGTACAAAAAGGAGTAATAACTTTTTGATGTTGGAGACACAATTTTTTGATAATTTCAGAGCATAATAGTAATCTCTGATTAAATTTAAGCTGATTTGAAGAATTTAGGGCAATAAAGTTTCTACAAAAAAAAAAAAATTGATTCACAATTTATATATATAATAATTCAAAGAGATTGTTGTTAAAATATTAAATATTATTGTGTATTAGTAATATTATCTTCCAAGTGCCATTATTATAAATAAATATTAATTCAACTTTAATTTTCTTATGTAAAAAATTCTGAAAAATGGAAAAATCACAGGAGAAGGACATTGGTTCAATATAGCAAATATACATTGTATATAGCACAATACATAGTCAGAAAATGGCATGAAAGCTACTCTTAGGAGAGTATTGGCCTGTTTGTTTGATCAATAAGATCGTAGTCATCGGGCGACGGAGTTAGAAGGGATCGTAGTCGGCAGATGACGGTGGTCGGAAGAACCGTAGTCGATGAGCGACTATGGAGGCATTCTAAGAAATTTTTTAGTTTAGAGTACATATCAATAGATGTCAACCCAGAGCGGAATTTTAAATAAATTTTTGTGTAAAATCTTAAGATTGTTTATGATAGACTCAAAGGTGAAACACAAATAAATATTTTATGTCAAACATAAATATTATTTATTTCTTTATCAAATCGGGAGATTTTTCTATTTTTGATGTTATCCTTATTATAACGTTAACTAAGATAATATAGCACACTACTACAACAAATTATTATATTTTAAACTTGAATATTTTTTAATATTTTAATTTAAATAATTTCCAATATTTTAAATTTAAATTTAAATAATATATTTAAAATTGAAAAGAAAAGTCTATTATATATTTCAAATTAATTACTAAAATATTGGTACTTCAAATTATATTATTTCAGAAACTTGTATTTTCTCATTTAAAAATTTATATTTAAAGTAAAAGAATAAATATAGATTTAATTAATATATTCCTTAATATTTAATTTAAAACTATTATCTATATAAATATATATAATTTTTTAATTAAATAGCAAAACTAATGATAAATCGATCCAATTGTGAAACTAAAGCTACCCCATTACTACCGAAATTAAGTTCCCAGAAAATATATCATACTCAATCTATTTATTTATATATATATAATTAAAAAAAAGTAATAATTGCAAACAATAAAGAAGAACAATAATTGAAGAAAACTTATACATCCTTAATTCCCAAAATAGAAAACTTATACATCAAATATTTAATTAATAGGAAGAAGAAAGCCAGAGAGTTGGGGAAAGAGAAAGAGACGTGGAAAGACTGTGGAGAGAGATACAAGGTGAGACAGAGTTAAATAATTTTTTAATATTTAAATTAATATTTAAAATTGATATTTAAATAATATTAAATAAAATAATATTTAAGAGATATCATATAAAAATGTACAAATTATAAATAATATTTAATTATTGTATTTTGAATTAATAAAATTTAAATATTATATTTTACTTTGAGTTAAATAAATTTAAAACATTGAGATTAATGAAAAAAATATCTGTAATTATGAACAATTTATATTAAAATGAACATAAATTTTACTCTTTTTTTTAATTAATTTTTAGTATAAAATTTTTTATTTTATTAATCTTAAGTAAACCGAATAATTTTTAAAATTTTCTTTGTTGAAGTTTTATCAAAATATTGTAACGTAAATTTTGTCTCAGGGAAGAAGTGATAGGCACAGATTAAAATTTCTATTAAAGTAATTTTCTACTGTAGGTAATAGTAGTCTCGTCAGTCAAAAAAAAAAAAAAAAAACTTCCTTTGTGGCCCCTGCCAGACGCCCAGACCCTTTCTGCCAAAAACGTGTTCTGGCAGTTGATCGTTGATTTCCTTGCCTTCTCCCTCTATCTTGCATAACATTACGAGCTTCCATTAACATCCTGCAAGCTAAGCTGTTCTCCTCAGCAAGCTCAGACATGGCGATGATCTTGGATGCTTTTAAGAGCAAATTCTCTACTTTGCTCGCTGATTTTGTCCATGAAGAGGTGATCGTGCTGCTAGGTGTGAAGGATGAGCTTCAAATGCTACGTCGTCGGATGAGGAGCATCCAATGTAATACAAGGGGCTAAGGTGAGCTGCGGGTATTCTATTACTAAATCAATGCTGCAAACCGTTCTTAGTGATTCTGTTGCTTCGGTTCAAAGACTTTTTCTTCTTTTAGATCATGTGTGGAGGACGGACGAGTGGGTTGATTTGTTTGCAGTCCCGTTGTACAACTCTAACGAGAGTGTACATTCATTCTGTGACGCATCTTTCTGAAGAGAGCAGTTGAGATATGCTTCGTAGGAGGCTTTTCTCAGAGGAACAAAAGGATCTAGCGAATGGCTTGAAGGAGCTAGGATTAAAGATAGTAAACAAATCTGAAGGCTTTCCTATTGCAATCTAAGTCATTGCTAGTGTTCTTGCCAGAAAAAAGCGCACTAGGAAAGAGTGGGAAGCTTCTCTTAGAAATGATGTGTGGTCCGTTAGCAAGCTTCCCGAGGAGCTTAGAGGAGCCCTGAACCTTAGTTTTGAAGATCTACCTTCACATCTCAAGCAATGTTTTCTATATTTCTCTTTATATCCTGAGGATGCGTGGTTAAATCCCATTGAGTTTGCTCAGTTTTGGGTGGCTGAAGGATTCATAACAAAGCAGCAAGATTCATTAATGGAAGATTTAGCAAAAGAATGCTTCAACTAGTTACTCAATCGAAATCTTTTGCTGCCAAAAGGTTCTTGTGGTGAGTACAAAATGCAGGATCTTGTCAGATCTCTAGCTATATTTTTTGTCTAAAGAAGAAGCTTCTTTTGGAGCCTTGAATGTGAGGAATTCCACCACATCAATTAAGCTTCATACCCTATCAGTTGTAAATCAAAAAGCAACAATTGAAATACTAAATTCTGTTGCAGGAAGCCCTAAGAATATTGCTTGCTTCATCTATTATTTGATGATGACAGATTGATGTGGCTTTCGCATCTACATGTCTGGGACATTTCCAATACACAAAGTCAAGTACTTCTTGACTTTATAGGAAACCTAATGCGTTTGAGGTGTCTTGATTTGAGAGGTTTTAATATAAAGACAATACCAGAATTCATAGGGTAATTAGCGAACCTATAATTCTTGTACATACGTCCTTGCATAATTTTGGAACAGCTTCCTAGTGTAATCACTGTATTACACAATCTTAGGCTCCTTAATATTGATGAAACGTCTATTCTTTCATACCAAAAGGAATAGAAAAACTACAACAACTTAGTTATCTGAGTGGATTAGTGGTGGTCAACAATGATTCTAGCAGCAGTAAATTGTAAGAGTTGAATTCTCTGAAACAGATAAGAACGCTTGTTTCACTTTGAGGTCTCTTCAAGTTGTCAATGTTGAGCGTTCTTATCTATTTCAGAGAATTCAACTCTTCCAATTTGTTGCTGCTAGAGTCCTTGTTGACCACCACTAAACCACTAAGATAATTAAGCTGTTGTAGTTTCTCTATTCCTTTTGAAATGAAAATAACAGGTGTTTCATCAATATCAAGACTCCTAAAATTGTGTAACAGAGTGATTCCACTAGGAAGTCGTCCCAAAATTTTGCACCAACGTATGTACAAGAATTGTAGGTTTGTTAATTACCTTATGGATTCTGGTATTGTCGTTATATTTGAATCGTTCAAATTAAGATACCTCAAATACATTAGGTTTCCTATAGAGTAAGGAAGTACTTGAATTTGTGTTCTGAAATGTCCAAGATATGTATATGCGAATGCCGCCTCAATCTTTCATCATCCAATAATAGATCATAAGATAAAGCAAACAATGTCCTTAGGGCTACCTGATCTACAACATAATCGAGTATTTCAACTGCTGCTTCTTAATTTACAATTGATAGATAACGAAGCTTAATTAATGTGGTGGAATTCCTCACATTCGAAGCTCCAAAAGAAGCTTAGACAAAAAAATAGTTAGAGATCTGCCAAGATCATGTATTGTGTAGTCATTCAAAATATCTTTTGGCAGCAAAAGATTTTGATTGAGTTTATATCTATATATCTTCATTTGTATCATTTAACCAATCATCTTTTTTTTTAATATTGTATTTATACTTGTTAATTCAATTATTTTAACTTGTAATAGTTTTTTTTTCTATCACCACTCAAATGGTTTATTTTATTTTAGTTACCTCGCTCAAAATTTTCATTGATAAATCTTATGCAAATAAAAAACAATCTTTTTGATTTGAAGTTTATTATAACATGCTCAATTTTCACTTTATAATTATTCAAATTTATTTTCTTAACTTCTTATGGATATATCTATCCAAAATATTGACGGTTGGATGCAACCTATGTAAAAATTCGATGATTTCGCCCATATAATTAGATGAAAATATTTATATGAATGATAGTACAATCTTCTAATATTATAATGAATTTATGAATATTTAATACTTCAACTATATAAAAAAGATAAAATTTTTATTCATACGCCACCAAAAATTATCTTTTATACAAATCTTGATGCAAATTTGAATTAGAAACTTCTAGAATTAAAATTGAGACCATTTGATCTATAATTTCTGGCAAACTTATAGTAAAGTTAAATATCTCAAGGAGACGAACCTAACGACATCCAATCTGATCCAATCCGAGCCCGAATGAGTCCAACTTAACAATCTAACGTCTATTTGGAAGTTTTAAAACATTAATTGGACTATCAAATAATATCCGAATATGGCATGATTATAGTCGAATTGTGCGACTCGACAAGATGAGTCCAACGAGCCAACAATCACTCAATTCTGACATCATTAAGGCACTTAAATGCTCGATAAATTCTTTATGATCAAGGGAATTAATATGAGTCTTCCAATTAAACACTCCAAATATGCTCTTGATCTTCTCTATATTTACTAGCCATGCCCACTTCCCAAAAACTATAAATAGCCCCCCATTCTTCATTTGAGGGAGGAGGAATAAAATGAGCCCTTGCCGTCGACCACCGGCTGTCGTCGGACTTCCGTCCATTCGTCGCCTGCTGTCAAATCTCTTCCTGACCACTGTTCATCGTCAGACTTTCGTCCGTTCTCCGACTATCATCATAACTCTTCTTTTATATTATCAATGTCGGATCTCCCCCCAAATATCGCCGCCTGCCGACTACGATCTTTTCAACATCCGTCACTTGCCAACTACGATCTCTCCAACCATCGTCTCCAGACTACAATCTCCTCGACCATCGTCGCTCGACTATGGTCCTTCCAACCACATTCACCTAACTATCGCATTTCCAACCTCTATCGCTTGTCGAATATGATCCTTCCGACCACCATCACTCGATTATGGTCGTTCTGACCTCCGTCGCCCAACTACGATCCTTCTGACCACCATCATCGACTACAATCCTTCCGGCCTACATTGCTCGTCGAATATGGTCGTGCCGACCAAACAAATATGTCAACACTGATTTTTTCAACTCCCACCTTGTAATGCACTCTATATGATGTATATTTGCTACATAGAGCCAAGGTCTTTCCCTAATAAAGGGTCTCATTTCTAATTAACTATAACACTAGCGAATTCATTTAAATGGCCAAGGCTCCATGATTTTTCCTTTTTAAGGGGTTTTCATATAAAAATTCTGGCGTCTCTTATGAACGATGCACCCCTATCTTTCATCTGTTTGTATGGTGGATCTTCATACAAAGATAAGACATTAAACTTTGTTTCTCTCTACCGTCGTAAATATTCCTAGGCGCAACATTAATAATTATAGATAATTGAAAAAACTCTTTTTTGTTTTGTTAAAAAAAGTGTTGAATTGAGCATTAAAACTGATTACAAATCAATTAAAATTACCTAAGCTTTCGAAACCAAAGTTTTCTCCTTTGTACGGGAATTCAGTTTTAGGACCTTGATTTAGACCCCTACTTTGTCTTCCTGCTAAGCTTTGTCTCTTACAAAAACATATTAAATTCAAAAGATTGATATATACATAAAAAAATAATAATAATGCAAACATTAATATATTTGTGCATCATAACTTTAGTGCTTGAAGTCTTATAGAGTTTTTCAATCTATAGTTCTAACATATTTGGACTATAATTTTATTACAATTAGAATTTAAATGATTTTAAATTTATTTCTAAAAATATTTTTTAATGCATTGTGTCAACATCCATATTTCAAGAAGGGATCATAGTTAGAGTATCTTATTCGAGCAATGCTGATTGGAAGATTGCAGTCGGAGGAATGTTATCAAATGAGGTTGGTTGGAGAATCATAATTAGATGCTGTTGGTTGGATGGCGATGATAAAATGGAGATCATGGCAGAGATAAAGTGGTGGTCCAATGGTGGTCTCAGTTAGAGCTCTATAATTATTTAAGCCTCCAAGCTCTTTTGATCTCAAACCAAGGCCTAAGCCCTCATTCATCTAGAGAGTGGGGTACTTATAGATTTTTATGAATGACATATTCCATAAATATAAACAAAATATGAAACACTCCATTAAATAACTCATTTTAATTCTCTCAATCAAAAATTATCCTATCAGCATTTAAGAACCATAATTATGTCGTTAATTAGACAGTCTTGGTCTCTTTAGATTCATTTCTCAAGATACTTGATTTGATTATAAGCATGCAAGATTGAATATTCTTTGGTCATCCAACCAAAATCTCGAAGAATTCAATTGTGTTTCAAGTGCTTGATTTGGATTAATTTGGACTCGAATTAGATTACTTTTGATGTCAATGAGTTCTTCTTATTACGTCGTTCAATTAAATATAAGTTTGCAACAATATAAGCGAACAATTCTGAATTTAATTTTAAAAATGTTCTCTTTCTAATAAGCATCTATATTCATATTCACTTTAGGAGGCTTTTGAGGGCATATCAAGCATCAAAACTGGCAATAAATAGATCAAAATCACATAAACTTATCAAACTAAACGTTATATCTTACTACGAAAATTAAATTTTAAAAATTTGGCTTCTATCCCTACTCCTTAATTTGGTATATATAAGTGCAAGTGGTATACAGGTGTAAGGCTAGGATTAGAGGAGTTTGTTATGATCTAACAGCCTACCTTGAGGCTGCGCAGAGAGATGTTGTTCTGGTTGCCTACTGTGGTAGAAGAGTGCTGAGTTGCTTTTACGCCCCCGTAAATTGATGGTGGAACTGATTGAATTGTTTGTTTGGATCTGAGAAGTGTAAATATGTTGGTGGAGAGCGGTTTGGTGAGAATGCCTACTATTTGATCAATGGTGCTGATGGGTGCAACTGTGATCTCATTAGATTGAACATGGTCCCTTATGAAATGGAAGTCAACCTTGATATGTTTGGTGTGAGTTTGGAACACCTGGGTTATTGGCGAGTGCAATGACCAGTGTGTTATCACAATAAAGTGGTGTCGGTTGAATTGGATTAATATGAAAATTAAAGAGACTATGCCTAAGCTAGATTACGTCAGTTACCGCTGCTGCTAGGGAGTTATACTCTACTTCTGTGAAGGATCTCGTACCATTGTTTGTTGTTAATTCACTATCCAAGAGATAAGTGCGGTGCTAAGATATGCACAATAGCCTGATGTTGTGCGACGGTTGAGGGGTTGGTGGCCCAGTTGGCGAATGCTGTGAGTTTGAGGTTGGACTTGGATATGGGAAGTCCAAAGTTTGTTGTGCCTTGAAGATATCGGAGCATGCACTTGAGCAGATGGAAATGTTGTGACAGAGGACAATGCATATGTTGGCATAGTGTGTTCACAACGAAGGCAATATCGGGGCGGGTAATGGTGGCATATTACAGGGAACCCGTGAGCTGTCTATAGGTGGATGGGTCGAAGGAGAGGATGTCAGTGGGTATATTGGTGGGAGGTTTGGTATATGATGGGTTGGAGACAGGATTGCATTTGGATAGACCTGCTTGGTGTATGATGTTATGAATGTAAGGTGTTTGGGAGAGATGAAGGTGATTTCCATAAGAGGTAATGTGGATGCCAAGGAAGTTGGTAGGGAATCCCAAATGTTTGATAGAGAAATGAGTGTTTAGTGAGGAAATGATGTGAAGTAAAGAATTGGGGTCACTACCCGTTAAGATAATGAAATCTACGTAGATGAGAAGATATGCTTTAATTTGGTTTTGATGAAGGATAAATAGGAATGGATCAAAATTGCTGTGGTGGAAGTCAAGTGAGATCAGGTGAGTAGAGAAGGTCTTAAAACATTGACAGGGAGTTTGTTTGAGACCGTATAGAGATTTTTGGAGTAAGCAGACATGGTGAGGGAATTGAGTGTCCTTAAATCCTTTGGGTTGATTCATGTAAATGGGTTCATTGAGGGGTCCATGTAAGAAGGTGTTGGTTACATCAAGTTGATGTATTAGCCAAGAGTTGGTGATAGCAAGTGTGAGAAGTACGCAGATTGTGGGAAATTTTGCAATTGGGCTGAAGGTTTCTGTATAATTGAGGCTGTATTCTTGTCGGTGGCCTTGTGCAATAAGTTTGGCCTTGTATCTGGCTATCCTTAGCTTGCCATTTGGTTTTGTAGGTCCAAAGTCACCCAAGGATTGAGGCATTAGGTGGTGAGGGAACAAGAAGCCACATTCCTTTGCTTTTGTAATGCTAGAAATTCACTTTCCATGGTAGACTGCTAATGAAAGTATTTAGAGGCTTCAGTATAAGTTGTTGGATCGGAAGGTGTATGTGATAGTTGGTGATTGAGGTTGAGAATTTGTTTGGGTTTGAGTGAGCCAATTTTGAAGCGAGTGAGCATTGGATGGGAGGAGGGTATGGTAGTGGGTTGAGGTGGGAGTATGGGATTGGTCACGAGTTGTAGTCGTGGGGGAAAGATGAGGAGGGGGAAGGTAGAGCTAGAGTGTGGGAGTTGAGTGTGAGGGGTTCAACTGAAGTTTTAGATAAGTGTTGATTATTGGAGGTTGGAGTTTATTGATTTAAAAATGAGGGTAGAAGGAGATGAGGATTGGGGTGAGGTTGGCCAGGTAGAGTGATGAATTGAGGTGGTTGGATGACATAGGGAAAATGGGATTCATCAAATATAACATGACATGAGATGTATATATGATCCAAGTTAGGTTCTAGGTATTTGTAGCCTTTGTATGAAGTAGCGTAGCCGATGAAAACTTATGGAGGTGATTTGATGGAGAGTTTGTGGCAGGCATTTTGTGGCAATAGAGGAAAGAAAGCACATTCGAAGACCCGAAGATGGGAATATGTAAGGGAATGTTATTAGAGAAGTTGGTATGGGGATTTATTGTAAGTGGTGGGAGATGGCATGAGATTTATGAGGTATACTGCTGTGAGTAATGTATCTAGCCATAGATGATATGGGAGGCTTCCCATATGGAGTAAGGTGCGGGTGGTTTCGAGAATGTGTCTGTGTTTGCGCTTGGCTAAACCGTTTTGCTCGGGTGTATAAGGACAACTTATTTGATGATTGATACCATGTGATTTGAGGTAGTTTTGAAACCTGTGATTTAGGAATTCAGTGTCACTATCACTGCAGATATGTTTGATGAGAAGAGAACATTATTTTTCAATAGCTGAATGAAAATTTGTGAATATGGAGAACACATCAGGTTTGTGCATAAGTGGAAAAACCCAAGTATAGCGAGTAGAGTCATCTACAAATAATATGTAATATTTGAAACTTTGATTAGAATAGATTGGGGAAGGTCCACATATATCCATATGTACTAATTTTGGTGGTTTGTAAAGATGACTAGAAGATTTAGAGAAAGGAAGTTTATGATCTTTGGAGGTCTTACATGAAGAGCATGAAGTAGTAAATTTAGAAATAGCCAGGTAACGATGTTGTTTGGAGATGGTGTTGAGTACTTGCTGATGTGGATGACCAAAACGATGATGCCATTTGGAGGGAGGATGTATTGGTGGCGGACAGGGCTTGAGTATGACAGTTGTGGTTGGATGAGGCAAAGATGTGATATACTCCATCTTTATATAGTTCGGTGAGGAGAGTTGTATTGATCTGCGAATTCTTTATTTGAAGTTCGGATGCATCAAAGAGAATGTTAAGATTATTATCATTGGTGAGAGAAAAATTGAGAAAAGATTGTGAGACAGACATGGGAGATGAAGTAAATTTAGAAGGGAGAGCTTACGGGTCAGAGTGGGGATGAGGCCTTGCCTGGAGTGAGCTATGGGAATGGTTCTGCCATCACTAATGGACACAATATCCTGATCACTGTACTCCTTTGGTTGAAGAAGATTGTCGACGTTGTTGGTTAGGTGGGAGGAAGCCCCCGAGTCGAGAATCCAATCGATTGTGGGATGTGAGTTGGAGGCAAGTAGAGATGTTGATGGGGTCAGATATTGAGTATTGAACCTGTGCCATCAGAGGTTAGCTGTGTCCCTTCTTTCTGCAAATTTGATAGGTATTAGCGATGAAGGAAGCAACAGGTGAGTGGGGTTGAGGGGGAATTGATATGGGAGAGGTTTGCAGAACAGAGTGACCTCGGTTGGAATAAGATGTGAAGCGACCGCATCCACGACCTTGGCCTCTGCTTATGTAGAAAGCTGCATTAAGGTTTGGAGTAGATGAGTCTTTGGCGAATTTTGTGGATAGGTTGATTTCTTTTCTTAATAACAGAGAGTAGAGGTCTTCAAGGCTAATGGGAGTCAGTTTGGTTTGGATGGAGGTCTTGAATGCCTGATATTGGCAAGGGAGTCCATTGAGTGTGTAGAGCAAAATGTCTTCACTGTCGATGGAGCAACAAGCTACGACAATGTTGTCCACAAGTGTCTTGACATTGGTGAGATATTGAAGCATAGTTAATTTTCCCATGGAGATATGACGAAGCTCATTCTTGAGTTGTATCACTCGCAACCTGTTGGTAGCTTGAAGTCTGCGTTTAAGCGTGCTCCAGATATCAGCACAAGTGTCTAGGTGCAAGACATATGGGAGAATGCTGGCGGTGACGGTGGAACATATGGTAGTGGCGAGTTTATGGTCTAATAGTGTCCATCAGTTGTATGCAACATTTGGTCTTGAAATGCCAGTGGAGTAGAGAAGAAGGAGGGGAGGTGCAGCAATGGATTTGTCGAGAAAATCGGCATATCTGTTTGCTTGAAACAACTTAAGGATTTGGGACCTCCAAGTGGAGTAGTTGTCGTTGGACAACAGGATAGGGACGATGGTTTTAATGTTAGAGATAAGGAACTTCAAGGAAGAAGGAATGGTGACGTCTTCTATGGTGACTGTCGTGGAAGCATCTTCGGTGTGGGAAGAGAAGGAAGCTGCCCTTTCAGGATGTACTGGGTTGTGAGCCGAAAACGATCTAATACCATGTAAGATGTGAGGTACATAAACCAAAGTATAACAGAGACATCTCAAGATGAGGAAATACCGATTGTCATTTTCATATAATAAATCTGTACACTTATTTACTGTAGCTAGTATGTGTATATATAAGTGCGAGTGGTGTACATGTGTAAGGCTAGGATTATATGAGTTTGTTATGATCTAATGGTCTGTGTTGAGGTTGTGTAGAGAGTTGTTGTTCTGGTCACCTACTGTGATAAAAAAGTGTTGATTTGCTTTTAAGTATCAAATACATTTCCTATTCCTTGACATATTAGAAGTACTTTTTGAATGTGTATATAATTATTTTATTGATTTAGTATCTATTTATTTTTATACATGTGCTAGGTTATGAGTTAGTTATTAAAGATATATTTGATTCTATTTTTTCTTTTTATTAATTGATATATTAGTTTTTCTTTAATATTCGATATTCTATTGATTCAAAAAAAAAATCATTTAATATATATTTTTATTATAAATCTTCACTTATATGGGTTTATATACAAATTTTTTTTTGTTTAAATGCATAACAATTTATGTTTATCTTAGCTCTAGAGATTTCTCTAATAAGATGAGATAATATCTCTTCATCATGTCAAAAATTATTGAGATATATTGCCTTATAGATTATGAGTGTGAAATTTTTATTAAATTATTGTATTTCTATTATATCATTTATATTTTGAAATAACTTTGGATCATAATATATTGATCAAATCTGAGTTAAAATAGAATTTAGAAAACTATAATGGAGAATTTTTTTTCCTAACTCTTATTTTGAAGGCAATGATGATGATTATCTTTCTCATGAAGGCTCAACACAACTACCTTCAAATACTGCCCTATTTTGACTTTGCATCTTTAATAGAACTTGTTATAACCCAAACCAGACATTTCACTAGTGAACCAACTGACCCAACTTTTTCTATCGCACATTTGCCATCTTTGATAAAAGGGTTATTCTGTAGAAGCAACCTTATGAAGTATTTCATTATTTCATGCAATACACGAAGCATGAGGGAGAAATAGAAAACAAAGAAACATGCATGCCAAACATGTTGACCTCGTTTTCTACGCATTCGCTCTCGAGCATGTTCGATTAGCTCGATTAAGTCGTGTCGAGCCTAATTTGATTCGAATTAGTATTGATCGTATGTTCAATTATGATTAATTAAATTATTTGGGTCAGATTGAACATGAATCGATTCAAGTTGGTTCAAGTTTAGCTTAAACTGGCACCTATTTGGGTTCAACCCTATTAAGATTAATCTTGCGAAATGAACTTGAGCCGAAATTGACTGTAACCGAGTCAAATCAAGTCTAATTTTGACCCAATTTCAACCTACTTTTCAAATTCTGAGTTCCATTCATATGAGTAGATCAAGAAATTTAATCGGACGGCCTGGCAGTTGACCTGAACTCTTCGCTCGTGATCTTCAGCGGTGTAGCAGAGATCCGGAGCAGTGTACATGCCTTATTCGAGCATTTTTACAAAGACAGAAGCAAGAGGTAAAAATTGCGGGCTTCCTCTTTGGAGTTTTAGCGTGCATTTCCTACATACGAAGCCCCGTCTCCATACTTTCAGAGATACCCAGGCGAAATCTCTCCCATTGGTTTTCTCTCTCGCGTGACCCAACCGAACCGAGCAACTCTTCCTACCCCTCCGGTCTCTGGCATGCGCACACCCAAGCGGAGCTCCCTCCCTTCCTCTGTCTTGTTCGATCCGCCCCCAAAGCCCCACCTTCGACATCTCCCTACTTCCGCCGAGCCAGAGCCCGTCCCTCTCGCTACCCCTTGTCCTAGCCGAACCCGACGTGAAGTCCCGAGCCCCATCCTTGACCTGCTGCAGCCGTCGATCTCTGCCCTAGCCGCCGGCTCTCCCTTATACTACAGGTCAATTCCACTTCTTCTTCGTTACATCTTATTCTTCCTCTTTCTCTACTACTTCTTCTTCTTCTTCTTCCTTGTCTTCCCTTCCACTTCTTCTTCTCCTTTTTCTTCTCTTTCTTTCTCCCTATGTCTCCATTGTGCTTTGTTTTGCTTTACAACAAAAATCAGTTACTTCATTTTGATTACTCTCAAGAAAATAAAAATTCTTTTCTTTTATGAATGTATTTTTTTTCCTTATTTTGTTTGTGACTTGTTTGGTTCATTGCTTCATTCATGATATCCACAAGATATTGAGATATTTAAATTTGAGATGATTTAATGTGCAAGATGTTGAACTATATTCATGCTCTTTGCTTTCCCTAATGTATAAGTCAAAAGGTGACAAGAGATTGTGATTTTGGTGGAAATGTTGGTTTGTTGACAGATTTAAGAGATTGAAATACTATCACTTGGTCCTTTCCTATTTTTTTTTTATATGAGACGATAGCTCTCTTATGTTGTAATGAATATAATATTCGTTGTCAAAGGTTTATGAGATACTTGCATCTCTAAGACCATGGGTAAATGGAATATCAGTAAAATAGAAGCATTCTATAGTTTGATTTATGATCTTTTTCTTGTTGAATATAAGTTACAATTAAAATGAAGAAATCTTTACTACTTCTCTTGATCTTCCTAAGTTTTGTTGGATTAGAAAGTTGAGATGAAATGTTCTTTGTTTTGACCCCTCTTTTACAATTAAGCATAAAAAAAAGAAAGAAAGAGTTTTCCTTCATTTCCCTTAAGAATGTGAGTGTTGTATGTATACCTTTGAATCACTAAATTTTTGATTGGTTTTCTTTCGCTTACACCTAAGGTAACATGTATTGATTGACCCTAATATTTCTAATGAATGTGGATCTTGTCATTAGTTAATTTCTGAGTTTCTGTTGAAAGGTTTGAAGGAGCATATATAAGATATGATGGCATATCCTTAATGCCATGACTTTAAGATTAGCGAAATATGTAAATGCGCATGTTTTATATGTCTCTAAATCAAGCATATTCTTTTGTAATGCTTTTCAAATCAGGGTATATTTAAGGATTTCATGAGGATGTGTAATTGTAAGATATTAACTTTCATGTTGACTTGTTCCAATTTTTTTTTTTGCAAACATTGCATACTAGTTGTCTGATGAAATGCCACTAAAAGAAAAACCATAATCGTTTTGCTTGTATTGAAGCTTTATATAATGATCTTGTTCATATGGAAATCTCCCAATACGTTATCTAGAGACTTATAAACAAAAATCTGAGAAAAAAAAATATATGTAGCTTTCTTGATTAATTATAACTCATGAAATTGATAGGTATACTTGATAACTCCGATCAAACACCGTCTCATGCTTTGTAAATGTATTTGATATGAGGGTTTTATATTGCATTTCTTTCTCTTCATTGTGATGTTGGGTATGATTCATTTGCTAAATCTCATCATGATCCAAGCATCTAAATGTATATTTGAGAGTATGATTTCTATACATTTTAGAATAAAATCTCAAACATAATTTTGCTCGCCAACTTTCATTGTTCTTCTACTGATAGGTTATTTACCATTATATAGATCAATGTGGCGATGAAAGTTCCTTAATTTTTGTAGTTGGTGATTAACTCGAACTTTGAGAAACATGTTGACTGCTAAGGGTTAAGTAGAGATGTTTGTATTCATGATCACATTTCAGTATCATATATTTATTTGGTGCCAAATGAGATTTGTTAGTTTTGTTGGAAGGTATATCTTGCAAATATGAATGAGTTTCATAAAGCTTATATATTGTTGTTAGAAGTTAAATTTAATATAAACAAAAAAAAAAAAGAATTAAACTCGTTACTCCATTTCGTTTTCCTTTGTGAAGGGTTATGTGGTGTATTGAACATGGAGCATGATTCTATTTATGAGTTTATATATATATATATATATATATATATATATATATATATATAGAGGGTGATGTTGAAATACTTGCATGACATAAACTTATGATTCTGTTCATTCATTATGCATTAAATGAAACGTCTATTATTGATGGTACTTGATATTTTCAAATATTGGGGAGGCTCTTCAGGAAGTACCATGCTAGATGAGTGTTAAACTTAAAATTAAATTCAAAATCCATCCAATTCAAAATCAAATTCAAGATCAATTAAAATCAAATCAAATTTCAAATTCAAATTTGTCAAATTCAAAATTAATCCAAATTAAATTCAAAACACATCACAGATTCAAAACTCTTCAAATTCAAATTTGTCAAATCAAGTTTTAGATTCAAACATCTTCAAATTCAAAACCAAATCAATTCAAATTCAAAAAATCATTCAAACCTCAAGTTCCAGAATCCTGACCTGATCCTCTGTATAGAACAAGTTTCTTCTATATACAATCATCCAGACCTGATCCTCTGTATAGAGCAAGTTTCCTCTATATACGATCATCCAGACTCGATTATCTATGCAGAGCAAGTTTTCTCTACATATGATCATTCAGACTCGATCCTCTGTGTAGAGCAAGTTTTCTCTACACATGATCATTCAGACTCGATCATCTATGCAGAGCAAGTTTCCTTTACATATGATCATCTAGACTCGATCCTCTGTGTAGAGTAAATTTCCTCTACACATGATCATCCAGACTCGATCCTCTATGTGAAGCAAGTTTCCTTCATATATGATCATTCCAGACTTGATCCTCTGTGTAGAGCAAGTTTCCTCTCCACAAGATCATCCGCTAGTGGTGGAGTACGCCCTTCATGTCACCATCCTAGCTTCTTCCATTTTTTTTCCTTAAGCATAGATGTGAGTCATCGTGTTTTTTTTCTTAGGATTAGATCTTCTAGTGGTGTAGCACGCCCTCTGTGGCACCATCCTAGATTCAAAATTCCGATTTGAACTTCTGTGGAAAGCAATGCTTCCTTCCCTCAGGGTCCTCCAGTCTTCTTTTCCTTAAGGATAGATGTGAGTCATCGTGCTTTCTTTCCTTAGGATTAGATCTTCTAGTGGTGGAGCACGCCCTCTGTGGCACCATCCTAGATTCAAAATCCAGATTCGACCTTCTATGGGAAGCAATGCTTCCTTCTCTTAGGGTCCTCCAGTCTTCTTTTTCTTAAGGACAGATGTGAGTCATCGTGCTTTCTCTCCTTAGGATTAGATCTACTAGTGATAGATAACGCCCTCTGTGGCACCATCCTAGTCTCAAAATTCAAAACTTTAAGCCTGATCTCCTATAAGAAGTAATACTATCTTCTTATAAGATCATCCAGTTCTCTTTTTCTTAGAATGAGTATTCTCCTTCTCTTAGGATTAGATCCCCAGTGATGGAGTAAGTCCTCTGTGGCACCGTCCTGAATTCAATTTCAAATTCTATAATCAAACTTTCTTTTCTTTAGGGCTAGGTTCTTCTTCCTTCCCTTAGGTTTAGATTTACTAGTGGTAGAGTACGCCCTTTATGGCACTACCCTAGAATAAAATTCAAACTAGATCCTCTATAGTTAGAAGTTCTTTCTTCCTATAGGATCATCCAGGTTCTCTTCTCCTTAGGGTTAAGTATTCTCTTTCCCGTAGGATTAGACCCACTAGTGGTTGAGTACGCTGTCCCCAGCACTACCCTAATATCCTTTCAAATTCACTTTTCTAAGGTTAAGATTTCCTTTCCTTTAGAATAAAATTCAGACTCGATCCTCTGTAGTTAGGAATTTTTCCTTCCTATACGATCATCCAGACCGTCTTTTCCTTAAGGATAGGTTTTTATTCCTTCCCTTAGGATTAGATCCACTAGTAGTAGACTACGCCCTTCGTGGCACTACCCTAGTATCAAATTTCAATTCGATCCGCTGTAGTTAGGAGTTCTTCCTTCCTATACAATCATTCAATCTCCTTTCCTTAGGGTTAGATATTTCTTCCCCTAGGACTAGATCTACTAGTGGTAGAGTACGCTACCCCCAACACTACCCTAGTATCATTTCAAATTCAATTTTCTAGGGTTAAGTTTCCCCTTCCCTTGGAATCAAAACTCAAGCTCGACCCTCTATAGTTGGGAATTCATCCTTCCTATATAGTGGCCCAAGTCTTCTTTTCCTGTAAGGATAGGTTTTCTTCCCTTCCTTAGGATTAGATCTACTTGTGATAGAGCATGCCCCTCGTAGCACTACCCTAGTTTCAATTTTAAACTCAATCTTCTAGGGTTAGGATGTTCTTTCCCTTAGAATCAAATCTAGATTTAATCCTTTATAGTTAGGAGTTATTCATTCCTATACGATACTCCAAACTTTCTTCTCCTTTAGGGATAGATTATTCCTTTCCCCTTAGGACTAGACCCACTAGTGGCAGAGTACGTCCTCCGTGGCACTACCTTAGAATCAATTCAAACCCTGATTCCCTAAGGATAAACGTTTCATTCCCTTAGGATCAGAACTCCAGACTTGACTTTTTGATTCGGTCAACGCCAATATATGCAATAGAACTTCATTCTATTACACATATTGGTGGTCCATTTGTTGACCTCATTTTTATATGAGGTCATTAGGACCCAATCCTGACTCCAAATGAATCCAGGCCCTAGGATCAATCTGATCTTAGATCAATCCATACTTTAATATCAATCCAAATTTAAATCAATCCTAATCCCATTTTAATTTTAAATTCAACTCAATCAAACTCCAGGTTAATTTAAACTCTAGGATTCTCCTAGACCCCAGACCCTAGGATTCTGCCAGACTCTAGATCATATAATCTTCTTAGGCCCTAGGACCTACTCTAGACCCTAGGATCAATTTAGATCATATAACAATCCAGATTCAAATTAATCCCGACCCTATATCTATTCAAGCTCCAGATCAACACAGATCTTAAGTCAATCTATTTAAGACTCAAATCAATCCAGATCTCAACATAATTTCAACCTATGATTAATCTAGATTTTAGTTCAATCTAGATTCAATCTCCAGATTTATTCAGGACCTTAGGATCTACTCTAGACACTAAGATCCTTTTAAAATCTAGACCCTAGGATCTACTCTAGACCCTAGGATTCCTCCAGATCCATCTAGATATTAGGAATTATCTAAACCCTAGGATCTTCCTAGAATCCAGATTTCATGATCTATTCTAGATCCTAAGACTCTTCTAGACTAGACCCTAAGATTTCTTAGACTCTAGAGACCTCCTAGATCCTAGACCTTAGGATTCTTCCAGGCTTCATGTCCTAGAATCTACCCATGTCCTAGATCTACCCAGACTCTAGATCAATCAATGATTAAATCAAATCCAGACTTCAAATCAATCTTGAACCCCAGTCAATCCAAACCTTAACTCAATTCAAACCTCAATCAATATCTAGATCAAATCCAGAAATTTAAACCTAAAGTTCAATTCAAAACCAGAAATCTAGGCCCAAACCAAAGGCTAAAGGTCTAAGTCCTAAAAAACATTTTCTAGTAAATCTTTGAACACTTCAAAACCCTCTCAAATGACTTCTGATTTAGAGTTTATCATTTGTATACTGATGTGACATGTCTCTAGAGGCAACCCTCTAAATTTGAGCTCATTCTGAGGTCTCTAGCCCCAGAAATTGAATTGAAACCCAAAGGCTGTAAAACCTTCAAATATTTACAACCTATGCCACTGGACCTGCCACCCAGTAGATTTTGACCTTGGAGCTTTCTCCAAAGCCTCCAATCACTTCCAGACCCTTGATTATGACTTATTGAACATTAAACTGTATTTTGTTGGACCCATTTTGACCCCCAGTTGACCAGGGGTCAAAATGACCAAAATACCTCTTAGGGGTTCAAATGCACATTTCAAATCAAATGATTTCCAAATTATTTGGAACCACTTCCAGCAAGTTTCAAATATCAAACCAAACCTGTTTAATCCAAACCCAAACCCTGAGTCAACTTGGTTGACCAAATAGGCCTTTATGGGTCAAAACAGGTCATTTTGACCAAATAACCTACCCAGACCTTGGGACCACCTCCATTTGTCTCTATTTGTCATTTCAAATTTGTTGAGCTTGGACCCACCTCCTGGGTCAACCTAGTTGACCAAGTCAACCTAGGTTGACCCAGGTGTTCTTTAAGGGTCTAAATGGGTTATTTCAGTCCATTTGATCAAATCAAATCCTTTAAGATCTCAAAACCATCTCAAAACCTGAGTCAAATCCATTTAAACCTACCATGAGTCGCATCATGGGGGTTTTGACCAAGTAAACTCACAAAGTTTGGTCGAATCACTTGAAAGCCTTATGTTACCATTCAAGTTTCAACCCTTTGTTTTAACATTCAACTCAAATCATTCTAATTAACCCATGGTGCCACCTTGCTGGCCATGTCACCTGAATTGACCAGTTAACTGGTTAAACCAGTTAACCAAGGGTAAGCTCTTAGCTAACCCCCATTCAAACCCTCATACCATAACACCACATGGTATTTAAACTATTTTATCAGCTCTCTGGGTCTATTTGGACTCCAACTCAGCAGTCTTTGACCTCTGTTGACCAGTCAAATGGTCAATAGGGATTCAAGTGAGCTTTACCCGATTTATTCAGCCTAAGCCAGACTTTTTAGCTCACCCAGTTGATTTTAGGAGCCTCCTGGATACTGACCTGACCTAGCACAACCACCAGGTCGATCCCTCACCCATCCTAACCAAACAGTGGTCCCCCCCATGTGAAAAGGACCTAAGATCGTTTTCCACTTGAATAAATGTTCTCCCTGGCACTTTAACGGCCAGGGACAGATGTCTTACATCCCATCCATCCTCTTGAGCGATCAAGACTGTTGTTTTTTGCTCCAAGACCAAGAATAAGGTGAGAGGGACGAAACTAAGGGGGAGAGTTATCTCAAAGCCCAGTTGATCTCCAACCACTCTTGGTTTTCGTTTTGAATCCTTAGAGCTTCCTCCACTCCTTCCAAGTGATTTCCCGACATTTGGAGCTCGCCGACGACGAAGGAGACGCAAGGTTGAAGCTAAGTCTGTCCCAAGTGATTAAACTCCTCTCAGAAGCTTCTTCATAGCTTGAAGTCTTCTAAGGGATTTAACGTGGACAATCCAAAAGATCAACCTTACCTTGAACACCTGAATCCATCATTTATATCAAGGTAAAATCTAAACCCTAGGCATTTACCTAGGATTCTAATTAAATCATTGAAGATTGCATCAAAAGCTTAAAAAACACTTCCACATTTCCTCTTAGACCCCATTTAATCTCTGTTCAAAGTTTCAAGCTATTTAATACACTGTATTAAGAGAAAAAAAAATAAAAAATGAGATTAGGGCTCACGGGTTGGCAGGGGAAGAAGACAACTCTGTAGCCGTTGGATCTATTCTTTTTAGATCAACAGCTATGATTGAGTAAAATCTGCAGTTGATCTCTTCTGCTTAAGACCGCAGGATGTTTGGATCTCCGTCCAGACAAATCCTGATCGTCCATTCAAACCGTGGGGACTATTGTAGCCGTTGGATCCTTCAAGATTGAGTTTGATCCCGTGGTTTGATATATGTCGTTGGATCTGCGCATTATTGGATCCAATGGTGTGAAATCCTGCCGTGCTGGATAAGTAAGCGGGACCGGCTTGACTGCCGCCGCTTGCGTGGACCAGCGCATGGTTGACGCGTGTAAAGTGCTGCCGCCATTTTTTTATTTATTTATAATTTAAAATTTGTTTCAATCCAAAAATTTTCCTGTAATCTTTAAAAAATCATAAGAATTTCAAATTTTATCCAAATTTAATGTATAAATACTCATTCTTTTCAGAATTTAATGTACTTTATTTTAAAAATATAGTGAAATTATTTTGATTATTATATTATTAATTATTTCAATTATACCAAAAAATATAAGTGTATTTTTAATTAAATATATATAAATTATTTTGAGTTGAAATTTGACAGAGGTATTCTAGGGTCTATACATGACCTCCCTTAATTTTCTTAAGTGTATTTGATGCAATCTCAATTAGTTTGTGAATTTATAATAATATAGGTCAAATCAAAACCTAGATTTTGGAAAATTCACAACTAAGTCAATCTAAATCCAATCAGTGCATATTAGTACTCTATGGAACCCTTGAAAGGTTACCTTTCATTGAAAAAATGTGTAGGTTATAATCATGTATAATTTGAAAGAGATTTGACCTTGATTCTGCTATGATCTTTGTAAATAAGCTTTGAATTATACATGATTACCTCTAAATTGATGAGATCTTATTTGAGGATGTTTTCTATATCTTCTAATACCCTCAAGTCAATTTAATGTACTCATTACTTCATAATGGATTTCTTGAGTTCATAGGTTATGATATAACCTATGATCTAAATGATTCATCATGATCCTTCCATAGAGCATTAGAACATTCCCTTTTTACTTTTGATGATTGATATGGTGTGATTGTAATTAGTGTCCAAGGGTTAGTAGAACATTGATTTGAGCCCTTTAAACTTAGTGACATCATTAAGGACAATAATTAAGGACTCATTTAGATGATTTAGAATATTTTCAATATTTAGGATACACATCCTATTGACTTGAAACTCAAACCAATCAAACTTAGTGACATATTCAGCTTATAAAAAAATTTCTCACTGAATTTTGAAATCATTAAGCCCCTTAATTAATTTAATCAAAATTAAACCTCAATTAAGCCTTAAAACCTTCCAAAAATTGTAATAAATCAAAATTAAACTCAAAAATTACAAATAATACCTCTAACTGACCAGAATTGAATTCTTAATCAGTAAAAAATAAAAGCCCCTTGACTGGACTTTAAAATTAAGCTTAATTTAAGTTTAATTAAATTTGAATATTTAATTAATTTAATTAATTAAAAATAATTAAAAATTCTAAAAATCTGTCAAACACTTGATAATCACTTCTTAAATCATTCCTGATCTTTGGATTCAAATCAATCAAAGGCCCTTAATTAAACTAATTTTAAAAATTCAATAAATTATCAAAACTTTGAAAATTCATAACTAATTCAAATGAACTCTAAATTGAGCAAACTCAAAGGCATATGACTCATCTTAAGGTCTAATATTTATAAAAAATGTTAAGTTTCCAGAAATCAATCAAATTTAAAAAAGTCAATTTTTGGTTAAATCTAGTTCAAATTCAAGTCAAAACTTCAAACCTTCATAATAAAATGCAGAAACATCCAATTCCAGCATACTTATAGTCTAACTGATCGTATTAAGGTCTAATATTTTAATAAAATATTAAATTTCTAGAAATCACTTTTAATCAAAATATCGACTTTTGACCCCTTGATTAAATAATTAAAATAATCCAAAAATTTCCAAAATTCAATAAACCTTCTAAAAATCCAGAAACATGAATTAAACCTTAAAACCATCAACCAATAAATCTTAATCAAAATTAAGCAACATCTAAAACTTTAACCAAATCAAATCATTTAATTATACCAGGTATCACTGAGTAACCCAAGCCTACGAGGCTATTAAATTAGCCCCAAAGAATGTGAAATAAACTTCACGACCTCGGTGAGCAACAAAAGTGGTATTCATTCAACAATTTAAAATATATCTTAAAATTTTAAATCGTTAATATTTGAACTTTAATTAAAAACTCCCTTAAGCCTTTCAACCAACTAGAACATCAAGCAACTTCAATCAAGTGCCCTACTTAGGACATATCAAACCCACACAGCCTATCTCACACACTTTAGATGATTTGCTAGGGCAAATAACTCTAGTCTTAGGCTAGGCCGGTGTTTACTTTTCTGCTACTTGAGTGTGTCGGGTTTTCTGTGATTTTCATTGCATGCTGGTTGTTAGATTTAAGTAATTGAAATTGATATGTTTGTTTATTTAATTTTTGCAATCTGTGATATGATTGATTATACGTTAGATCTACCCCTAGGCTAGGGACGATTTGTACTAATTCAATCTTTTGCAGGTGGCCATGCTCATACAAAGCAATTGTAAATTAAAGGGGGCAATAATTAAGCTTTAAAAATTGACATATTTTATGCAAGTGCTAAGCATGCTAAGACCCCCTTTAAAATTAAAAGAGCATGACCAAATGTGACTGTGATTTGAGTACTTTAATTTTAAAATATTAACTGCTTGAGATTAATTATAACTGCTTGGAATGTCAAATATTAACTACTGATTATTAGGATAACCCTGCAGGATCGAGTCTAGATTTTTAATTTTGATTAATGTAATTTGATTCAATGTTGAGTTGTAATGTGTTAAGTAATTTGAGAATGGGATGTTTAAGCATCCAATTTGGAATCCAAAGAGAAAGGGACATCCCTTAGGGGGAGTCTCTTTCCATTTGGAGATCCAAATTTGGATGATTTCAAAGTATCCAAAGAGAAAAGATAACACCCCTATTTAGGGGGAGCTTCTTTTCATTTGGATATCTGGACCTGACGATCCAAGGAGTTCCAGAAGGATGAAGAAGTGAAGAACGAGAAGAATCCCAAATCTCAAAGTTACTTGAGTCTTAGGAGTAGACTCTGGATTATTGTCAGTGGTGCCCGGCCACTTTACTTTTCCTGCAGACCCTGGGTTGTACAATTAAAAGGCATTTGCCTATGGACTTTCATCTTGAATATTTATTTAATTGATTTAATTATTTGATTGATTTGATTGATGTGTTGATTGCGATTAGTATTTGCCTGCTTTTATTAGTTTTTTGGCAATCTTGCATGTCATATTTGATTTTGCTTGGAATCCGATCGGAGGCTCGTAAGGACACATTTAAAACTATTTCTACTTAAAGAAAATTTAAAAACTTTAGGCTCAAATAGTAACTCTAACGCTTTTAAGAAGTAAGCCCGGGATCGCCGGGGATTTTTCATGCACACATATTAAAACGTCTCTTTCGTGTTAGGCACCTCCCCGCTTGCGGGTTTTGGCAGACCACCTGACCTATTAGGGTGCAGTTCTGTCAAAGGGGATGTTGTGCAATCTTTAGGATAAAACATATTTTTTTAAGCTTGGTTTTAAAACTGATTCATTTTGATTTTAAAGCATTCAAGTCGACTAGCATGCATTGCATTAAATACAAATTAAAATTGAGTCTAATTCTTTAACTGCATTTTAGCTTAAACATTTCACCCAACAAATGTCAAGGGGTCAATTAGGAATTTGCTCTAGATATCGACCCCAACTCCTTAAAACTCAATCTTAAATAATGTCCCTAACCACTCTTTCATTTAAAAGACCGGACACATGGTTTTGAAGCGTTTAGGTGGTTTAGTTGGCTCCCCAATCCAGGCCGGGGTAAGTCTAGGATTACATTGCATTAGCTAGGATCCGGGTCACTTGTTTCCAGTACCCAATTTTAGACTTAGGTTTTGAGGCAAATCTTCAATCTTAAGACCTCAACCTCCGGGGATTTAATTCTCACTTTCTAATAAAATTGATCACTCAAACATTAAATCTCTTTCCATCAAATTCAAGCCCAACACTTAGGATTGGTTGGGGTGTTTCTGAAGTAATTCAGAATCTCAAAACACCTCCTACCCTTCCTCCTTTGACTCCAAAAATAACTGTTCCAATTTAATCCATTCCCGATTAAAAATTCCAGTCCCTACCTCCTTTGAAATCAAACTTTGAAATCTAAATGGAATTCGTATCGCTATTTTAATCGAGAGTATTCGTAGGAAATTTTCTGGTTTCCTACGATGTAATTAACTACGAGGGCTTGCGCTCGTAGGAGATTTAGAAACCCAGACCTGATTTTAAAATCAAGCTTTTCAAAACTTTAACTAATTATCTTTGGAAAATCAAAACAAAAATGACGATCGTTATTGTCATATTCAAACTATCAATAATGATTGATATCTTCTTTCTTCGGATAGATATGTCAATCACAATCGTACCCTTGATTATGAAATTAATAATCCATTTATTCAGATTAGCATAGTCAAACATTGGATTAAATATTATTTTGATCCTTCGAGATCATATGTTGTTTCTCCTTGAGTTTGATTACAATAATCAGAATAAATTCAAGGATTTGAAATTTGAACCCATTACGGAACGATATGTTCACTTCTCGAGCTGATTTATCATTCATAATGAGCGTTCAATTTCAAAATTAAAAATTCCAAAAATTAAGCATTTCTCAAAATTAAAAATTTTTAAACAACATATTTTTTTTATCAAAATAATGCGCCGGTAACGTAACAGCAGAAAGTACGTGTAAATTTCGTTTTAAATTTACTAGCGCATATTCGGCCGGTTAGTCTGCTGCTTTTTCTGGCGCATGTATGTCCGCTGGAAAGCCCAATAGTAATGGAAGATTTTACTGTAGTGAAAAATAGCCATAAAAAGATTAGATTTTCGATTGATTTTTTTTACTCGCATTTTCACAATACATCACAACTTTTTTTTTTAATTTTTAATTTTTATTTTTATAATTCACAACTTAAATATAAAGCTGCACATATTGAATAAAAATAATAAAAAAGGAAAACAGTTCAAAACCTGACATAAAAATATATCACATAAATCTGATCATCAATAGAGTAAGAAATAAAACATAAATATTCAATTTATAGGATAATGAGTAGCATAACATAATATTGTTAGAGTTTATATTACTATCAGCTAAAATAGGCATAAAAATTTATAATGAAATATAAGAAAAGAATAATATAATGAAAAGGCATAAAGATTTACCCCAATTCGTTCGTTATCACTAGCACTAGTTTTAAACATTCAATTTTTATTAATCATTTACTTTCATTCCATTACAATAGTGGATTCATTTAAATTGGGTCAGACTTCATGATTTTTCCTCTTTTTTAGAGGTTTTCATGTAAAACTATGATGTCTCTTATGAACGCTACACTCTCTCTTTTAACTGATTGTGTGCTGGATCTTCGTATAAAATTAAGACGTTAAACTTTATATTTCTCTACCGCCATGAATATTCTAGGTGCAACAATAGGGTAGTAAAAGTTTATGATATGATATGAGATTGAAGAGAAGAATGAACTGGTCCTTGCTGTGATTTATAAAAATGAACCAAGAGAAGAAATAGATGGGAGATGAGGTGAAAAATGGTAAAAATATGACCCTTTTGCCAAAGATGAAGCAGATGATGCTCTCGCTCTTGCTAAAGCAAACCTCTTAACAAGGACATGTATGTCTTTAGCAATGGTGAGACTAATTAAATCAAACATTACAGGCAAAAAATTGGAGAAGGCTTCAACTAACTGAACCAATAATTTATATCTTTATTAAAAATAATTGTTTGTTCCCAAAATTCTCTCAATTTTTTATTTTTTATTTGAGATGGTCAGGTGGTATATAGAGTTTTAATCTCCCATTTTGAGCATAGGCATTTGATTTCAATGCATTCTAATAATATTTAGACAATTGCCACTAAGAGTGTAAGTGAGTTAAGCTGACTCGTGAGCCAGCCATTCGAGCTTGACTTGATAAACGGCTCATGAGCCGAGCTTGATGATATAACGAGCCAAACTTTAGCCAACTCTAACTCAACTCGTTAGCTCATAGGCCGACTCATTTAAATAATATGAATATAAAAGACACTTCAATATATTAGTATTCAAGATTTTAAGTACAAAGTTGTTAAAATATTTATAAATGACATCCCACTTTCTTATATTAAGTGATTTATTATTATTTTTCTAATAATATTTTATGTTGTTAAGAGGTTTGACCTATTTATAAATGAAATATTATTATTTTTATATTAAGTGATTTTTTATTATTTTTCTAATAATATTATAAATGTAAGTATTTATAATATTTTATGTTATTATCTGACTCTTAAATATTATTGTGCTTAATTTTCATTCATTATGGAAGACATCTTTGGTTGATTTATTGAAGTTATAAAATATGTTTTTAGAAGAATCATCATTCCCTCATTTGGTCAATTAGATAAACGTGGTGGAGTTTTTAGAAGCAACTTCTTATCAGATTCATGAAAAAATAAAAATAAAAATAATGTACAAAAAGGAGTAATAACTTTATGATGTTGGAGACACAATTTCTTGATAATTTCAGAGCATAATAGTAATCTCTGATTAAATTTAAGCAGATTTGAAGAATTTAGAGAAATGCTTTTCAATAATTTCTACTCCAATCAAACTTATCAATTATAAAAAAGCTTCAACATCTAGAAATATAAAGGCAAATAATACATCTAAAAAAAATACACTGTAATTGGCATAAATCTCAAGGCAATATCTGACTTAAAAAACTTTCAAATTTAAATTGAGAACTATCCAAGCTTTAATTTTAATAAACTTATTGTTGAACTAAATGTTCTGATAAAACAAACCTATGGATGTCACAACAGTGAAAATTAACCTAAATCATACATTTTAAAATATAATTAGAAACTTTTAGACATTAATTAATGTATGAAATGATATTCATATCTTGCATACTTATAGTAAAATGATAGATAAATACTTTATGATTAAGGGGATCAATATGGACCATTTGGCGGAGTGTTTTAGATTATAACCAAATCTTTATACTACAAAATGTTGTTTGTGATTCTTTCCTTCAGTAATTCTCATGTTGATATATATATATTTTAAAATTAAAATTAATTTGCACTGTTTGATTTGTGCCTCTTTGAATTCCGCTCCCGTCCATTTCTTTTTTCGGCTTCGCATGAGGACTTTTGAAATGGTCACTGAAAGGAGCTTTTTCGCCTTCTTCTCCTGTACGCCTTCACAGGAGGACTTTTGAAATAGTCGCTAAAAATTTCTTATACTAGAAATTTTTATTTTAAAAAATAACTTTAAAATAGTAAAAAAAAAATTATCCCAAACAAAATCTTAATTTGTTGAGTTCTTTTTAGTTGTCACAACAACAAGGTGCTTTTCGTTGAATATGACAATTTCATGCTTTAAAACTAAAACCAGATCTCTTCAACTGCTAATACAAGTTATTTTAAGATACCAAAATAAGGAAGTTCCTTTTGAATATGGCAAACTTTTTTTTTTTTTCTCTAAAAAACCTAAAGCATATATTTTAGCTGTTAAACTGTTGTAACACCGTTGGAATCTCCACAGCATATAAAAGTTTATTCTCTAGAAAACAGAACCTGAAGGTTAGTTCCTCGTTTTTTTTTTTTTGAGTAAATTTTGTGTAGAAATATTAGTGTAGCTTAGTAGCTTTGTTTTGATGTTTTTGTATTTTATTTTTCCTGAAATCTTATCTCTGTTTGATGAAGATGTGAGGGTTTAAGGGTTTTTTGTGATTGTCGGCAAAAATTATTTGTATGTGATTTGGTAATGCTGAAATATGAGCGAGCACTTAGTTGTTTTTGAGTTGTTAGTATAATGAGTTGTATTGAGAGAGATATGAATGTGATATATCCTCATAAAATTATCTTGGTCAGGCACGAATCTTGAAGCAAAATAAAGTTGGAAATTTAAAAAATTAAATTCGGGACCATCTGAATTGTGGTTTCAGCAAACTTATAGTTGAACTGAATGTCTAGAAAATACGAACCCAACGACACCAAATTCGACCCTATCCAAGCTCAAATATGTCTAAATGAAAGACCTGAAGTGCATTTAGAAGGTTCAAGCCATAATTTGGATTACCAAACGGTTTCCAAATGCTCCTATTTGCAGGGCATACGCTTATTTCCTTCATTCCAAAGGGCATTTTCATCATGGAGCTCCGCTAGGGTTTCTTTTGCGCCTCCTTCTTGTGGCACGGGCTATGTCTAGAGGGAAGTTTTCTTCTTTCCCCATTCTTTTTTTTTGATTTCATCTGTTGATTTCCTTTCCGGCATGATTGTTAATCGATTGAAAGACCCCTATTTTTTAGGGGTCGGTTTCTCGTTCTTTTAAAGAGGCTTTGTTTGGGCTCTCTTCTTCTTCACAGTTCCCTGATCTTAAAATAACTTCTCACCATGGTATGCCTTACCTTTGGATTTCGAAAGATGAAATTTGTGCTCTTGCTGCTCCTTTCAAGTTTGTGTTGGTTGGAAAGTTCCCTTGTCTCGGCGGCCCTCACTCGATTTTATCCTTAATTTCTTCTTCAACCTCAACCTTTTGGGGGATTTCTCTGTCACTTTGCTTGAACCAAAGTATGTATTGATTAAGTTTGTTAATGATTTGGATTATTGTAGAGTCTTCTCTCACCGGTCCTATTTTGTGAGCAACTTTTTCATGAAAGTTTTCAAATGGACTCCTCTTTTGATATTGGGGTGGAATCCCATATCATCATGATTTGGATTTCTTTTTCTAATGTAAGGCCTCATCTCTTCTCCCCCCGTATCCTTCACAGCCTTTGTTCCATATTTGACCAGCGACTTAAGATTGATAATGCCACTTCATACAGGTCTAGGCTCTCGGTTGCTCATGTTTTTGTTGAGCTTGATGTTACCAAACATTACCCCGCTGGGTTGGTCCATAAAATTTCGGTTACATTCAGTTAGTTGTGTTGGAGGATTTTCCATCATATTATTCTCATTGCATATCGCTTAGCCATTCGATCATGGAGTGTAGGATTTTACACCCTCAGCTTGATAAATTGCATGCTTAATGTGGTTGTGAAAGTTTTTTATGAGGGGTTTAGGAATGCTGGTTTAACTTTATAAGGAAATGGGGTGAATGTTGAAAGTGGGCCTTTGAATTCTTCATTAGTTCCTGTTTGTGAGTTGGAGCATTTGGATGTGCCTTCAGATTCCGCCATCCCTATGGCTCCATCTTACCTTTTGGTAGTTTTGATTATGAGGTGAATTTTGGCATTGATGCTAAATTGCATAATATGAATGTTCTGGATCCTGTGTGCAACAATTCTTTTAGCCCTTGTGTGTCCCCTTTAATCCGAGGGGTTGGCGCAAGCATTAATAATGTGGCTACAAATGATTTGGCTTTGATTCTGTCTTGTGATTGACAACTTTTTGCTTTCCCTGTTTTTTGTGAGAAGGTTTCTATGAAACATGCTTCTTGTCATGTGAACTTAGACGATGGTGGTTCTCCTTTGTCTGAAATGGCCTTGTCGCCTAGCTAATATTGCCATTGAGAATGATAATGTGGCCCTTATCGATTTGCCTATCCCTCTTATTTCTAATGATGCCTTGAATGCCCATCTGGCTTTTAAGTTTGAAAGTTTCTTGTGTTGTTCAATCTGAGTGGCTAGAGGATTGCTCCTCCTTGGATGGCTGGGCTGATGGAGATGAAATGTTTGAGTCTAGTGAGGATTTTCAAGATTTTTTTTGGTTTGAATGTGGCTCGTATAGAGGATGAAGCCCTTTCTATTGGGTGTACAAAACGATTTAGGTGGAAAAACAAAAAGAAATCTAAAAAGTAGTCCCATTTGCTAGTTTATGTTTTCTCGGGTTTTTTATTCTGCGGTTTTGGTTGCCCGTCCGTGGGGTTTTTAGTTCTGGGGTTGGTTGTTTTGTTGGTGTGTTGCTTCTGCCCTTTGGTTTTTAGTTGGCCTTTTCATATGTTGTCACTTGGTTAGGACGCCGAACAATTATGAGGCAGTTTCACTGTTTGCCCCCCTAGATGGCTGGGCTTGATTTGATAACCTTGGTGGATGTTCTCTTCGTTTTAGTGTTGTTTGGAACTTTGGGCTGCGGGTTTTTATGACGCCAATGGATGGTTCTTGCCAAATGGGTGAGGCTGCTAAGTCCGGCATGCTTCATGGCCAACTTAATTCTATTTTAGTCTTATTGCTTTTTCAGGTTGTCTTATAATCTGTCATTTTTTCTTCATTGGCTTCTTTTGGGCCTTTCTCTATATTTTTCTTTTTTGTTAATCAAATGAATCTTATTTAGAAAAAATGGTGTAAAATATATGTTAAAATTAATCATAAATAGAGCTTTAGTTTCCTAATGTTTTGTTTTTTTATTGTAGATATTACATATTATATAGAAAATTTTTATCTTTATTTTTAAATAGAAAAATATTTTTGAAAATCGACCTCCTTTTAAGTGAACCGACCTGAGATTAAATGAACCGACCTCCTTTTAAAATGAAACTCTTAATCAGATGGTTCAGATTGAATCTTGCTTGATGCTAATCACCCATCAGCCATTGGATCAAATTTGATTGATTTGAAGATATATGAAGAGTTGAAGTAAAAAATTACTTGGATCCAAACTCTGTTTAAAATTATTTTGAATGAAATGTTACATTATATGATTTAATTATTTTTGCTTAATATGTATATTTATGTCTATTTAATTTTATATTTTATATTTTAACCTGAACTAGCTTATCATATTTATTTAATTCTTTTTTAAAATCAAAAGTATATATATAGACAGATACTTTTCTGGGAATAGATTTAAAAACTTATTATGTGACAAATAATTTAATTATATATGGTGTAAAATATATGTTAAAATTTATAATAAATTAAGCTTTATTTTGCTAATGTCTTGTTTTTTTGCTGTAGATATTACATATATAGAAATTTATATCTTTATTTTTAAATAGAAAAAATATTTTTCTCAAAAATTTCTCATTTTTTTTATTAGAGTGATTGTCTAAGGGATCTAGAATTTTTATTAATACAATTTACAAATTAAAGAAAATAAAGATGACATTACAATTCGCATGATAGGTCGAGAACATTCCAGTCGCATGAATTGAATAATCATTAAGAAAAATTAAAAAAAAAGTCTCAATTTCAACCTGCTATAAATAGCAATTATAAGAAGTTTTGAAAGTATTTTTCTTGCGTCATCATTACTTTACAAATTCATCTTCGTTATATATAATTAGCAATTGTAAGAAGCTAATTAGGAAGTTTTTTTATATTTCCCTTACAATTTTGCTGTAAATAGCAATTGAATAATCACCACCTCAAAAATTCATCTTTGCTAGATAAATAGCTAGCAATTGTCTTTCTGGTCTCCGCTAAAATTTCTCCTCCATCAGTTCGTATATTTAAAAGGAAGGAGCATGATAAATGATGAGTATTGTTCCAAATTACACAATTTCACGCTTTCCCCTTATTCAATGTCTTTGTTATGGTCCGATCTTCCTCTTGACCTATTGATAAGCATTAGAAATAAGCTACACAATGCTGATTTCTTCTCTTTTCGCTTAGTTTGCTCTGAGTGGCATTCTGCCTCACCTATCCCTAATCCTTGCCAACCTTACATCCCAAGCATCAACAATAAAAGCAATATCACCCGCTTTACCTTGTGCCTCTATAATGGTAGTCGTCGTGAGCATTTCATCTCCTTGCCATTTTCTTTGTCTTCTACTTTATCTTACTTTAACTATTCAAACGGGTGGCTTGTCTTTATAAACTACAATAATTACGCTCTTTATCTTTTTGATGCCATGTCAAACCGCAAATTCACATTCCCCCCTCTAAAACCAATGATACTCCATTATTATAAAAAGGTAAAACCAACTATTCATGATGCATATCATGTATACCTTCAAAAAATAGTTGTCTCTTCGAGCTTTGATGCAGGCATTGCAGTAGCTGGTATTGTTGAAATAAGAAATCAAACAAATCCGACAACTCTAGATCGCATATTTATATTCTGCAGGCAACCATATCGTGATTGCCAAAGGATGAGCCTTTTGATGGAAGAAAGCAGAGGCATAAGATATATTGCTCTCGCTGGTGATAATCGATTTTATGCTCTTAGCAATGATTGTGAGTTGTATATGCTCGATGAAAGGACTCCATTGATCAGATTAAGGAGAATCAAATTATGGTTGCCAAAGCACATTTTTGAGCCCAGTTCTGAGAATAGTCCACCTGTTAAACGTCTACCTTTCAAAAGTTATGGCATGAAAAAAAGTGAAGAAACAGATCTAAAGGTATATGCGTATTGTAGGAGATCAGATACGTTTGAAAGGAGATATATATCTTTAAAAATAAATGTGGCAAAACTGCACGGTTACAGCAATAATATTGAGGTTGCATGCGATGCTAAGTGGAGCTATGGTCCTAAATGTTTACATAATTACACATATTGTAGTATCATTCAATGTTCAGAGTCAAATTTACTAAAGGATTCATGTCATGGTTATTCGACAAGTTTTATTATGGCTATCGACTACCTAACGCAACCCTCAATTTTTCTCATCGAAGACTTGGGACCTGATGACGACAGTGTTAATGTTCAGAGTCAAATATAGGATAAAATTGAGTTTAGATTTATTTTGATTAATTAATCATCTTCTGTATTGATCCCAAAATAAATATAATCAAATATTTTTATTCAGTTTTGTTTATCATTTTAAATATTTCATTTTGATTATTGTTGTATTTTCCCTTTTTTTAATATATACTTTTTTTTTTCTTCTAGAAGAAAATGTTGCAGGTTCAAGCGATAAGAGCTATCTTAGGAATTTATTTATATATATTTTGTAAGTAGTTGGAGCAATTAAATATGTGCCATAAATTATGATAAGAGCATGTCTTCTAACGCACCATTGTACGTCTTCATTGATAATAAATACTAGAAATTTATATCTTCTATGAATTTAGGGTATCCAAAATTATATCTGTATTATTATTTTAAAATGTTATGTAATTCAACTCATTTATTACCCTAATATTTTAATTAAAAAAAATAATCACTATAATTTATATTTTAAATATAAATAAATCTAATGACTTCTTAACATGAAGAGGTAAAATGTACAAAGTGACATAAAAATATCAATAGTTAATCTCAATTTTGAGAAATTTTTTCATAATTTACTATTTCGAGGTGTTCCGTCTCTAAAAATTTATCGGCATCAACCTCGATGCATTAGAAGCTCTTATATTCGTATAATATTATGATTATAAACCTGCTTTACTACTAAAAACATTCCTAATATATTATAAAAAATTAATTTGATCATGCACAAATCTCAAGGCATTCATTTTACTTTAAATCAAATAAGTAATAAAAAAATAATCACCTATATTTATTTTACAATCATTTAAATAACTCTAAATATTTTAAATATATCTCATTTTGTTTGCATTTGCTCTATATTTAATTTTTAAGCAAAATAGCTCCTAAGTCTCCGTACTCTTGTATATGACTAGAATAAATTTGGAAAATTAGTATGATATCATAACTCAATTTTATAGGAAATTAAAAACTTCTTACGTGACAAATAATTTTATTATGGTGTGAAAGTGTATGATAAAATATGTCATGAATAAAAAAATATTTCTTATTTTTTTATATATTTTTAAAGATATTACATATGATATATATATTTATTTTCAAATAGAAAAAAATATTTTCTAAAAAATTTCTCAATATTTACGGGTCTATAATTTTTATTAATATATTACAAAATTTAAATGAAATCAAAAAGAAAATATGCACTCCAAATCTTTTTTGCTTATGCTGCTGATAGGTTGAATCTCATCGCGAACATTTTCATTTTTCATTTTTTGTTTTTTTATTATTTATTTATTTATTATTATTATTATTATTTATTTTTATTTAATATTTAGGATGAATAATGTTCATGGGTTGTCTGAGTAAGGCCATTTGAACAAATTGGGGGAGGCTATGATTTTCTGCAAAAAATAATGATCTGCAGGCCTCCTTCTAAATATCTCTAGCAAAAGTATTCCGAAATTAGAAATATTTATGGATGATTTAAACAAGAAAAAAATTAAAAATTATTGAGTAACTCTAGGAAAAAACTTAAATATCAAACTAAGAGGCATGCTTGTTTAAAACTCTAAATATTACATTTTAATCTATTTTTATGTATAGAAGCCATTATCATGTTGCTTTGAGAACTAATAAATTTTTGTCTTTCTATTTCTATTTGTATTGACACCACAAGTGATCCGACCCGAGTCAGAATAAGCTCAAATCAAGCACTTAATACATAATAAAAGATCAAAAAATCATAAAATTTTGTATACTTATAGTCAAATTGAGACGCTTGACAAGATGAATCAAATGAGCTCAAAATCTTTTAATTCTATCATCATTAGGCCCCAAATGTTAGAGAGAGAGAGAGAGAGAGAGAGAGAGAGAGAGTACTTCTATCATTTGATATGCATATGAACTTCACATCTTTTTCAACAATATATTTATTTATTTATGGGAATAGATTTAAAAACTTATTGTGTGACAAATAATTTTATTATATATGGTGTAAAATATATGTTAAAATTTATCAAAAATAAAGCTTTATTCCTAAATGTTTTGTTTTTTGTTGTTGATATTACATATTATATAGAAATTTATATCTTTATTTTTAAATAGAAAAATTATTTTTCCTAAAAAATTTCTCAAATTTTTTATTAGAGATCTAGAATTTTTATTAATACAATTTAAAAATTATAGAAAAAAGAAAATGGCATTACAATTCGCATGATAGGTTGGTACATTCAAGTCCCTTGAATTGAATCATCATTAGGAAAAAAAAGACTCAATTTAAACCTGCTATATATAAATAGCAATTATAAGAAGTTTTGAAAGTATTTTTCTTGCGTCATCATTACTTTACAAATTCATCTTCGCTATATATAATTAGGAATTGTAAGAAGCTATTTAAGAAGTTTTTTTTATATTTCCCTTACAATTTTGCTGTAAGTAGCAATTGAATCATCATCACCCAAAAAATTCATCTTTGCTATAAATAGCAATTGCCATTCTGGTCTCCACTAAAATTTCTCCTCCATCAGTTGGTATATTTTAAAGGATGGGGCATTTATTTTAAAGGATGGGGCATAATAAATGATGAGTATTCTTTGTTCGAGATTAAACAATTTCACATGGAGTAACTATTCCCCTTATTCAATGTCTTCTTCATGGTCCGATCTTCCTCTTGACCTATTGATAAGCATTAGAAATAAGCTAAACAGTGCTGATCTCGTCTCTTTTCGCTCAGTTTGTTCCCAATGGCATTCTGCCTCGCCTATCCCTAATCCTTGCCCACGTTACTACGCTGTAAGCTTTGACGATAAAAAGAATATCATCCACTTGGCCCGGTTCAAAAGTGGTATTACTCGTGAACATTTCATCTCCTTGCCATTTTCTTTATCTTCTCCTTTATGTTACTTTGGTTCTTCAAACGGGTGGCTTGTCTTCAGAAGCTACAATAATATCACTCTTTATTTTTTTGATCCCTTATCTAACCGCAAATTCATATTCCCTCCTCTAAAGCAATTGCTACTCCGTTATTATATAAAGGTAAAACCAATTGTTTACATTAGATATTACGCATACCTCAGCATGGTAGTTGTCTCTTCGAGCATTGACACAGGCATTGCGGTGGCCGGCATTGTTGGAGTAGGAAATCGAAGAAATCCGACAAGTCCACATAGAAAATTTATATTCCGCTGGCATGCATATGGTGATTGCCAAAAGTTGAGCCTTTTGATGGAAGTTAGCAAAGACATAATAGATATTGCACTCGCTGGTGATAATCGATTTTATGCTCTTGGCAATAATTGTGAGTTGTATATGCTCGATGAAAGGCCTCCATTGGTCAAATTAAAGAAAATCAAATTATGGTTGCCAAAACACATTTTAGAGCCCAGTTCTGAGAATATACGTCGACCTATCAGATGTTATGGCTTGAAAAAAAGTGGAGAAACGGATCTAAAGGTCTATGGGTATTGGAGGAGATCATATACGTTTGAAAGGAGATATATATCTTTGAAAATAAATGTGGCAAATCTGCACGGTTACAGCAATAACATTGAGGTTGCATGCGATGCTAAGTGGAGCTATGGCCCTAAATGTTTACCTTCTTCTGGATTTTATTTTACTCCATTGCTAAAGGGGCATCATTCAAAGTTCAATGTCAAAATTTGATTAATTAATCATCTTTTGTATTGATCTCAAAATAAATTTAATCCAATATTTTGATTCAGTTTTATTTATCATTATATATATATATATATATATATATATATATATATATATATATATATATATATATATATATATATATATATATATATATATATATATATATATTGGTTTAATATGTTGTGTTTTTCTTAATTGTTTTTACATATAATTTTTTGTAATACTTATCTTCAAATTTTGAATATCAAAATCTATACAATTTTGTTTTGGTAGAAAATGCTGCAGGTTCAAACGATCAGAGCTATCTTTGAATTTATGTTTATATTTTTTTAAATTTTTGGGAGCAATTATGGTTTCATTTGGGATGATTTTTTTATTGCTTATTAATTTTTGCACTAGAAATCTGCTTTAAGAAGCAGTAAGAAGCCGTCCCCAATGAAGCCTAAATATGTGCCATCAATTATGATAAGAGCTTGTATTATAATCTACCATTGTCTTCATTGATAATAAATACTAGTAATGTATATCTTATATGAATTTAGGGTGTCCCAAACCATATCTATACTATTATTTTAAAATGTTTTGTAATTCTACTCATTTATTACCCTAATATTTCAATTTTAAGAAATAATCTCAATTCATCTATATTTTTAACATAAATAAATCTAACGACTTCTTAAAATTATAAAATTAAAAATTTAAAGTTACTTTATTAATTGATTGATCATGAAAAGGTAAAGTATACAAAGTGACATACAAATATCAATAGTTAATCTCATTTTTGAGACATTTTTTCATAATTTGCCATTTAGAGCTGTTCCTTCTCTAAAAACTTAACTTCATCAACATCCTCGATGCATTAGAAGCTCTTATATCGAGATTGATGCTGATGAAGTTAAGTTTTCGCTCTTGCCAAATAGATCTCGTATCTTGGGAAAGGGTTAGAAGCAAATATGATAGGATGCCACTGGGAGCAGATGGAGCAGATAGAGTAGAAGGAGAGGAGAGTTGATAAAACTCTTTTTTAATTTATTTTATTTTTAACTCTTTAACTTATTTCTTGTGCTCACCAATAAGTTGAGATGGGGCTTGGATCATGATGAAGATATTGCATAAGAAAAATTAATAATAATAATAATAATAATAATAATAATAATAATAATAATAATAATAATAATAATAAGTGATCTATAAGTATCATTATTTTAGTCATTTGTTAGAGTGTTTGGTGAATTAATACTAAGTAATTAAAATCTTCCATAAAAAAATAAATAAATAGACCTTCATAAGGGGGATATAAAATTGGAGAGGGCTTACATAGTTGATGAATTATAGAGCTCGTTCATACAATCACTTTCAACAATTTTCATCCTGCGAAAATTGTCTCCTGACTTTAATGTATACCATTTCTCATTGCACTTCCTCGATGTTGATATATGATATTACTCTACATTCATCTTCTGATCACCATTAATTTCTACCAACATTGACGCCTGCCAACACCTATCGATGCTAAAAACATTATTATCCCACAATTGTTAATAGTATTGGCATCCTTTGATGCTAACAATATTGTCGGTCATCATCAAAATCAATGTCAACTTCAATTGTCACTACCAACATCAATATCTTCTATCAGGGCCACTGCCAACATCCACTAGCAACACATCCAATAACAATAATGAAGACATCACTTGTCATCTCCTATGATGCTGCTACACTTTAAAGACCAATGTTACACCTATCGTCTAAACCAACATTTATGTCCAACAATTTCACTATAAATTATTCTATTTATATATATGACGAACATGTAAAGAATATACTTAAAGTGATTTTTTTTTATTAGTTGAAGCATTGCTCTTAATTTTATGAGAATATATATCATACAAACCTGGTACATCTTAAATCAAACATAACAGACCTAATTGAAAACGATATTGGTTAGTTTAGTACTATAAAATAGCTACATTAAATTTTTTTAATGAGATTTAGTCTAAAATTAATGACTTGCGAATACAGAAAATGAAATCACAGACTAATAAGATTTTGAGGATAGCCTTACTTCATTAAGGGGCTTTTTAATTTTATGAAACGGAGTGTAAAATATTTTAAATGTAAAGATTTTAAGAATTTTGATATTTGATGAAAAAGAAATATAAAATAAAATTTTGGTGAATTGCAAATTTACTCCATAATTTATTTTTGCTGTATTCAAAATTAGTTAGTTGTTATTTGATTTTAAAATGCATCACAATTTGACTTCATTCTTATCACTCATCACCACCCCCAATATTATCGTTAGGCTTTGCAGTGCATTCATTTTGTTTCAAATCAAATAAGTAATATAAAAATAATCACCTATATTTATTTTACACTAATTTAAATAACTTTAAATATTTTAAATATAAATAATAAAAATGGAAAAATTTTCAAAACATGACATAAAAATATATCACATAAATATGATCATCAATAGAGTAAGAAGTTAAACATAAAAATTCAATTTTTAAATAAAATGAGCTATTTTATGGATATTTTTTTAAAATTTTTGAAGCCCTAAAAGAATTTATATAAATCTTATATTGAAAATTGAATAGATTATATAATTATAATTATATTATATTATTATTTTATTATAAATATCATATTCCATTAATGAATCCATTAAAGCCTTTTTCATTTTCCCTCATTCAAATGAAGAGAGAGCATGTAAGGGAATTAATTAGAGAGAGAGATAAAAGAGAAAAGAGAAAAGGAAATCTTTGGGATTGAAGGCCTTAGAGCAATTTTTGTCAATCGACTCTTTTTTTTGTCTCGTTATAAGGAATCATTACCCTATTTTTATTTCAAATATTTTGTATATTTTGTATTTTATACATTTTCATTTGGTCAAAACTTGCAAAAATTGAGATATCTTAATTTTTAGCAAAATTTCACCGCATAACTTTTGATATATTATCAGCATGACTGCTTTGGTCATTTTGAGTATTTATTTAAAATTTTTTATCAATCGATTTTGAAAAAATAATGGTTTTCATTAATTTAGAAATTTATTTTGACATCTAAAAATAGTATTTTAGTTCAATTAAAGCTTCAGAATATTGTTATTCATGATCTCTGGTAATTTGGTTAATTTAAAAAAAAATATGAATTTATTATTAGTAGGATTTTCTGTTGCGAACCATTAGGGCATTTTAACATTTTTGGAATTAAGTCTAATAATGCTTTCTTTATTGCACTACATTAGAATGAATGTGGGTATGTTGTTGAGAAATAGCTAGTCATTATTACTGTTATAATATTGTGATAATAATATATGTGAAGACAAGTAAAAGCTGATTTCACTGATATTAGTTGAAGACTGACTGACATGTACAGGATGGTGGGCCGACGAGCTTACCTTTAAATATATTTTTTATTTCTAATGAAATTTCTTTTAATTCATCAGTGTGAGATTAGAATATGGAAATTAAATTAGAAAAATTTGTTATTTTAGTTGAGCCAAGTCATTGCTTAAGAAAGCACTTAAAAGAAAGGATACATTTTTTTTTTATTTGTATTGAAATTTCTTTTAAATCATCAGTGTGTGGATAGAATATGAAAATTAAATGAAAAGTTGTTCTTTTAGTTGAGTCAAGCCATTGCTTAAAAAAGCACTTATAAGAAAAGGAGAAATATTTTTTTTATTTCTGATGAAATTTCTTTTAATTCATCATGTGTGGTTAGAATATGGAAATTAAATTGAAAGTTGTTCTTTTAGTTTGAGTCAAGTCATTGCTTAAAAAAACACTTATAAGAAAGAAGATTTTTTTTTTTTAATTTCTAATGAAATTTCCTTTAATTCATCAATGTTGGCTAGAATATGGAAATTAAATTAAAAGTTGTTTGCTTAAGAAAGCACTTATAAGAAAGGAGAAATATATTTTTTTTATTTTTAATGAAATTTCTTTTAATTCATCAGTGTGATTAAAATATGGAAATTAAATTAAAAGTTGTTCTTTTAGTTGAGTCAAGTCATTGCTTAAAAGGTTCTACAAGTCTTCATCGGTATAATTGTTCTACAAGCCCTTTTTGCAACACGCATGAGTGATATATAATTGCAGCAAATGATTGAATGGTTTGCTCGAACAACAACCAGAGGCATAATATGGCTTTCAGAGCATATTTCATCATCCTTATGTTGTTTACTTTGGTTCCATGTTTTACACATTGTAGAGCCATAATTGGTAAAGAAATCCCCCAAATCTCAAAAGGTTAGTAATTATATGCAGAGCTTTTTTTCTTCTACTACTTCTTCTTCTTCACCTACAAGGAAGGGATCTAAAAAAATATTAGCCAATAAATTTATATGACCATTAATTACAGTTGCAGGTGGTTTTCTTTCAAAATTTTACACGAACATGATGGATCTCACAAAAAAAAGAAAATTGTATGGTGATTCGAATCCAGGTCCATCTGCTAATAAACCTCTGACTGATCGTAATTTCACGAACCTACCACCTAGGTGTTTCATATGTAATAAAGAAAAGCTTCAAAATTTTCAGAGGAAAAGAATTTAGAGGTTGTTTGTATTATTCAGATATTTGTGTGTGTGATTAATGTCATTATTTATAATATTTTATGTTGTTATCTTACTCTTAAATACTACTGTGCTTAATTTTCATTCATTATGGAAGGCATCTTTGGTTGATCTATTGAAGTTATAAAATATGTTTTTTAAAGAATGATCATTCCCTCATTTGGTCAATTAGATAAACGTGGTGGAGCTTTTAGAAGCAACTTCTTATCAGATTTCTGAAAATATTTTTAAAAAAATTAAAGAAAAAAATAATGTACAAGAAGGGGTAATAACTTTTTGATGTTGGAGACACAATTTTTTTTTGATAATTTCAGAGCATAATAGTAATCTCTGATTAAATTTAAGCAGATTTCAAGAATTTAGAGCAATACTTTTCAATAATTTGTACTCCAATCAACTTATCAACTTTAAAAAAGCTTCAACATCTAAAAATAAAATGGAAAATAATACATCTAAGAAAATAAACTATAATTGGCACAAATCTCAAGGCATTATTTGACTTCAAAAACTTTCAAATTTAAATTCAGAACTATCCGAACTTTAAGTTTAATAAACTTATTGTTGAACCGAATGTGACGACAAAACAAACCTATCGATTCCACAATAGTGAAAGTGAACACAAATCATGCACTCGAAATATAATTGAAAACTTTTAGACAATATTTGACTTATAGTAAAATAATAGATAAATACATTATGATTAAGGGGATCAATATGGACCATTTGGTGGAGTGTTTTAGATTCTGATCAAATCTTTACTACTCCAAAATATGGCTTGTGAATCTTCCCTTTGGTAATTCTCATTGTTGATTTTTTATAAAAAAATTAAAATTAATCCACACTATTTGATTTGTTCCTCTTTGCATTCTGCTCCCGTCCATTTCTTTCTTCGGCTTCGCATGAGGAAATTTGAAAGGGTCACTAAAAGGAGCTTTTTCGCCTTCTTCTCCTGTACCCTTTCACAGGAGGACTTTTGAAAGAGTCGCTAGAAATTTTTATATTAAAAAAACTTTAAAAAAACTTTAAAAAAACATAAAAAAAAACTGTCTTAAACAAAATCTTAATTTGCTGAGTTATTTTAAGCTGCTTTTCGTTGAATATGACAAGATTTTATGCTCTTAAAACTAAAGCCAGATCTCTAAAAACTTCTTAAGAGATTTGGTATTATATATATTTTCACAATTTACCTATTTTTATTTTACTTTGTATAAAAATTTTGGCATTCTGTTGTTTCTTTTGGTGCCCATATTATATGGTTGTAGAGCTATATTTCGTGAAGCAATCCCCCAAATGTCAAAAGGTCAGGAAATTATTATTATTTTTCCTTCTATCTTCTTCTTCTTATGCTTGTGCTATTTCAACAAGTTTTCTTTCAAAATTTACAAGAAGAAAATTGCGTAGACAAGATTTTTATCCTCAGTATTATGCATTATTACCCTCCTAGTTATGGTTATAACAGATACACAGCTGATTGTATTGAAAATGCTTTTATGTGGCACCATATGGGCCAAAGGACCAAAATCTCTCTATGACCTTCTTTTTTATTTGGGATAAAACCCACAGTGGGGCCTACGCGTTAATAATGGTAAAAAGTATAAGTCCTTAGAGGATCATAAGCTCGTTAAAAGGATAACATTTGAAACAAAACCTAAGAGCTTTAGATCCTACATATTACAAGGAAATAAAAAGCAAAGAAAAACAAAATAAGACTAAAAACAAATATGGAGACGCACAATCACCAACTGCACCATCCACAAAAGCAACCCAATTCACAGTCAATCGAACCAACAAACAACCGTCAAGAGCAACCCAAGAGATCCGGATCAAATCCAAGTAAAGTAAGCACCAACCTGCAAACAACACTAAATAGAGATAAAGAAAAATGAAAAGGCAGGAGCATACCCCCATAGCCAACAAGAAAAACCACTAAAACCACCCAACAACTAATACAACCAACAACACCAGAGGAAAACAACAGCAAACCACTAGAAACACACAAAACAGCCACCACCTAAAGGGCTACTTTCAAGCTTTCCTTCTACGATGTTTACTGCCACGAGAAAAAGTTTTCTCAACTACCTTACAAACATTAATACCATACCATTCCTGTAATGTTACATCATGCTCATCACCAAAGTCATCACCCATCTCATCAAGCGATGATGGAGACCCATCAATAACGCCAAACTGAATGACCAACACAAGTAACCCCCAAATTAGAAGCAATATAAGCATTCAACTCGTTAGTGGACATAAGAATGATAGGCACCTCCACAAGATTTTCATTATACAAAGAGCCCACAATTGCAGGCGAAACAGGCATGCTAGTGATTTGTTCCTCTTTGCATTCTGCTCCCGTCCATTTCTTTCTTCGGCTTCGCATGAGGAAATTTGAAAGGGTCACTAAAAGGAGCTTTTTCGCCTTCTTCTCCTGTACCCTTTCACAGGAGGACTTTTGAAAGAGTCGCTAGAAATTTTTATATTAAAAAAACTTTAAAAAAACTTTAAAAAAACATAAAAAAAAACTGTCTTAAACAAAATCTTAATTTGCTGAGTTATTTTAAGCTGCTTTTCGTTGAATATGACAAGATTTTATGCTCTTAAAACTAAAGCCAGATCTCTAAAAACTTCTTAAGAGATTTGGTATTATATATATTTTCACAATTTACCTATTTTTATTTTACTTTGTATAAAAATTTTGGCATTCTGTTGTTTCTTTTGGTGCCCATATTATATGGTTGTAGAGCTATATTTCGTGAAGCAATCCCCCAAATGTCAAAAGGTCAGGAAATTATTATTATTTTTCCTTCTATCTCTTCTTCTTATGCTTGTGCTATTTCAACAAGTTTTCTTTCAAAATTTACAAGAAGAAAATTGCGTAGACAAGATTTTTATCCTCAGTATTATGCATTATTACCCTCCTAGTTATGGTTATAACAGATACACAGCTGATTGTATTGAAAATGCTTTTATGTGGCACCATATGGGCCAAAGGACCAAAATCTCTCTATGACCTTCTTTTTTATTTGGGATAAAACCCACAGTGGGGCCTACGCGTTAATAATGGTAAAAAGTATAAGTCCTTAGAGGATCATAAGCTCGTTAAAAGGATAACATTTGAAACAAAACCTAAGAGCTTTAGATCCTACATATTACAAGGAAATAAAAAGCAAAGAAAAACAAAATAAGACTAAAAACAAATATGGAGACGCACAATCACCAACTGCACCATCCACAAAAGCAACCCAATTCACAGTCAATCGAACCAACAAACAACCGTCAAGAGCAACCCAAGAGATCCGGATCAAATCCAAGTAAAGTAAGCACCAACCTGCAAACAACACTAAATAGAGATAAAGAAAAATGAAAAGGCAGGAGCATACCCCCATAGCCAACAAGAAAAACCACTAAAACCACCCAACAACTAATACAACCAACAACACCAGAGGAAAACAACAGCAAACCACTAGAAACACACAAAACAGCCACCACCTAAAGGGCTACTTTCAAGCTTTCCTTCTACGATGTTTACTGCCACGAGAAAAAGTTTTCTCAACTACCTTACAAACATTAATACCATACCATTCCTGTAATGTTACATCATGCTCATCACCAAAGTCATCACCCATCTCATCAAGCGATGATGGAGACCCATCAATAACGCCAAACTGAATGACCAACACAAGTAACCCCCAAATTAGAAGCAATATAAGCATTCAACTCGTTAGTGGACATAAGAATGATAGGCACCTCCACAAGATTTTCATTATACAAAGAGCCCACAATTGCAGGCGAAACAGGCATGCTAGTCGCAGACCCCACGATGGGAGAGGCACCCTATGTAAAGGTTCAAGAGAAATCACAGCCCCAGGTGAAACAAAGCACACAGCCGGTTGACACAAAACCCCATCTTCCTCATCAACCACCACCTCCTCACTATGAGACAAAGCCATGGCACAAACCCCACATCCCCAGATTCACACAAATTGACATGCCACCGCCTGAGAATTAACAATAGGAGGAATAAAATCACCTTCCCTCTGAAAAACCACATCACCAGGTTCTGAAACAGGCATAATTTCATGTTCCACCTCAATAAGCAGAGGAGATACACCGTCAAGATTCTCATTAGCACAATTCAAGTCATGATTCACCACCATATCATTATGAACCTCCACTATCGAGTCAATAGCAAGAATAACAGGAACATCAGCCACATCCCCCTCCTGAATAGGAGGAACAACATCCACCTTAGCAAATAAGATCGGACACCCATCCTTGGAATGACCCAACATTTTACAATAAAAGCAGTACAATGGAAATTCTTCCATTTTAATTGATTGAATGTAACCCATAGACTCGAAACCAAACCAAACCAAACTTGATAATTATACCATTTAGTAACATCTAATTCAATAAGTATACATGCAACATAAGGCCTAGTCCCATTCGTGGTTGCATTATCGTTACGCGAAGGTCTACCAAACATAGACCCCAATCCATGAAGAATGCGGGGGGAGAAAAGATGAGGGCCAAACTAGGGAAAGAAACCCAAATGGGAACAATAGGAGACTCCACATTTACATCAAAATGGGGAATCCACTTAAAAAGCTTCATGAAATAATTGCAATTGAAGTAAGATCTGTGAGAAAAAACCCTATAATAATCTAAATAATTAATAAGTTTGATCAATATATTTTTAGGGTTCAAAATTGTAATAGAAAATGTGCCACAAAGCTTTAGGTTAAAGAAAAAATTTTGAATCATATCAAGAGGTGGACTGCGACCCAAAAATTTTCCTACCAAAGCAAACTCAAAAGGCGCTGCAAGTGAAAGTAATTCCTCATCCGAAATGATTAACACGTGCAAACCATGATGGGAAGAAACTTTGAGCGGAGGAAAGTCCGGCAAAGCAGATTCATCGGATAAAGCATTTCTAAATGACCTAGATTTAAGCTTCCCGTCCAAAAACCCAGGATCTCTTAATCGATTTGTAGCTATACAGAAGAAAATCACAAGAAATCGAAGGATTAAGGGAGAAAAAATACCAAGCAGTGACGATGGCTGGACGCGAGAACCCGAGACACGTAAACCCTAGACATCGCACGAGATATTCGGCTGACGCTCTATGACCTTCAAACACTAACTTTCTTTCTTCTCTCTTCTCTCTTTTTTCTAAATTTCCTAGAGAGCTTCTCTGTTAAGTAAAATGAAGAAAATGTATTAATGCTTAAGAAATATAAAATGAGTGCTTTAAGGATTTTTATAAAATAAAAATATAAAAAAAAAATCTAATGAATTTTCATTATAAAATTCATAGGATTTTTTTTAAGGACACCAAAAATTATAAAAAAATATTCATAAAATAAGTCATTTTATTTAAAAATTTTTGGTGAAATCGATTTGCAAAATGAACACCTGATTGTCTCAAAATCCCCATTTGTATAAAGAGGTGTCAATTTCTTAAAAAATTTTACCAGTGTCTAAAAATTATGAAAAAATTAGTGAAACTAAAACTCAAAAATATAATTATGAAAAAATTAGTGAAACTAAAACACAAAAATATTTATCTTATGACGAAAATGATTTGTGATTTGGACTTATAATAACTCCAATATATGTTGTAGATATATTTTGGTTAGTTTTTATTTTTAAAGGTTTGAGTTTTAGTTTGTTATTCTCTCTATTGTCAAGCGATATTGGAGATAGCTTTCTAATTATATATATTTTGAATGATATATACAAAATCAAGTTTAGATTCAGTAGTCTTCCACTTTATATTGTATTCAATATTAGCTCTATATAGTATATAAATTAGAAGTTTTATTTCAGTACTTTTCCAACTAGATCTTGGGGTCAATCTTGCCACAATTGGATACGGTATGATCTGTGTGATATCAGGTCATATCGAGGTTGCTGGGCGTGTGAGGCCAGGCAGAGCCGCAGGCAGCCAAGCGGGCTAGGTCTAGGCTCAGACCCGGGTCAACTTCGTGTTGATTTCAAGTTTCCAAGTCAACTTTTGAAAATTATTTAAGTTCAAGCTCGATCACGAGATTTACGCTATGCCTTCGAGCCGGCTCAGAAGCGTGTTCATTTATTTGGAAAGAGAGAAAATGTTTATATTTCAAGCAATTGTTATAAGAAATAAATGGTAAAAAAAAGAGATATTATTAGAAAAATAATAAAAAATCACTTAATATAAGAAAGTGGGAGACCATTTATAAATATTTTAACAATTTTGTACTTAAAATCTTGAATACTAATATATTTAAGTGTCTTCTATATTCATATTATTTAAATGAGTCGACCTATGAGCTAACGAGTTGAGTAAACAAGTTGAGTTAAGTTGGCTCAAGTTTGGATTGTTATATCATCAAGTTCGGCTCATGAGCCATTTATCAAGTCAAGCTCCAATGGCCGGCTCAAGAGTCAACTTAACTCTCTTACAATCTTAGTGGTAATTGTCTAAATATTATTAAAATGCATCGAAATCAAAGGCCTATGCTCAAAATCGGAGATAAAACTCTATATACCATATGACCATCTCAAATAAAAAATAAAAAATTGAAAGAATTTTGGGAAAAAAACAATTATTTTTAATAAAGATATAAATTATTGGTTCAGTTAGTTGAAGCCTTCTCCTAATTTTTTGCCTGTGATGTTTGATTTAATTAGTCTCACTATTGCTAAAGTCAAACATGTCCTTGTTAAGAGGTTTGCTTTTGCAAGAACGAGAGCATCATCTGCTTCATCTTTGGCAAAAGGGTCATATTTTTATCATTTTCCACGTCATCTCCCATCTATTTCTTCTCTTCTTCCAACTGTGGCTCATTTTTATAAGTCACAGTAAGGACCAGTTCATTCTTCTCTTCAATATTATATCATATCATAAACTTTTATTATCCTATTGTTGCACCCTAAAATATTCACGGCGGTAGAGTAATTTAAAGTTTAATGTCTTAGCTTTGTACGAAGATCCAACACATAATCAGTTAAAAGAGAGGGTGTAGCGTTCATAAGAGACACTAGAATTTTTACATAAAAACCTCTAAAAAAAGGGGAAAACCACGGAGTCTGACCCAATTTGAATGAATCCACTATTGTAATGGAATGGAAGTAAGTGGTTAATAAAAATTGAATGTTTAAAACTAACTACTACTACTGATAACGAACGAATTGGGGTAAATTTGTATGCCTTTTCATTATATTATTCTTTTCTTATATATTCATTATAAATTTTTAGTCTGACCATTGCTAAAGACATGCATGTCCTTGTTAAGAGGTTTGTTTTAGCAAGAGCGAGAGCATCATCTGTTTCATCTTTGGCAAAAGGGTCATATTTTTACCTTTTTCCACCTCATCTCCCATCTATTTCTTCTCTTCTTCCTACTGTTGGCTCATTTTTATAAGTCACAGCAAGGACCAGTTCGCTCTTCTCTTCAATCCGAACCCGACTCATGACCCAAAATTGACACCCCTACTTGAATGTCCGTCTGGTTTTAAGTTCAAAAGTTTCTTATGTTGTTCAATCTGAGTGGCTGGAGGATTGTTCCTCCTTGGATGGTCAATCTGATGGAGATGAAATGTTTGAGTCTAGAGAGGATTTTCAAGATTTGTTTGGTTTGAATGTGGCTCGTATAGAGGATGAAGCCCTTTCCATTGGGTGTACAAAACGATGTAGGCGGAAAAATAAAAAGAAATAAAAAAGAAGTAGGCCCATTTGCTTGTTTTTGTTTTCTCGGTTTTTTTATTTTGCAGTTTTGATTGCCTGTCCGTGGGGTTTTTGGTTCTGGGGTTGGTTTTTTTGTTGGTGTGTTGCTTCTGCCTTTGGGTTTTTGGCTGGCTATTTCATGTGTTGTCGCTTGGTTGGGAGTCGAATAATGATGAGGCAGTTTCACTGTTTGCCCCCTGGATGGCCTGGGCTTGATTTTGCAACCTTGGTGGATGTTCTCTTCGTTTTAGTGCTATTTGGGACTTTGTGCTGCAGGTTTTTATGCCTCCAATGAATGATCCTTGCCTAGCAACTGGGTGAAGCTGCAGAGTTCGACAGGCTTCATGGCCTTCTTAATACTATTTTAGACTTATTACTTTTTCAAGTTGCCTTGTAATCTGGCGTTTTTCCTTTATTGGCCTCTTTTGGGCTTTTCTCTATATTTTTCTTTTCTGTTAATGGAATGAATCTTATTTAAAATAATTGTATAAAATATATGTTAAAATTTATCATAAATAAAGCTTTATTCCTAAATGTTTTATTTTTTTGTTGTAGATATTATAGATTATATAGAAATATATATATATTAAATAGAAAAAATATTATTCCTAAAAAATTGAATTTTTTTATTAGAGCGCTTGTCTAAGAGATCTAGATTTTTTATTAATACAATTTACAAATCAAAGAAAAGGAAAATGGCAGTTGGGAACATTCAAGTTGCTTGAATTGAATCATCATTAAGAAAAAAAACAGACTCATTTTCAACCTGCTATAAATAGCAATTATAAGAAGTTTTGAAAGTATTTTTCTTACGTCATCATTACCTTACAAATTCATCTTCGCTATAAAATTAGCAATAGTAAGAAGCTAAATAGGAAGTTTTTTAATAATTCCATTACAATTTTGCTGTAAATAGCAATTGAATCATCATCACCTCAAAAATTCATCTTTGCTATAAATACCAATTGCCATTCTGGTCTCCGCCAAAATTTCTCCTCCGTCAGTTTGTATATTTTAAAAGAAGAGGCATAATAAATGATGATTATTCTTTGTTCGAGATTAAACAATTTCACATGGAGTTACTATTCCCCATATTCAATGTCTTCTTCATGGTTTGATCTTCCTCTTGACCTATTGATAAGCATTAGAAATAAGCTAAAAAGTGCTGATCTCGTCTCTTTTCACTCAGTTTGTTCCCAATGGCATTCTGCCTCACCTATCCCTAATCCTTGCCAACCATACATCGCAAGCTTCGACAATAAAAGCAATATCACCTTCTTGACCTTGTGCCACTATAATGGTACTCCTCGTGAGCATTTCATCTCCTTGCCATTTTCTTTATCTTCTACTTTATTTGACATTCACTATTCAAATGGGTGGCTTGTCTTTATAAATTATGATAATTACACTCCTTATCTTTTTGATGCCATATCAAACCACAAATTCACATTCCCCCCTCTAAAACCAATGATACTCCGTTATTATAAAAAGATAAAACCAACTGTTCACGTATGCATTCAGAAGATAGTTGTCTCTTTGAGCTTTGATGCAGGCATTGCAGTAGCCGGTATTGTTTAAAAAAGAGATCAAAGAAATCCGACAACTCTAGATTGCATATTTATATTTTGCAGACATACATATGGTGATTATCAAAGGTAGAGCCTTTTGATGAAAGGAAGCAAAGGCATAAGATATATTGCTCTCGCTGGTAATAATCGATTTTATGCTCTTGGCAATGATTGTGAGTTATATATGCTCGATGAAAGGCCTCCATTGATCAGATTAAGGAAAATCAAATTATGGTTGCCAAAGCACTTTTTTGGGCCCAATTCTGATAATAGTCCACCTATTAAACGTCTACCTATCAGAAGTTATGGCATGAAAAAAAGTGGAGAAACGAATCTAAAGGTTTATGCGTATTATAGGATATCATATATGTATTCTGACGCACCATTCTACGTCTTCATTGATAATAAATACTAGGAATTTATATCTTATATGGATTTAGGGTATTTCAAACTATACCTGCACTATTCTTTTAAAATGTTATGTAATTCAACACATTTATTACCCTAATATTTCAATTCAAAAAAATAATCACTATCATTTATATTTTAAATATAAAAAAATCTAATGACTTCTTAACATGAAGAGGTAAAATGTACAAAGTGACATAAAAATATCAATAGTTACTCTCAATTTTGAGAAATTTTTTCATAATTTGCTATTTAGAGTTGTTCCGTCTCTAAAAACTTAACTTCATCAGCATCAACCGAGAAATTAAGTTTATCTGTATGCTCATGTGGGATCGATATGCGTATAATATTATGATTATAAACCTTCTTTACTACTAAAAACATTCCTAATATATTATAAAAAATTAATCATAATCATGCACGAATCTCAAGGCAAAATTAAGTTGGAAACTTCCAAAATTAAACTTCCAAATTTTTTTCTGTATTCAAAATTAGTTAATTTTTTGGTTGAATTTAAAATGAACCACAAGTTTACTCCATTATTAGCATTCATTTTACTTTAAATCAAATAAGTAATAAAAAAATAATCACCTATATTTATTTTACACTTATTTAAATAACTCTAAATATTTTAAATATATCTCATTTTGTTTGCATTTGCTCTATATTTAATTTTTAAGCAAAATAGCTCCTAAGTCTCCGTACTCTTGTATATGACTAGAATAAATTTGGAAAATTAGTATGATATCATAACTCAATTTTATAGGAAATTAAAAACTTCTTACGTGACAAATAATTTTATTATGGTGTGAAAGTGTATGATAAAATACGTCATGAATAAAAAAATATTTCTTATTTTTTTATATATTTTTAAAGATATTACATATGATATTTATATTTATTTTCAAATAGAAAAAAATATTTTCTCAAAAATTTCTCAATATTTACGGGTCTATAATTTTTATTAATATATTACAAAATATAAATGAAATCAAAAAGAAAATATGCACTCCAAATCTTTTTTGCTTATGCTGCTGATAGGTTGAATCTCATCGCGAACATTTTCATTTTTTGTTTTTTGTTTTTTTATTATTTATTATTTTTATTATTATTATTATTTATTTTTATTTAATATTTAGGATCAATAATGTTCATGGGTTGTTTGAGTAAGGCCATTTGAACAAATTTGGGGAGGCTATGATTTTCTGCAAAAAGTAATGATCTGTAGGCCTCCTTCAAGTAAATATCTGTAGCAAAAGTATTCCGAAATTAGAAATATTTAAGGATGATTTAAACAAGAAAAAAATTAAAAATTATTGAGTAACTCTAGGAAAAAAACTCTAAATATTACATTTTAATCTATTTTTATGTATAGAAGCCATTATCATGTTGCTTTGAGAACTAATAATTTTTTGTCTTTCTATTTATATTATTTGTGAATAAGAACAAAATATAGTTGAATTAAATATTTATATTTAATTTTTGCTTAAATTTTAAATTCGTAGGATTAAAGCTATGATCTTAAGTTAATGATCTATGTGTTTTATGCATGTTCTACCAAGCCATTGATAGAAATGAAGAGTGATTTGCCCAGAAAGCTAAACCTGTAAGAGATCATAAGTACTCGAAGGATTTGAGCTGCCATTCTTCCTTCTAGGAAGTATTGAAATAGAACTACTTGTAAAGAAGGAGAGATGACATAGGAGGAGGAAGTGGAGGAAGACCCATACCTTTTTATGACAAAATGGCCCAATGGCAAAGCCATCTCTAGCCTAGAGATTGCAAGGAAATGAATTGTTGATTTTGATTTGGAAGTCAATGTTGCTTTTTCATGCTAGAATAATCAAGTGCTCATGCTTGTTAGGTGTTACAACTCTATAATCTTTACTTTATCTTCATGAATCTTGAGACAATATAAGAATAAAAGTTTTTAAAATTAAATTAGGATCATTCTAGCTCTAATTTTAATAAATTTATAGTTGAATTGAAATTCTTGATAAGATAATGTATTGACACCACAAGTGATCCGACCCGAGTCAGAATAAGCTCAAATCAAGCACTTAATACATAATAAAAGATCAAAAAATCATAAAGTTTTGTATACTTATAGTCAAATTGAGACGCTTGACAAGATGAATCAAATGAGCTCAAAATCATTTAATTCTATCATCATTAGGCTCCAAATGTTAGAGAGAGAGAGAGAGAGAGAGAGAGAGAGAGAGAGAGAGAGAGAGAGAGAGTACTTCTATCATTTGATATGCATATGAACTTCACATCTTTTTCAACAATATATTTATTTATTTATGGGAATAGATTTAAAAACTTATTGTGTGACAAATAATTTTATTATATATGGTGTAAAATATATGTTAAAATTTATCAAAAATAAAGCTTTATTCCTAAATGTTTTGTTTTTTGTTGTAGATATTACATATTATATAGAAATTTATATCTTTATTTTTAAATAGAAAAATTATTTTTCCTAAAAAATTTCTCAAATTTTTTATTAGAGATCTAGAATTTTTATTAATACAATTTAAAAATTATAGAAAAAAGAAAATGGCATTACAATTCGCATGATAGGTTGGTAACATTCAAGTCCCTTGAATTGAATCATCATTAGGAAAAAAAAAGACTCAATTTAAACCTGCTATATAAAAATAGCAATTATAAGAAGTTTTGAAAGTATTTTTCTTGCGTCATCATTACTTTACAAATTCATCTTCGCTATATATAATTAGCAATTGTAAGAAGCTATTTAAGAAGTTTTTTTTATATTTCCCTTACAATTTTGCTGTAAATAGCAATTGAATCATCATCACCCAAAAAATTCATCTTTGCTATAAATAGCAATTGCCATTCTGGTCTCCACTAAAATTTCTCCTCCATCAGTTGGTATATTTTAAAGGATGGGGCATAATAAATGATGAGTATTCTTTATTCGAGATTAAACAATTTCACATGGAGTAACTATTCCCCTTATTCAATGTCTTCTTCATGGTCCGATCTTCCTCTTGACCTACTGATAAGCATTAGAAATAAGCTAAACAGTGCTGATCTCGTCTCTTTTCGCTCAGTTTGTTCCCAATGGCATTCTGCCTCGCCTATCCCTAATCCTTGCCCACGTTACTACGCTGTAAGCTTTGACGATAAAAAGAATATCATCCACTTGGCCTGGTTCAAAACTGGTATTACTCGTGAACATTTCATCTCCTTGCCATTTTCTTTATCTTCTCCTTTATGTTACTTTGGTTCTTCAAACGGGTGGCTTGTCTTCAGAAGCTACAATAATATCACTCTTTATTTTTTTGATCCCTTATCTAACCGCAAATTCATATTCCCTCCTCTAAAGCCAATGCTACTCCGTTATTATATAAAGGTAAAACCAATTGTTTACATTAGATATTACGCATACCTCATCATGGTAGTTGTCTCTTCGAGCATTGACACAGGCATTGCGGTGGCCGGCATTGTTGGAGTAGGAAATCGAAGAAATCCGACAAGTCCACATAGAAAATTTATATTCCGCAGGCATGCATATGGTGATTGCCAAAGGTTGAGCCTTTTGATGGAAGTTAGCAAAGACATAATAGATATTGCACTCGCTGGTGATAATCGATTTTATGCTCTTAGCAATAATTGTGAGTTGTATATGCTCGATGAAAGGCCTCCATTGGTCAAATTAAAGAAAATCAAATTATGGTTGCCAAAACACATTTTAGAGCCCAGTTCTGAGAATATACGTCGACCTATCAGATGTTATGGCTTGAAAAAATGTGGAGAAACGGATCTAAAGGTCTATGGGTATTGGAGAAGATCAGATACGTTTGAAAGGAGATATATATCTTTGAAAATAAATGTGGCAAATCTGCACGGTTACAGCAATAACATTGAGGTTGCATGCGATGCTAAGTGGAGCTATGGCCCTAAATGTTTACCTTCTTCTGGATTTTATTTTACTCCATTGCTAAAGGGGCATCATTCAAAGTTCAGTGTCAAAATTTGATTAATTAATCATCTTTTGTATTGATCTCAAAATAAATTTAATCCAATATTTTGATTCAGTTTTATTTATCATTATATATATATATATATATATTGGTTTAATATGTTGAGTTTTTCTTAATTGTTTTTACATATAATTTTTTGTAATAATTATCTTCAAATTTTGAATATCAAAATCTATACAATTTTGTTTTGGTAGAAAATGCTGCAGGTTCAAACGATTAGAGCTATCTTTGAATTTATGTTTATATTTTTTAAAATTTTTTGGAGCGGTTATTGTTTCATTTGGGATGATTTTTTTATTGCTTATTAATTTTTGCACTAGAAATCTTCTTTAAGAAGCAGTAAGAAGCCGTCCCCAATGAAGCCTAAATATGTGCCATCAATTATGATAAGAGCTTGTATTATAATCTACCATTGTCTTCATTGATAATAAATACTAGTAATGTATATCTTATATGAATTTAGGGTATCCCAAACCATATATATACTATTATTTTAAAATGTTTTGTAATTCTACTCATTTATTACCCTAATATTTCAATTTTAAGAAATAATCTCAATTCATCTATATTTTTAACATAAATAAATCTAACGACTTCTTAAAATTACAAAATTAAAAATTTAAAGTTACTTTATTAATTGATTGATCATGAAAAGGTAAAGTATACAAAGTGACATACAAATATCAATAGTTAATCTCATTTTTGAGACATTTTTTCATAATTTGCCATTTAGAGCTGTTCCTTCTCTAAAAACTTAACTTCATCAACATCCTCGATGCATTAGAAGCTCTTATATCGAGATTGATGCTGATGAAGTTAAGTTGTCGCTCTTGCCAAATAGATCTCGTATCTTGGGAAAGGGTTAGAAGCAAATATGATAGGATGCCACTGGGAGCAGATGGAGCAGATAGAGTAGAAGGAGAGGAGAGTTGATAAAACTCTTTTTTAATTTATTTTATTTTAAACTCTTTAACTTATTTCTTGTGCTCACCAATAAGTTGAGATGGGGCTTGGATCATGATGAAGATATTGCATAAGTAAAATTAATAATAATAATAATATGATTATAAACCCTTATTCGTACAATATTATGATTATAAACCCTCTTTACTGCTGAGAACATTTTAACACTCATGATATATATCATGACCAACATGTAAATATATATATTAAAAAGTGATGTTACCAACAATTTCACTATAAATTATTCTATTTATATATACGACCAACATGTAAAGAATATACTTAAAAGTCATTTTTTTTATTAGTTGAAGCATTGCTCTTTATTTTATGAGAATATATATCATGTTGAAAATGAAATCTTGTTACATTTTTTGAGATGTAGCATACAAACCTGGTACATCTTAAATCAAACATAACAGACCTAATTGAAAACGATATTAGTTGGTTTAGTACTATAAAATAGCTACATTAAATTTTTTTAATGATATTTAGTCTAAAATTAATGACTTGCGAATACAGAAAATGAAATCACAGACTAATAAGATTTTGAGGATAGCCTAACTTCATTAAGGGGCTTTTTAATTTTATGAAACGGAGTGTAAAATATTTTAAATGTAAAGATTTTAAGAATTTTGATATTTGATGAAAAAGAAATATAAAATAAAATTTTGGTGAATTGCAAATTTACTCCATAATTTATTTTTGCTGTATTCAAAATTAGTTAGTTGTTATTTGATTTTAAAATGCATCATAATTTGACTTCATTCTTATCACTCATCACCACCCCCAAAATCATCGTTAGGCTTTGCATTGCATTCACTTTGTTTCAAATCAAATAAGTAATATAAAAATAATCACCTATATTTATTTTACACTAATTTAATTAACTTTAAATATTTTAAATATATCTTTTTTTTTTGCATTTTGCTCTACATTTATTATTTTTAGCAAAATAGCCCCTAAGTCTACTCTTGTATATGACTAGAATAAATTTGGAAAATTATTATGAAATCATATATAACTCAATTTTATAGGAAATTGAAAACTTTTTATGCGACAAATAAATTTATTATGGTGTGAAAATATATGATAAAATATATCATAAATAAAAATTGTTTCTTCTTATTCTTTTTTTCAAAGATATTACATACGATATAGAAATTTATATCTTTATTTTCAAATAGAAAAAATATTTTTCTATTTGAGTCGCTTGAGCTTAATCATCATTAAGGGAAAAAAAGGCTTAAGAGATATCGTACTCGTTGGTGATGACTGATTTTATGCTTGATGAAAGGCCTCCATTGATCAAATTAATAAAGAGATTCAAATTATGGTTAAAATCATGATAAAAAGAAGCAGATAAAGGGGCTAAAATGTAAATGAAATATGATTAAGTTGAAAAAATATTAAATATTATTTGCTTTTAGTTTAAAAATATTCTTTCAAATAAATATATTGCCATTTAAGATATTTTTCAAGTGAATAAAGGCAAGGAAAGACCTCACTTGCCTGCACTTTACACAAATACCTCATATATCAATTGATAGTGTTGTTCAAATTTGCTGAGCATGTTCAGATTTTTGGAATGCATCTTTTATTGCATGCAAGTACTCTTTATAGGCATCTCCTATTTGTATCCGTTCGAGTGGTGATTCTTAGAAGGCCAACATTGAGCACAGAAACTATGCACTCCAATTCTTGTTTGCTTATGCTGCTGATAGGTTGAATCTCATCGCAAACATTTTCATCTACTTGTTGTGAAAACATTTTAGGATCATAAATGATTCGGATAATTTTAGCTTAAAATGTTCTTTAAGATATCTGATTTAATTTGTTACAAGTTTGTTAGATGTTTCTAGAACTTCTATGTTTCTCTACTTGATTAATATATATAGAATGTTGTAGGAAGAATATAGTCATTGATGAAATATATGCTCTTTTGAAGCGTAGTGCTTGTGTTTGTTCCCTGGATTGGGAATTCCTTCTAGCAGATCTGATTCTTACGCCGATCTACTACATCAGTTGGTATCCGAGCCTGGAGCTTGCAAATAACGATGGACTGCAGAAGAAGGTGGGCTGTCGACGTCGATCGAAGCCGAAGAAGATGGACGGTCGACTAAGATCGACGCCGAATAAGATGGGTAGTCGACGACGATCGACGCCGAAGAAGAAGGGCGGTCGACAATGATCGATACCGCAAAGCCCTTTGGGTAGCTCAAGTGATTGCATCACTTAATCGGATGGATGCTTTATGTGTTAATTTCATGCATTTGGTGGAGAGAATCACGAGCAGGTTGTCAACCATACTGGCCCTATCGCTCCTCTACTCTTCCAAAATGCACGCGCAACCGACCGTTCTTCCACCTCCAGATTTGCCTGCATTTTCGATGCTCTAACACGATTGAATCCTCAAGCTTGCCGAGCTATCCCACCCCAAAGGCTCTTCTGAACCTCCATCATCACCTACTATCACAAAGGTCACTAATTCTGCTTCATGTTAAGACTAGACCAACGCGCACGTGCTACCGACGTCACATGCTCCCAATTCTTTCTCTGACCCTCTGCGTGATTTTGGCCCATCTGATCCCGCGATCGACACTTCACATGACCACAGTCCACATCCACTCTGCTCCTGCCACCCCAAACCCACTGCAGTGTTCGTCCGTATCGCACTCCCGCTCCCACTTCAGCCCCCGCTCAACTACCGCGATCCCATATCCGACCTCGCACTCACGCGTGATTTGTGTTCCACCACTATCGAGGAAGAAGCTAAGGGCGAGAAAGATTATTTGTATCAATCAGTGCGATCCAACCTCCTCCGCTCCTACACGACCAGCCCGCCCCCACAGCTAACTCTGGACACATCACTTGCGCTCCTCGTGACCGGCTCGCATTTTCGACCTGATCCCGTGTCCACGATTATCCCGTCCATGTGAACGACCCAACCCCTTCACCAACCTCGTTCGCACGGGCCATGAAGTCTCCTCTTTTCCTTGCTGTTGAGCTCTATGACAGTCCACTACTTAAGACGCAATCCACCACATGAACATGGATTTTGGCATAAGATGCGTTGAGGAGGATGGCATCGAGGGCCTGAAATGAAAGATATCAGCATCAGAGCTATCAGAGTTTATGGATAGTTTGTCATGTGAAGAAATGGGATTTGGGAAAGGAAATCATTGCCTGGTGAGCCTTTTGAAATCTGCGGTCAATGGTTCTTCCAACATTGACTGGGATTGTTCTGATGTATGTACAGATAATGATGAACCCAGTACCCATTTAAGAAATTCTTGCAATTCAGAAAAGTCAGTGGCTGAAGAGGGAACTCATGAATGCAAGATCTGTAATGATGTTGAAGAGGGAAAATATCGCCTTGCATCCACAGAGTTGACACTTGCAGAAGATTGGCCAAGGATAAAGATGGAATTTCAGATTCTGAACCATTTTGCTGATTACAGTATTGCCGTGTGGAAAAGTGCTGGGAAAACAACTTCAGAAGACCGACTCTATCTTATTAATATATATCAATAGCCTTCTCCAGCCCAAATTATAAGTTGGCTTTACTGATTTGATCTTATTCAACTTTTATTTGGTATTTTTATGATAGATTTAAATTGAAAATTTTCATCTGATCTTAGTCAATAAAAAAAATAAATAGTTTAATTTATTTGAAATATTGAGATTGAATGGAGATTAAAATTTATAAAGTTTTATAATTTGTTGCATATCGTCTAAGATTTGTATATATGGTTAGAACTGAAGTTTATTGTGTATGATTATGTAATTATAATTTTTTGTATTGGTCCATTTGTGTAACACATAATTGTTATTTATACTAGTTGCGTCCTGGAATATTCACGGTGGTAGAGAAATATATAGACTAACGTCTTAGCTTTGTACAAAAATATAGCATACAAATAAATGAAAGAGAGAGGGTCTAGCATTTAGAAGAGATACCAAGAATTTTATGTGGCAAAACCCTGAAAAAGGGAAAAACCACGGGGCCTGGCCCAGTTTAAATGAATCCACTAGTATTTGCAGTCAATTACAAATGAAACGCTTCCTTGGGAGAAGGCCTTGGTTTGATGTATGATGTAATAAATATACATATTATAAATTGCATTACATGAGCGGATTTGAAAGAACCACTATTGATATGTATTCTTGGTCGGCACGACCATAGTCGGTGGGTGACAGAGGTCGGAAAGACTGTTGTCTGGAGACTGAGGTTGGAAGGACCGTAGTTGGTGAAGGAGGTCTGAAGGATCGTAGTCGGATGGCAAGGTCAGAAGTCTGACGATGGGCGAAAGTCTGGCATCAGGTAGAAGTTCAACGACGGATGGAAGTTCGATGTCAAATAGAAGTCCAACGAAAGTCCGACGATGGGTAGAAGTCTGAAGATGGGCAGAAGTCCGGTGTCGGATAGAAATTCTATAACGGGCGAAAGTCCTACGTCGGGTAGAAGTCCAACGATGGGTAGAAGTCTAGAGTCGGGCATCAGTCCGGCGTTGGGCAGAAGTCCTACTTCGGGTAGAAATCCGGCGACGGGCAGAACTCTGTCATTAGGTAGATGTCCGACGAAAATCCGGTGATGGGTAGAAGTCCAGCATCAGGAAGAAGTCCTACTTCGGGTAGAAATCTAGTGACGGGCGGAAGTCCGACGTCTCGTAAAAATAAAGCGACGGGCCGAAGTCCGACGTCAGTTGGTGGCCGGGCAGAAATCTAGCGTCAGTTGGTGGCCTGGTAGAAATTCGGTGTTAGTCGAAGGTCAGACAGCACTCCGGCGTCAGTCGGCCACTGGGCAGAACTCCGGTGTCGATTGGCTGCTGGGTGGAAGTCTGGTAGTGGTCGAGGAGGAGTTCAGAGGCAAGAGAGGTCTCTTCCTTCTCTTCTTCCTTCCTTGCTTGGGGCCCTTCTCCATGCCCCCCTCCCCTTTCATAAGAATTGAGGGGTCTATTTATAGTTTTTTGAGAGTGGCATGACCAGTAAATAGGAGGAAGATCAAGGGTAAATTGGGAGTGGTTTGATTGGATGGCCGATGTTGAATCCCTTGATTATAGATCATTTATTATAGATTTAAATGTTTTAATGATATCAGAATTTGGCGATCTTAGGCTTGTTAGACTCTTCTCGTCGAGCCGCTCGATTCGACTATAAGCATGTCACATTTGGAGACCGTTTGATAATCCAAATTATGGTTTGAACCTTCCAAATATACTTCGGGTCTTTGATTTGGACCCATTTGAACTCAGATTGGGTCCAATCTAGTTTTGTTGGATTCGTATTTCTGAGACGTTTAGTTCGACTATAAGTTTGCTGAAATCGGAGTTCAGATAATACCAGATTTAAATTTTGAAATTTTAAACTTGATTTTGCCTTGAGATTCGTGCCCGATCAAGATAATTTTTTGATGATATATCAATACTCCACATGTGAATTGCTATTTTGTGATGACCGATGATCACAATCAACGATATTCCTACATGTTAGCGAGTGCTTGTAGTCTTGAATTTATTGTTAATGCATTCAATTGATGGGTCCGAGAGGGAGTCTATGGTAGCCTTATTGCGACCGACACATGGTTCTAATGTTTTATAATGGATTTTATACGGCTTTAATTGCTTTCTATAATGAAGAATTGGACTCATATATTGTAATAAAACTAATAAAAAAATATCTAATAATCATCCTATATACCCCCCTCGCACGGTAACATGGATTCGCCCATGGTCCTTATGACTTATAAAAATGAGCCAACAATTGAAAGAGTAGAACAAATAGATGGGAGATGATGTGGGCAATGGTGAAAATATGACCCTTTTGCTAATGATGAAGCAAATGATGCTCTCGCTCTTGCTAAAGAAAACCTCATAAGGGTTAAAGGCAAGTATGACGGAATGTCATTGGGAGCAAACTTAGCAATAGTAGGACTAGTTAAATCAAACATTATATGATGTGGAACATCCTAGCTAATAGTTCTCCTTAGGAATATCTTATCTAGTTTGTTAGAATCTTCTATAGCTAGTTTATATAAGTATGCATTGTAGTAGGAAAGGTATCTTGGAATGAAATATTAATCTCTTTGAAGCCTTAGAGCTTTTGTTTGCCATTATTCCCTGGATTGGGATAAACCCTTCTTGTTTGTCCGATTCTTCCGATGATCACCACATTAGTTTGGTATCAGAGACTGGAGCTTGCGAAGTTCGATGGACTGCAGAAGAAGGTCAGCTGTCGACGACATTCGAAGCCGAAGAATAAGAATGGTGGAAGGTGATGATCGACGCCGAGGAAGGTGGGATGTCGACGATAATCGAAGCCGTATTGACTTCTATCAAGCTCAAGTGAAGGTATCACTTGATCGAGTAGACAAAAATCTTGATCGGATAGACAAAAATCTTCATTCCATAAGGAGAATGTGAATGTCATCAGCGACCATACCGGCATTTTCGTCTTCGCTCCTCTCATTCGCTTCACGCGAACATCGCCAGTTCCACAATCAACCCACCGTGGATGACTACTACCCTCCGCTCGAGCTTCCTCTCTGATGGCGTGATCCCCCTCGGTTCCAACACTCGAATTGACCTCCTCCGCCTCCACATACAACCACGACTGAATCAAGCCTAACCCAACTCCAAAGTCTATCGCCTATGGATGCTGCGAAGCAAGGCCACTTTATCTCCTCCAACCATAATTCCACCTCCACTTCTTCCGGCAATCCAACCCAGCACCCTCTTTCACAACCCGCGACCATTCCCACTCTCCAGCTCAATTTTGCATTCGTACCTACAGCCCGAGCAGATCCACAACTCGTTGTTGATTTCGACTCGATCTCTCCTCCTGATGTTATATCAAAGCCTAATTCCACACTCGCCCGGCATCCTACTCTCTTGCATAATTTATAGCTTCTGCATCTGCCTCCGTGCGCGACCTCTGTGCGACACAGCTCGTCAAATTGAGCTCCTCCGATATCGCAGACGATTGTGCCTCCACCTTCGCTCCACATCCCTGATCTCGTGTCCGCGAATGTCCTATCCACACGAACTACTCGACCCCCTCACCACGACCTCGTTCGCATGGGCCATGAAGTCCACCTGGAGTATGGTGTAGGATGTGTTGAGGAGGATGTCCTTCTCCAACCGCCGGATCTGTGCTTCGAACGATGTCATATCCGCATGGGCGAAAATTACCTTAATGGCTCCATTCCTAGAGGCCTCTTTAGCCTTCACAATCTCGCTTAGGTTGAGCTGCAGGATAATCTACTCACTGGCGGATTCCCCAACACCAATAAATCTCTGATCTCATCCAATCTCGGCCAGATCATCCTCTCGAACAATCACCTCTCTGAGATCGGCCGGCTACAACAACTGTCCAGTCGTAACATCTTTTTCAGTCGTATCACTCCGGAGATCAGCGAGTGTAGTTCTGAAGATGAAATGGAGCAATCAGAAGCCCATACAGATTCGAATGCTGATATGGACGATGACGAAGGGTGCGCCATTCGTTCTATTTCAGACCTCCTGAACCATGAGCCAGATGCTGATCTCGACCTAACACTAGAGGAACACACTTCCTCAACTCCCTCTCTCAATCCACCCATGCCCGACTCCGTCGATTCCATGATACACGCTGGTGACAAACTTGTTATTATGGATTTCTACTCCCCCGATTGTGGAGGCTGCAAATCCCTTCATCCAAAGATTTGTCAGTTTACGGAGCAGAACCCCAAGATTTTGGAGTTTGGCCTTGCAAAGCTTGTTGGCATCAATGAAAGCCAAAGAAACAAAAAACTGAATGCTAGAACATTGCTCCAGAATACATAATGCGCGGCATGCTCTCTAGTAAATCAGATGTTTTCAGCTACAGAATGTTGGTGCTGGATATTATAACAGGAAGTGTACAAATGCTTGATGAGAAGTCCACTGACAAAGTTATTCCAACGCCATGCTCACAAGCTGCTCGACGTAATGTCTTTGATGACTTCGGGTAGTTAGGTGTTGATGATTTCCTTGCTGAGATTGATTTAATATTTCAGGACAACAACATAACAACATCAGAGATGATGGATGATCATCTTTGTGGGAAGGCAACATCTCCCCACATTAGCCACTTTCCAGTGATGCTTATTGTATCTCAAGCATGGCAATTGTATGTTGCTTTTCATCTTCTAAGGCTTTTTGCATTCCAAAATGATTTAATTATGATAAGAGAAGCAATGGATCTGAGATGCAAAGTCGTCGACTCAGGAGGATTGCGCCTCAATGGAGTCGAGTCCTTTTGTCGCTAGGGGAGTATGATGTGGAACATCCTAGCTAACAGTTCTCCTTAGGAATATCTTATCTAGTTTGTTATAAGTTTTTTCTAGAATCTTCTATAGCTAGTTTATATAATTATGCATTGTAGTAGGAAAGGTATCATGGAGTGAAATATTAATTTCTTTGAAGCCTTAGAGCTTTTGTTTTCCATTGTTCCCTGGACTGGGATTAAACCCTTCTTGCTTGTTCGATTCTTCTGACGATCACCATATCATTATAGGCAAAAATTAGAAGAAGGCTAAAGCTAACTGAAATAATAATTAGGGGTGTCAATTTCGGGTCATGGGTCAAGTTCGGGTTGAATCGGGAATTGACCTGGGATTATTCAGGTCAACCAGAACCCGAACCGTTTTTACAGATGGGTCCATTTTTTGGACCCAAACTCGACCTGCTTCGGGTTTGGGTTCGGGTCAACCCGAACTGACATGAAATGGATCGACTCAAAATCGTCAGAAGCTTTCTTTCGTTGTTCCGTTCACCAAATCCCATAAATTTGTCAGAATCAACAACAACGAAATCAGGTCCAACGACAGTTTTGAAGGTTTCTTCCGTTCACTCCCAGCAGCACATTCTTGGCTAAAGCAAATCAGAAAAGAGAGTGGAGTGGATTCCTCAGTGTTCTCAGTCCATGAAAATGGCCATGAGTGGACTGTCTCTTGGAAGACGAAGTCAGTGCTGAGGTGGGGATGCTCCACAATCTCCCCAAGCTCATTGGGAGACAGTGGATAAGCCAGAGAGAGTATCGCTGGAGAGAGTATCGCCAGCGATGAAGGCTATATGAATATATGATGGCAGCCTTAGCTGCAACGACCTCAACATCTTACAAGGAGAGGGTGGTCGGCTGAGGCAGCAACGCTAGCGTCAAGCTCGAGAAAGGCCAGGACCGCGAGTGTGGGCAGTGGGCAGAGTTTGTGAGTCTGTGAGTGCTGGCGGAGTTCGCGACTACGAGTGAGGGCAGCAGGAGGAGTTCGCGAGTGTGGGCAGCGGCAGTAATTATGGAGGCAGTCGGTGAGTCATGAGTGCGGGCAACGGGTGGAGTCCTACTTCAGGTAGAACTCTAATGACAGGCGAAAGTCTGGTGTCAGGTAGAAATTTGAAGTAGGACTTATAGAATCCTGATCATTCTCACACTCCTGAACCTCTTCCATGACCTAAAATCATTTAAACTATATATAATAAGATAAAGAGCCCAGCATATCACTAAAATCTTATAACTAATATTAAAGCACAGTAAAGAAGCAGTATGCAAGTCATTAGTCAATTAATAATAGTAATAGTCGTATGATCAAGAATTGGTGCAGAAATAATAAAACTCACATGCAGTAGTAGTTCAATATATAAATAATAAAATATTATTATATAAAAGACAATAAAATAGTATAGTGGGGAAACCAGTATGGATTTCGAATCGATAAATCAGCAGTCGTATCAGTACTATCAATTAGTAAAAATATCATATAAAATGGTAAAATCAAAGCATTAGTAAAGACCATCAGAATTATATCAATACAGTAAAACCCAATAATGATGTACACATATTATCGAGTTATTTTATATCAGTGTTAAATCAGTATCTTAATCGCATATTTAATATATCATGTGCTCAATATATTACCATATGCTCAGTATTAGTATAATGAATCAATAATAGTAATAGTGAATTAATAGTGGTATCAATGATAGTTTAGTAATTGTATCTATGTCTATATCGATATCAGTAAATCCGTAGTAGTAAAAGAATGAAATAACAGTACATATGTACAGTGATAGTAAATCAATACAGTATCAGTAAAGCTGTATAATAATAATAAATTTGTAGCACTCATTTTAGAAGTCACACTAAATAAATAAGAAATTCTGACTATCACGGTTTTTTTTAGTAATTAGTAGTCGGTAATCATTGGCTTAGTAAATAGAGTTGTTACTCTTTGGCTATGGGTATAGTAATAACTCCTTATAACTCCCAATTATTATATTGTTGTATTAGTAGAGAATAATAATATTTAAAGGAAATCTTATAGGCTCGCCGTCCTGTATAAGTTAATCAATCTCCAACCATTGGGTTAACCAGTCTTTACTTATCTTTTACACAAGCACATTATTATCAAAGTAAAATAACAATAATAGTTTCCAGCAATTACTCAATCACATATCTACATTAATTTTCAATACATTGCAGTAAATAAAGCATAATTGAGCATAATTAAAAGAGTGGTAAAATATCATAATGGTGGGCAACAAAAAATCTTACTGAACATAAATCATATTTTAAAAAATTAATCAAAATTCCACAGATTATACATAATAACATTCTGAAGTTTTAATAAAATTAAAACACTATTTTTGAATGCCAAAATAAATTTCTTAATTAATAGAAATTGTTATTTTTCAAAATCAGCCTACGAAAAAAATCAAATAAATATTCAAAATGTTTATAATCTCAATCTCTATAACATATAAAAAATTACGTAAAGAAAGTTTTATCAATACAAAATATCCTCATTTTTTCATATAAAAAATACAAATTTGATCGAAAAAATTTCAAAAAGATAAAAATTAAAATCAGAAATAGGATAATGGTTTCTTACAATGAGACAAGACAATCTCTCAACAAGATCGACGGACGAAAATCGCTCTACGTCCTACAAACTCAAGCTTCTCTTTTCTCTCTTATTTCTTTCTTTCTCTGTTTCTCTGTTTGGCCAGACAAAAGGGAGAGGCTTATAATGGATTCATATTTTATAATAAAATATTAATATGATATTAATATAATTATTTAATTTAATTAATTTTCAGTATAAAAACCAAATAAATTCTTTTGGAGTTTTAAAAATTATAAAAATATATTCATAAGATAGTTCATTTTATTTAAAAAATTTTGATGAAATTGGCTTGCAAAATGAAACATGACGGTCCTAAAACCCCTACTTATATCTAGAGGTGTCAATTTCTTAAGGATTTGCACTAATATCAAAATATTACAATAAAATTAGAATAATTAAAACACTGCAATATCTATGCTATGACAAAGGCAATTTGTGATTTAAACTTATAATGACTCCTAAGAAAATTATCTAATTGGGTTAAAATACGAGCATTGTGGTGGTCAACATTATTAGAATAAGCAATCGAACAAATTCGACAATCTCAGAAAAATGGTTTTTTGAATTTTTCAGGCACATATGGTAATTACCAAAAGTGGAATCTTTTGATGGAAGAAAGTAAGGGCATAAGAGATATCACCCTCACCGGCGATTGCCTATTTCATGACATTGGTGAAGATGAGAGTTTTACTTGCTCGATGGAAGGCCTTCATTGATAAGATTAAAAATATTCAAATTATGGTTGCCAAAACACATTTTAAAGATTGATCGTGACAATGATTCAACCAAAAAATGTGTATCAATCAGCTTTTATAGCTTGGAAGAGAGTGGATAAGCATATCTAATGATTTATGGGAAATGTTGGAGATATAGGCTTGGAGGGAGTTCGATGCCTTTAAAGATAAATGTGGCAAAACTTAGTTCTAATAGCAACAACATCAATGTTGCTTGCGACACTAAGTGGAGCTATTTAGATAAATCTCTAGTTTATTACAAACATTATTTTAATCCATCACTAAATTCAGGGGTGGAACTAGCCTTAGTTCTTAGGAGAGGCAAACTTATAAATAATATATCTACACAATGTATTTAATTCTGCTAGGGGAAATCGCCTAAAGATCTAATATTTTAATTCTTTTAGGGGGGTAATTGCTTAAAAACTCATATAATAAAGAGTAAGAAAAAGATGGAGGGGGACAAGTTGAATCCACCCCCCCCTGGCTGCTACTGTTAGAGATCTAATTTTTAGAGAAGAGCTGATGGGGCAAAGAGTAAGGGTTGGGGAGATGGAGACGTGGCCAATAATACAGCCCTTTTAACGTGAATCAATTACAATAGCCTAGCAGAATTGAATTATTCACATTTATTTTAATTGTAAAAAATTTCTTCTTACAAGTTAAATAATATTTACATGGATGGGTAATGGCAATTTTGTAATTTTTTATTTAATTACTCGACCACAATAAATTTTCTAGCACATATAAAAATTGGAATGTTACCATATGAAAAATATTTAGGTACTAACTTTAAAAGATGTGGAGAATGACTTATGGCCTTGTTAATATATCAATGGATCTTGATAATATCTTCAACCCTAAATGTAAGTTGGCTTGTATGACATGATCTTTTTTATATCAACTTCACTGACAAATAAAAAGGGGTCTAATGCCTAACTCGCCTTTCATTGGCCGAAGTAGCTCCGCTCCGTTAGGGTTTTCTCTCCCGGTGGCGCTGGCCGCTCGGGTTGATCCAACTATTGATATCAGGGAAGCTTTCTCTTCTCCTCTTATTTTTTGTTGTTCTTGTAGTTTTTTGTTGTGCTTTCTCGATTCATCCACCTCAGATTCTTCAAGGTCAGAATGGTGGTGAATCATTTTAATGATCCTGATTTTTTGGATGTGTCGAAGAAATCACATTCTTTTCTGGATGCCCTCTGGTTTTTTCCTCTGATGCAAGTTTTCTTGAGCTCAAATTAAGCGACTACTTTTGGTGATTTACACTCTTTGTGGATCTCGGAGGAGGAGATTCTTGTTCTTGCAGCTCCTCTTCAATTTGCGTTGGTTGGCAATTTTCCTTCAATATCAAGCTCAATGATGACTTTTCAATTACCTTGCTTAATCAGTCACATGTCTTGATTAAGTTTGTTAATGTTATAGGCTATAGCAGAGTTGCTTTATTATAGATCTTACTTCGTTAAAAATTGCTATATGAAATTGACCAAATAGTGTTCTTTATTTGATATTGGTGTTGAGTCCCCTATTATCCCCATTTGGATATCATTCCTTAACTTGAGGCCTCATCTTTTCTCTCTCCGTATACTTCACGCTCAGGGTTCATTATTTGGCCATTCGTTAAAAGTTGACAATGCTACCTCTTTTGGATCTCGCCTCTCTGTTGTGCATGTTTTGGTTGAGCTTGACATTGCAAAAAAAAAAATTTGATAGAGTATGGCTAGGTCTTGAAAAGTTTGTGTATATTCAACATGTCGAGATAGAGTATTTTCCTCTCTGTTGTGTTCATTATAAATGTATTGGGCATTTGAGAGGTGATTGTCGCCACAAGTCATCTATCCCAGTGAATAGTACTGTTAATGCTATTAATAATGTTACCTCTGATGGGAATGCAACTGGTGTTATGAAAACTTTTGATAATATAGCTACCCCTATTTTGATTTTTGCTTTATCGGTGAATGAGTTGGAGGTTAATGGGGATATTTGTGGTGAAACTACTAATGATGTGGATGAGGTGAATGTTGTGGCTGACAAGTCTTTGTGTCATTTGGAGCTCATGGATAACATTATTGGTCTGGGTGTTGATGTTGCTAGGGAACTTGATAAATGTTTGGATGCTCAGGATGTGCCATTAAATTTTGATGTCTCTCTCCCAAGCACTGCTATACCCCAGATGATTGGTTCTTATAAGCTTCAGACTTCTCCTTTTGGTGAGATTGAACCCCTTGTTATTTCTGATTTGGGATGGCATGGGGTTCATATGGTTGCTAATAGTGTATGTACTTTCTCTCTTGTGTAATCCCCTATGGGTGTGGGGCTTTATGAAGTTAATTGGGTGAACTTAAATGATACTTCTATGATTAATGCTATTGTTCCTACTATCTCGTCTTGTGGTTTTGATACAAATGATCAAGTGCCTCTCATAAATGTTCCAAATTCCATTATTTCTAATGATGCCTTGCTAGCTCATTTAGCGAAGGATATTGGTGCGGATCATCGTGAATGGTTTGTTGATTGTGATTCATCAGCTAATAGGCATAGTAGGGAGGAAATTGATGTGCTTGGGGATGATTCTCTAAACAATTATGGCTTAAGTGTTATTCGAAAAGCTGAGAAGGCTTTTACAAGAATTGTGGTAAACGTAGAAGGAGGAAATTAAAAAAAAAATTCCTTTTTCGATCCCTTTCTTTGTGTTGTTGGGTCCTTTTCTGTTTGGGTTGGGTGTGGGGGTTCTGGTTTAGTCGATTGGTGTTGGGCTGGCTGTTTATTGTGCCTCTTGGCTTCTTGAGAGTTTATGCTCGTTTTTTTTTTGTTGGGGGTTTGGCTTTTGGTTGGTGGTTCTGGCGTGCTCTTTGCTTGATTTCCTTTATTTCCTTGTTGTTTTCTTCCTATTTTTCTTTGTGTAGGTTGAATGTTCGCAGATGCTTCTCCTTGTTTTGGGGCCAGGTCGTATCATTGGTTGTTCATTTTTTCTAGATACTTTGTTTGGTCGTTTGTCTGGCTTCTTTTCTGTTAGGCTTTATTTTATATAAGTGCTTTTGTTGGTTCCTTTATCTTGTGCTTGCTTATTGTAATAGTTAGAACCAATTGCTCGTAGGTTTTTCTTTGAAGATTGTATTTTTTAGAGTGCTTGTGGTTATTTAAGGACATGTAATTTTCTTCTTAGATTAACGCCTAGGCCCCTATGTGAATTTTATCAAAATATATATATTATTTTTATACTTTTTTTTAAACTAAATACTTTCATTTGATCAACCTCGATTAAAAAAATATCACAATTTTAATACTCATATTATTCAAATATGATGCTGAGAAATTTTATTTTTTGTGGGAGATTTTTTTTGTTTTGATTTTGTATTAAATATGACTTTTCTGATCATAAAAGACAATTAATTAATTAGTGTGATTACAATATGGAAAAGTTTAGGATCCTTTAGATGAGCCGAGTTAATGCTTAAGATTCTACAAGTCTTCAGTGATGTGGATTTTCCACTAATTGGTGAAGCTGACATATTCGGCTTTAAATCTATCCTACACGCATATGATCTATATATCCATAGAATCAAATTGTTTGGTCGAACAACAACCATATGCATAATATGACTCTCAAAGCATATTTCATCATCCTTCTGTTGTTTCTTTTGGTGCCATATTTTGTGGATTGTAGAGCCATACTTGTTGAAGAAATCCCCCACATCTCAAAAGGTCAGTAATTAATTATAGAGTTTTCTTCTTCTTCTTCTTCTTCTTCTTCTTCTTCGCCTGCAAGGAAGGGATTGAAAGAAATATTAGTCATAAATTTATCTGACCATTAATTACAGGAGGCTTTCTTTCAAAATTATACACCAACATGATGGATCTCACAAAAAGAAGAAGATTGAGGGGACAGGATTTTTATCCTCCGTATTATTATCCGCCTACTTATGCTAATTACGGATCCACGCCTTATTGTGAAAGATGCTTTTATATGCCACCATATGTACCATGTAATTGCTATAAATAGGTAATTTATGATTTTTCATCAATAAATGGAATTTAAAATTATAAACCGCTTTTGTCAGAAATAAAAGCTTGAAATTCTTCAGGCTGGATTTCGTAGAATTTTGAAGTTGTTTGTACTATTCAGATATTTTTATTTGTGATTAAAATGTCATTATCTATAATATTTTATGTTGTTTTCTGTCTCTTAAATTAATACTGTGCTTTGTATTCATTATTGAAGGCTATATAGAGGTACAGGCAGAAGTCCTACCGGGTTCAATAGCAACAAGTATTAGGTCTCTTTAAATTTTTTCAAGAATCTTAAAAGGTTGAAAGTTTCTGAAGGCATCGGCTTTTTTTAATTCTCCAAAATCATCAAAAGATTATGAGCCTTAAAATATGTAATTAAGTTTCTCTGGTTCTTCGAAAGATTATGAGCCATAAAATATATAAATTTACCTGATTCTTTAAAAATCATAAAAGACTAAAAGCATCAAAATGTGTAAGATTTTTTTTTTTTAATTTCTTGAAAATCTTGGAAGGATAAAAAACTTCATAATAAGAGAGGTGCAGCCCCACCACCGTCCGAGTAAAAATTATTATGTACGGACACCGGACGAAAAGAATCGTCTGATTTTATCTCAGTGAACAGTAAAAGTACAACATGAACATTAAAAGCGTATTGAACTGTGCTTTTACTATTTACAGAGACAAAACTGAATGGTTCTTTTCGTCCGGTGTTTGCACAAAATAATTCATCCATTCTAAGGGGATATTTATTACCGAAAGCAAAGAGGAAAAGTTACAAAAAGTTAGTAATTAAAACAAAAGAGAGAGAAATTCTGAAAAAAGGGGAAAAGATATGACAAAAGAAAGAAAAATATCTTTAAAAATGATTAATGGTGCCTCTTATTAAGGTTCCAAAGGCGCCCGCGTAGAAAGGCGAGACCAATAAGCATCAATGAGTGTTTGTGCTGCTAATGCCTAGTTGACCTAATTGGCTCGACACAATCTAGGCTTGAACAAGTCTTTTTTGACATTTCTTGGGTCCTTTTGGGATTGTTTTTTGACATTTAAGACTAAATTTTGACATTTTGTATTAGTGGTTGGAATTATAATTGAAGAAATTTTATTTGATTTGCAACCCGAAGGAAGATCCATGATTTAACATATATTTTTAGATGACACAAGCTTTGATATAAGGGGAAAAATGATATGTCTTAAGAAAATTCACTTTTATTAGTATGAATCTAAAGATAATATTTGGATTGAAAATTTTTGTATTAAATTTAGGAATATTAGAACTCCTATTTCAATAAACTTAGATTTGAATTGAACATCTTGAAGAGTGAACCTATCAATGCCACAAGTGATTCAGTCTAAGCTAAAATGAACTTAAATCAAACATTTAAAATATAAATGAAATCTTCGGGACATTAATTAAACGATCAAATTATATTCAAATCTTGCATGCTTATAGTAAAATAATAGATGAACGATCTATAATCAAGGGGATCAATATAGATTGTTTGATGGAATATTTAAATTTTGGCTAAATTTATTAAAATGACCCTCTCAAAAAGCAACAAATAGGATCTCATTTATTTTTATGTGAGGGCTGTCCAAAAGCTAAGAGAGCTACATAACTCTAGCATTTTTTGGTGATCAATACTAATGGCCACCATCAGCAATCATCGCCATCATTACCAGACTTTATCATCCGATCTCTGACACTTAACTATTGACATCCAACTCTATTATTGGGTCAAGTCCCATGGTTTTTTTCTCTTTTTTGGGATTTCCACATAAAAAATTCTTGGGCCTCATATATGTTTTGTGCATGATTGATTATTATATAGAAGGATAGATATATCTTTTTATTCCTAATTAATATTTTTTAATTCATCAATAGTTATGATACGTCTCTAAAAATTGCCTTGATCGAGCACGAATCTTTAGACATATTTAAGTTGAAAATTTTCAGAATTAAATTTGGGACCATTCAAACTCCAATTTTAGCAAAGTTATAATCAAATCAAACGTCTCAAGGAGACTAACCCAATGACACAAAAATCAGTTCAATCCAAGCCAAAATTAGCCAAAATCAAGGGACCAAAGCTCATTTAGAAGGTTCAAAGTATAAATTGGATGACCAAATGATATCCAAATATAGCATGCTTATAGTCGAATCGACCAGCTCGATGAGAAGAATACAACGAGCCTACGATCACATAATTCCAACATCATTAATACACTTAAATGCTTGATGACGCTCTATAATCAATAGAATCAATATGGGTTATCCGATGGAGCACTCCAAATTTACCATGAACCTTCTCTATATTTATGGGGCATGCCACTCAAAAAAATCTATAAATAGGCTCATGCTCTCTTCATGAGGGGGGCTTGGACCTTTGCAAGCCAGAAGCTTTTTGCTGGAGATTGGAGAAATCCCTAAGGCTTCACGAATCCAAGAGTTCTGCCCATGCACCACCGCTGACGAACTTCTGTCACCGCCTGGCCGCCGACCGTCGTAGGATCACCACCCCTCCTCCTACCACCGTCACTTGCCGACTACGATCCCTCCAACCACCATCGCCCGAAACCATTGCCTGCTAACTATGGTCTCTCTAACCACCGTCGCTAGATGATTACGATGGTCCCATCGACCATTGTCGCATGCCCATTACTATCCCTTTGACCACCGTCACCTACCTACTACGGTCCCTTCGACCAGCGTCACACGCCAACTACAATCCCTTTTGTCAACTACAGTCCCATCGTCCACCGTCGCTTGCCTACTACGGTCACTCCGACCATCATCACCCACTGCTTATGATCCCTTCGTCCACCGTCACCCGCAGACTACAGTCCCTCTGATCACCGTCGCCCCCCGGCTACTGTCCCTCTGACCTCCATCACATGTCGACTACAATCCCTCTGATCACCGTCACCCGCCAACTACGGTCCCTCTGAGCATCGTCGCCTTCCAACTATGGTCCCTCTTATCACCTCCAACTACGAGCGCTCCGACCATCATCACCTGCTAAGTACAGTTCCTCCGACCTCCTTCGGCTGCCTGACTATGGTCTCTTGAACCTCTCAGCCGCTTGACTATGGTCCTTCCAACCTTCGTTGCCTGCCTACATACAATCCTTTTGACCAAACGACCATACCTACATTCTCTTCATTACAACTCTCATTTCACTGGATTCTTCCAACTCCAATCATGTATTGTGTCCGTTATGATGTATATTTGCAACATTGAACTAAGGCCTTACCCCGAGGAAGAGCCTCATTTGTAATCAATTGTAAACACTGGTGGATTTATTTCAATTGGGCAAGGCCCCAAGATTTTTTTTCCTCCTCAGGGTTTCTCACGTAAAAATTTTAGTGTCTCTTAATTTTACCGTGCCCTTCTCTCTTCATCTGTATGTGTGTTGGATATTCGTTCAAAGTTAAGACGCCAAGCTCTTTATACTTCTACCGTTGTGAATATTCCAGTATGCAACAAGTTAATTACTCACATTTCTGATATCATGGAGGCATATTTTGAATTTGATTATCTTTAAGGCATAATATGTAAATTTCTCATTTTTCTTTTCTTCTTTCATAGAAAATTAAAAGATATTGATCCTCCAATTAGGTAATTTAAAAATTGAAAAGAATAAAAATATTCATGATATCATAACTTTAGTGAAGACTTTTTGAAGGAGATTTTTTTTTTGTTTTTTGGTCATTTAATATGACTTTGAATAATGTTTGTTTTATTAATCTATCATTTTATATCATATTTTGAAAAATCACAAACTTTATAAAAATATTAATATAACAACAACCTATCTCAGCTTCAATTTTACAAGTTAATGTTAGAGAGAAAAAAAAACCGCCAAAGACTGACAAGAATGGCCGAGAAAATATGAGGCTTTTAATCTTTTAAGATTTTTGGAGAAACTATCGAACTTTTACATTTTGAAGTTTTAGCATTCTGATATAAAAATTCACTCTTGTAATTTTCCACTTTATCATTATTGATATAAAAATTCACTATTCACCACAATTAAAGAAGTGGGGGTTACACAATTGAGAACAATTGTCTCACTTTCATTTTTGGATAGAAGAAATGATGAAAGGTGGAGAACATTACACAATGTCCATCAAGCAATAGCAATTTAATAGAATTTGGGTTACTAAAAAATGATAACAAAAATCAAATGATAAGGTTTGGTGTTATTAGTAAGGCAACAATAATTATGGTTGTTGATATTGTCATTAGCTTAGGACGTCAGGTGGTGTCCGGTAGAGCTCAGGGTGTTAGGTGGTGGTTTGGTGGAGCTTAGGACGCCAGCTGGTGGTCCGGCATAGCAACAACGTCAGGCGGTGGTCCGGCGGAACTCCGATGGTGGTCGAGGAGACAAGGAGGTAAGAGTGATCTCCGATCTCTCTCTTTTCTCCTTAGGCTTAGGGGTCCTCTTTCATGAGAAAGGAGAGGTATATTTATAGATTTCTAGAGTGGCATGGCCTGTAAATTGGTGGAAGATCAAAGGTAAATGGGAACTGGTTTGTGTGGACGGCTGATGTTGAATCTCTTGATTATAGATCATTTGATGGACATTTGAAGGTCTTAGTATTGTCAGAATTTAGTAATCTTGGGCTCATTAGATTCGTCTCGTCGAGATGCTCGATTCGACTATAAGCACGTCATGTTTGGAGATCGTTTGGTAATCCAAATTGTGATTTGAACCTTCTAACAATGCTTCGGGCCCTTCATTTGGACCCATTTGGGCTCAGATTGAGTCGAATTTGGTGTCGTTGGGTTCATATTTCTAAGACGTTCAGTTTGACTATAAGCTTACTAAAATCGAAGCTCGGATGATCCCAACTTTAATTTTGAAAGTTTTCAACTTGATTTTGCCTTGAGATTCGTGCCCGATCAAGATAATTTTTTAAAGATGTATCAAAAGTTATCCCAAATGAAATACTAATAGCATCAAATCACAATGTTAAATTTATTTTCAATGATATTTAGTCTAAATTTAATGACATAAATAATTAAAAAGAAATCCCGCACTTAAAAGATTATCAGAATAGCTCTTCTTTATTAAGTCTACTCTTATATGTGAATGTAATTAATTTGGAACAACAATTGTATTATATTGACTCAATTTTTATGGGAATGGATTTAATATGAAAAATAATTTTGATATGGTATGAAAAAAAATATCAAAAATAACAATTTAATTCTTGATATTTTGCTATTTATTGTAGATATTTATATTATATATAAATTTGTTTCATAATTTTCAAAAAGCAATTGTTGTTCTCAAAATTTTCTCAATTTTTTAACCCTCCTATGAGAAGTTCTAATTTTATTTATTTATTTATTTATTTATTTTATTATTATTATTATTATTATTATTATTATTATTATTATTATATAATTAATTATTTATTAAAATGGAATCATAATTAATCATTTTTATTATTTTATTCAACTCCTTATAACTTTAACTTTTATATTGAAATTAATTAAATTTTAATATTATTGTTACATGCCCAAAAATCACCTTGACCGGGTGCGAACCATGATGTATATATGAATTGAAAAATTCAAAAATAAATTTGGGACTATAAAAACTCTGATTTCGGCAAGCTTATAGTTAATTTGAATGTGTCAATGAAACGAATCCAATGTAAGGTTCGACAATGATAATAATATCTTCTACTTAGCCATGGACAACAATAGCGGCACTAGTCATGATCTCTTCATCTCCTTGCCATTATCCTCTTCTTCTCCCATAGATCTCTTTTGCTCTTCCAATAGTTGGCTTGTCTTTGTAACCCACAATAACAAAATTCATCATCTTTTTGATCCCGTATCAAATCGCAAATTCATATTCCCCCCCTCTATACCCAAAGATGCTCCGTTATTATAAAAAGCTAAAACCAATTGCTCGTGATGCATGTCACTTAAACCATAGAAAGGTAGTTGTCTCTTCGAGCATTGACTCAGGCACTGCGATGTCCGGTATTATTGGAATAAGAAATCGAATAAATTATCCAGATAGAAGATTTGTATTTTGCAGGCATGCATATGGTGATTGTCAAAGGTGGAGCCTTTTGATGGAAGGAAGCAAAGCCATAAGAGATATTGTTTTCGCAGGCGATGACTGATTTTATGCCATTGGCAGTGATTGGGAGTTGTACATGCTCGATGAAAGGCCTCCATTGATCAGATTAAGGAAAATCAAATTATGGTTTCCAAAGCATATTTTAGGAATTGATCATGATGAATATTTAGTTGAAAATGTTTTAGCAATGTGGAGTAATAGAATGACAGAGAGTGGAGAAACATATCTAATAATTTATGGACCTTATTATGGACATAGCCGTGAAATTAATATGAAATCTTTGAAAATAAATGAGGCAAAGCTCTGTGTTAATAGCAACAACATCAATGTTGCATGCGATGTTAGGTTGAGCTTTTCCTGTGAAGCCTTTCTCGATGAAGTTGAAGATCATCGCAAATATTATTTTACTCCATCACTAAGGAACATAACTCAAAGATGAAACCGAGTTAGATTTATTTTGAGATAAATATAATATAAAATTTGATTAATTAATCATATATTATATTAATCTCAAAATAAATTTAATCAAAATATCTTAATTTATTTTTTCTTTATCATTCTAAATTTTTAACGTTTAATTTTTGTTGTATTTTTTTATCTGTATTTAGATATAATTTTTTTTAAATTTATCTTCAAGTTTTGAATATCAAAATGAAAGAATAATGTTCAATACCCAATGTATATATATATATATATATATATATATATATATATATATATATATATATATATATATATATATATATATATATATATATATATATTTCGGGACATTTAGTCCAATTAAGATAAGCTCATACGCTCATTACATACGTAAGCTTGAATCCAAGACCTCTTGATTGGTAGCCAAACCTTCCAACAAACAGATCAAGATGAGTTGCATGTCCTTAATATTCTGAAGGACACTCAATATTTTTAAAGACACTTGATAAATCTTAAAAGGACAAAAAAATAAGGCCAGGATCTAAAAACTATTGAATGTGATGCAACTTAATTTTTAATAATTTTTATGTGTATTTCACTTATGTTAATTAATTGTTGCTTAAGCTTCATCACATTCTTCATAAAACAATTATGATTCTCGATTTTTTATTGAAAAATTATCATCAACGGGAGAATCATTAAAGGTTCCCCCTATCATTTAGAGTTTTGCCAAAAAAGATAGAATATATTATGAGCACAATTGCTCTGATCATTTTGAGTATTTATTTAAGATTTTAAACCGGATGATTTTAAAAAAATAATAGTTTCTATTAATTTATAAATTTATTTTGACATCTGAAAATAGCGTTTTAGTTCAATTAAAGCTTTAGATTGTTATTATATACGATTTTTGATAATTTGGTTAATTTTTAAAAATATGAATTTCTGCTCAGTAGAGTTTTCTATTGTGAACCGTTATGACATTTTGATGTTTTTTAAATTAAGTCCAATTATGATTTATTTATTACACTACTTTAAAAATGAATGTGGGTATGTGATCGAGCAATAGCTGGTCGTTATTACTGTTAGAATGATGTGATAAAAATATATATGAAGTTAAGTAAAAGCTGATTTTACTGACGTTGGCTAGAGATTGACTAACCTATATAGGATGGTGGCCCGACGAGCTTACCTTTAAAGATTGTGGTTAGGTGTTATCCTCTACTGATTCACGAGATACACAAATTGAGAGTTATAAGGAGTTATTACTTTTACTGATAGGAAAAGAGTGGCCACTTTGTTTACTAAGCTAACAATTACCAATAATTAACTTACTACTGGAAAAACATCACTTAAACCAGGACTTCTTGATTGTTTAATATGATTTCTGAATTGCATGTTAGTTATTCATTATTACTGTTTGACCCTATAATTGCTGTACTGATTTACTATTAATGTATAGATTTACTGTTACTATATTATTTTACTGTTACTGTCACATATTTTACTAACGACACTATATTGATACTAAGCTTGTGACTTACTGAGCATGTGATATAATGAGCATGTAATTAAGATATTGATATAGAATAACTAGATAGTATGTATACATTAGTATAGGATTTTATTACATTTATATAATTCTGATAGTCTTTACAGATGCTTTGATTTTATCGCTTTATATAATTTTTTTATTGATTGAGAGTACTGATATGACAGCTGCTTTATTGATTTGACACCCATACTAGTTTCCTGACCATATTGCTTCACTACCCTATGGTTTTACTGTTTATAGATTCTACTGCTACTACATGCGAACTTTATTATTTCTGCATAAATTCATGATCATATGACTATTACTATTATGATTTGATAGCTAACATGTATATTACTCAGTTGCCGTACTTTGAGTTTTGTTATAGGATTTTATTTCTTGCTAGGCTCTTAAGCTCATTATATGTGGTTAAAAGATTTGAAATCAAAGAAAAAGGGGTCGGAGTATGGGATTGAGGATTATTCAAGTTCAAGTTTTTATTATTTTAACTATTCTTCTATTATTTCTGCACAGATTCATGATCAGGATTGAGGATTGTACATTTTTACATATTCACTTATATATTAATCCATATTAGCTTCTATACTCGGATACATGAAATTCTGACACAACTTTCTCTCTTTGTCTTATTTGCGAGGTGTCGATGGAGCTGGTTGGAGGCTAAAGCTAGGGATATCAATCGCATCCATTTCTTCTAAATGGAGGTGCTACAGCCAGAACCATCGTTGACTTGTTTCAGTGAGGTGAGCATTCCTAAACTTAGAAGGCCTTAGGTCCCATAAATCAATGATTGTGTGCTCCTCCAGCCTTAGGTCCAAGTAGTAACCCATGCATCTAATCTATATTTATTTTTCTACAAACCCAAAACCCATCAACGTGGTTTGTTTACGTCCTTGTGTATGTATAAGGGTTAGAGACATTGATTGCAAACCCAATTTCAAATTTAGTATCACTTAAGGATAACAATTAAGGATGAGTCTTATTGAACTTAGGCAAAATCTAGGATTCATACATACATCCTTTAGGGGTGAAACATCAAACATAGAGAACTTAGTGACACTACACCCTAGGACTAGTATACATTATTAATTTGACATCAAACAATTTAAAACAACAATCAATTGATCATTAACTCATTTTAAGATTTAAAAACTCTCACAATTAACAATAATGCAAATAAAATACAAAAAAATATCAAACCTTCTTCAATTAACACCAATCAACACATACAATCATTGAAAGATAAAATTCAAATCCAACATCATTAAAACATAATTAATATTTTAATTACCCCTTAATTGAATATTAATTAGATAAATTAATTAAGAATGAAATAAAATTCAAAGATATAAAGCAAATTCGAATAAAAACGAAATGAAGATCAGGAAATTCTAATCTCAATTTAAAGTAAAAGATTTCAATTAAACTTTAGTTTTAATTTATTAAACAATTAAATTCATCTATAATTAATTAAATATAATAAAAATAATTCAAAAATACATTAAAAATTAAATAAAATTGAATAAAATCTAAAAGTTAATAATTTAAATTTAAATGAAACTTTTGAATAAAATTTAATAAATAATGCATTACAGATTAATTAAAATTATTAAAAAATGGGTAATTAATTAAAAATTTTAAATAATTCAATAAGAATCCAAAATCTAATAGTTGACCCAAAACTTAATCAATCATTTATCCAATCATTAAAATTAGCAATTAATCTATTTAATTAAAAATTTTAACCCCTTTACCTTCAATCAATTAAATTAACTTAATTAAACTGATTACTACTAGGTAACCCAGGCCTACGAGACTTTTAGCTTAGCCCCAAGGAAGATGAAATAAACTTCATGGCTCTAGTGCAAACAAAGTTGGTAATCACTTAATACTTAAAATATATCCTAAAATGAACTTTAAAATCACCAATACTTAAACTCAAACTTAAATCCCTTAAGCCTTTCAACCAATCAAAATATTAGATAACTCTAATAAATTACCCAGCATAGGACATATCTAAACCACACAGCCTGACACACACACTTTAGATGATTTGCTAGGGCAACCAAGTCTAGCTTTAGGCTAGGCCGGTGCTTTACTTCCCTATTATTGTGTGCCGAGTTTTTTGTAGTTTTGCACTACATTAGTTAGGTTCAGACTACTATTATTTAGCGCCCAAATTAGACTTAGGATCCGAGGCAGACTCAAAATCTTAAGACCCTAACCTCCGAAAATATAATATCAAATTTTTAATAAAATGATCAACTCAAACTAAAGCTTCTTTCAATCTAAAATTTAAAGCCTAACACATAGAATAGGTTGGGGCACTTCTGAATTGGTTTCAGAATCTCAAAGTGCTTCCTACCCTTCATCCTTTGAACCTCAAAATAAGTGCTCAAATTTGATCCAACCTAGTTAAAATTCTAAACTCACCTCCTTTGATATCACTCCTCAAAAAACTCTAAATAAATTTTTTACCGTTATTCTAATTGAGAGTATTCGTAGGGAATTTAACCTCCCTACGATTAATTAATTATGAGGGCTTATGCTCATAGAAAATTTAGAACTCACGTATATTTTTCAAAATCAATTTTTTAAAACTCAATTAATCTCCCTTGAGAAAATTAACATCAACAACGATCATTGTTATCATATTCGGATAGTCTACGATAGACGATATCTTCTTCCCTCAAGGAGATATATCATATATCATAGTGATTTTGGATATGAAAATAATGATATTTCATCCAGATTATAATAGTTAAATACTGATATAACGTCATTTTGACCCTTGGGGGTCATATATAGTTCTTCCTTGAATTTGATTATTACAATCATGATGAAACCTTCAGTTTTGCTATCTGAACCTATTAGGGAATGATATCTTTACCTCTAGAGGAAATATATCATTCATAATGATGTGTTTGACTTCATCGTATAACTTTTAATATATTATAAGCACAACTACTCTGATCGTTTCGAGTATTTATTTAAGATTTTCAACTGGACGATTTAAAAAAAATAATTTTTATTAATTCATAAATTTATTTTGACATCTAAAAAAAGTTTTTTAGTTCAATTAAAGCTTTAGAATGTTATTATATATGATCTCTAGTAATTTGATTAATTTTTAAAAATATAAATTTTTGCTATAACATTTTGATATTTTTTAAATTAAGTCCAATTGTGATTTTTTTACTAGACTACATTAGAAATAAATGTGGGTATAAGATTGAGCAATAGTTGGCCGATATTATTGTTAGAATATTGCAGTAATAATATATGTGAAGTTAAGTAGAAGCTGATTTTACTAACATTGGCTAGAGATTGACAAACATGTATTGAATGGTGGGCCGACAAGCTTACCTTTAAATATTATGGTTGGGTGTTATCCTCTACCGATTCACGAGATACAAGAATTCAGAGTTATAAGGAGTTATTATTGTGCCGACAGGCAAAGAGCTGTCACTCTATTTATTGAGCCAATAATTACCAATAATTAACTTACTACTGGAAAACATAACTTAAACTAAGACTTCTTACTTGTTTAATATGATTTCTAAAATGCACGTTACTTATTCATTATTATTATATGACCTTATAGTTATTATACTGATTTATTATTAATGTACAAATTCATTGTTACTATATTATTTTACTAATGCCACTATACTGATACAAAGCATGTACTTGACTTATTGAGCATGTGATATAATGAGAATGTAATTAAGATACTGATTTGATACTGATATAAAATAGCTGGATAGTATGTATACATCAATATATAATTTTATTGCATTTATATAATTCTGATAATCTTTACACATGCTTCGATTTTACTGCTTTATATAATTTCTTTATTGATTGAGAGTACCGATATGACAACTACTTTATTGATTTGACACCCATACTGGTTTACTGGTTTTTTGACCATATTGCTTCACAACCTTATAGGTTTTCTATTTACAGATTCTACTACTACATGTGAGCTTTACTGTTTCTGTACTGATTCATGATCATATGACTGTTACTATTATGATTTGACTATTGACATGTATATTACTCATTTGCCATACTTTGAGTTTAGTTGTAGGATTTTGTTACTTGTTGGGCCCTTAAGCTCATTATATGTGGTTAAATGATTTGAAATCAGGGCAAATGGGTAGGAGTAGGGGATTGACCAGCATTCTTTAAGTTCAAATTTTTATTATTTTAGTTATTCTTTTGTACTCGGGACATAGTAATTGTGATATGATTATATAAATGTTGAGTATGTACATGATTTTTGCAAAATAAATATATATGTATATATTCATATTTTGATCGATAGTTTTATTTTTGTTGGTATTTATATTAAATAAAGAAATTAGGTAGCTATGGTTATTATATATTAAAAGATAAAAGAATAATTTTTTCAAATTAGATTCAAGGGCATCACAGAAGAGACTATAGTTGGCAGGAAATAGTGGTTGGAGGGACCATAGTTGGTAGGCGATGGAAGTCATAAGGACCGTAGTTTTGCGGCGGTGGTCTGAGGGATCGTAGTCGGTGGGCGACTATATTGGAATGACCATAGTAAGGCGACGGTGGTTAGAGGGATTTTAGTCTATAAACGATAGAGGTCAGACGAAGATCTGGCGGTGGTTGCCAGACGGAGGTTAGATGGTGATGATTAGGCATAGGTACATCAATGGCGGATGGGTGGTGGGGTTTGCTAGTGGTGGAGCTTTAGGATTCTTCATGCCTTAGAGCTCTCTTGAGTCTGTAACCTAGGGTTTAAGCCTTCCAATGTCCCAAGGGTCCCCATTATGCAGGGATAGGAGACTTATTTGTAGATTTTGAGAGTTGCATGATCCATAAATTTTGAGATCATGAACAATTTTGGAGTGCTCCATCGGACGACCCAGACTGATTCCCTTGATCATGAGGCATTCGTTCAGCATTTAAGTGCATTAATGATGTCAAAATTAAACAATTTTAGCTTTTTAGATTCGTTCCTAGTATACCACTGTGAATGTTCTAACACATAAAAAGTTTATAGGTTATTAATTGATTATTTTTTGTTTTTGTTTTGCTTAAGAAAGCACTTATAAGAAAGAAGAATTTTTTTTATTTCTAATTAAATTTCTTTTAATTCATCAGTGTGTTGTTAGAATATGGAAATTAAATTAAAAGTTATTCTTTTAGTTGAGTCAAGTCATTGCTTAAGGTTCTACAAGTCTTCATTGATCTGGAATTTTTGATTTAGTGAGAATGACATATGCGACTTTAAATCCTTCCTACATGATCAATGATATATCCCCAACTTAAATATTTGTTTCTTAGATTATTTATTTTTATTTATTGTCATTGTGGTTGAATGTGAACCTATAATTAACACGTGATGCAGACATATCATCTATGACTATTCTTCTGCACATGAAAGGGCCCTTTTTTAAACACGCACGAGTGATATATAATTGCAGAAAATGATCGAATGGTTTGCTCGATAACAACCATAGGCATAATATGGCTTTCAGAGCATATTTCATCATCCTTTTGTTATTTCTTTTGGTTCCATGTTTTACGGATTGTGGAGCCATAATTGACGAAGAAATCCCCCAAATCTCAAAAGGTTAGTAATTATATACAGAGCTTTTTTCTTCTTCTTCTTCGCCTACAAGAAAGGAATCGAAAGAAATATTAGCCAATAAATTTATATGACCACTAACTGCAGTTGCAGGTGGTTTTCTTTCAAAATTATACACGAATATAATGGATCTCACAAAAAGAAGAAAATTGGAGCCTGCTACTCCAATCGGAGATTTTCCTCCGACTGATCCTAATTTAACAAACCCACCACAATGCCTCATATGCGATTATGTGCCACCACCATGTGATTGTCAGGAATAAGCAATTCATGATTTTCATCAATAAATGAATTATAGAGATGATGAACAACAGTTGTAATAAATAAAAGCTTGAAACTTTTTAGAGGAAAAGAATTTAGAGGTTGTTTGTATTATTCAGATATTTGTGTGTGTGATTAATATGTCATTATTTATAATATTTTCTGTTGTTATGTGACTCTTAAATATCTATTGAAGCTATAAAATATATTTTTAGAAGAAACTGATTCGTTGGAATCTCTACTGCATATAAATATTTTTCTCTAGAAAAAAAAACCTGATGCGTTTACATTTTTTGCCGGACAAAATTTAAAACTAAACATATGTAAGTATGTGAATTTTTGAGCGAAATATAAGATCTTTAAAAAATACTTACGTTTAGTGCAAGTTCTATATATTTATTTTAATATATCTGTTAAGGGGTTTTCATTTAACTAATATATTTTTATTTTAATATATTTGTTATTTTCCACATTTGTATATTTTGATTATAATATATATTATTATTATTATATTTTGCTTTATATTAAAAAAAACTTACATTTAGGTAATATGAATTTTTGTTTTTGTAAGAAGCACTTAAATTAAAAAAAAAAAAACTTCTTAAGAGGTTTGGTATTATATATATTTCTGCAATTTACCTATTTTTATTTTACTTTGTATAAAAATATTGCCTTTCCCTTTTTTTAACATAGAATCACTTAAATTTAGAAGTTGTTCCGGATAGTTCTTAGTATTCAGATAAATTAACATTTAATTGAATCAGTTTTTATTTTTAAAATTCCAGTCCATCATAGCAATTCAATAATGAGCATATGAGGAGCTAAGCTTATGTTAAGGTACGATGGTGAGTTAGGCGTGGGTGCTAATTTCACACCAACGTATCTTGGGGATAGGAATCGTCCCTTACAAGTGCCAAGGAACTGCAAATTAGCTCAACTTAAGTTAAGGATTCTTAGGACACTAAATTATGATGAAGCAAAGTATAAAGTGAACTTAATTTGCCGACTGCCAGTCAAGAATGATTTCATTGCTTCACATGTTGAAGATAATGATGTGTGCGAAGTTGTGTTATGCCAAGATGCTATAGAATTTCCTATATTATTTGTGGAAGTTCAAGAATTGAGTGTTCCATTAATTAATACTGAAAATCTAACATCCCAAATACATGAGTAGTTCAACATGGAGGAAAGGGTCGAAGTTAATAATGGTGTTTCAAGGCTTCAGCTAACTGACGATCCATGTGCACAGTAAGTAGCACATTCAACATATTAGTAAGTTTAAGAATTTTAGCTATTCTATCGATTTGTAAGTAAAAATTAGTTTATTTAAATATAGTCATATGCAAAATCAATGTTGGCATGATGCTTCAGGATCATCGACCCAATCTGTTCCTATTGTTGATGATGGTTAAAAAATAATGAGCAGTGGATCCAGCGAGTACGGATGTGAGGATTCCGATGACCTACAACCTGATTTAAATGAAGCAGCTACATATGTTCATGACGAGACCATCATCACTTGACCACGGTTCCTCCAACCACCGTCAAATAAATATGGTCCTACGGATAAAATGAACATGCCAACATTCTCTTGAAGACAACCCTTATATTATTGGATTCTTCCTATTCTAGCTATGTAATATGCTCTACAAGATTTATATTAACAAGTTGTGCCAATGCATTCCTTTGCGGAAGGGCATCATTTGTAATCAATGACAAACAATAGTGAAATCATTTTAACTAGGCTAGAGCCCATGGTTTTTCACTTTACTGCATTTTCTATGTAAAAAATATGATCTCTTATGATTGTTGCTCCCCTCTCTCTTATCTGTGCCTATGTGATGGATTTTTGTATAAAGCTAGAATACTAAACTCTATATCTATTGTTTACCCCTACACACTAAAACATTTAGAACAGGGCCAAATCGACAAATTAAGTAACGTGCATGTCGGTGTGGTGCATCACTTGTGTGAAAGCCCTTAATTTTTTTGAAGAAATTTTTTGACCTAGAGAAGTTAATTATTATTTTAGAATTCATTATAAGTCCAAATCATAAACCAATTTTACCAAAATTTTCTAAATAAAATGAGTTAATTTATGAATATTTTTTTATAATTTTTGAAATTTTAGATTTAAAAATATAAAAAATTTGAATGTAATTAATATTTTAATATTAAATAATTTAAATAATTGAATATTTCAATAAATATCTAATTCCACTAACCTTTATATAAGCATTTCATTTTATTTACCTTAACAGAGAACATAAAATGGATTTGGGAAAAAAGAGAGAAAAAGAGAGGAGAGAGAAAGAAAAATTCAATTTTTGGGCGACTTCGAGTCGTTTTCGTCCGTCGGCCCAATTGGAAAACTTATTCATCCCGAGACAAGTCACATTATGCCCTTCTCAATTTTAAAAAAGGCGTAATTTTTAGCGAGTTTTTTTATTAAAATTTTGTATCCGTTAGCAAAAAATGCGGATAACTTTACACAGGTAAAACTTTTATAACATAACTTTTTATATATTATAGAGATTACGATTATGCATATTTTGAATATTTTTTAAAAATTTTACAACGGGGGTTTTAAAATTTGTGAAATTTTTATTGAATAGAAAATTATCTGAATATTGAAAATAGTGGTGTAGTACAATAAAAGTCTTAAAATATCATTTTACATAATCCCTGGTAATTTATTAATTTTCTAAAAATATTTATTTTGGCTTAGTAGAATTTTTTGTTGTCTAACGTTATACAACACTGTGTAATTTTGATACGTGCTCAATTACTTTTTAACTGTTATAATGTGATGATATATATGCATATGTGATTAAATTATATATGCTGAGAGTTATAAGAGGCCAGAATCTTCTGATATTCTATCTGTGTCAGGAAATTGCTGGAAGTTATAAGGAGCTAAAATCATTTGAGATTCTATCTGAGATAGGGATATATAATATATTCTGGTGCTATAAGCACAAATAAAAAAGGGAGTCGTAAGGGGCCAGAATCCTTTAAGATTCTGCTTCGGTCTAAGAAATATGATATGAATTTTTATTTATTTATTTGTGTAGTATTATTATTTAAATTAGAAAATAACTGTTATGTATTTATTACACCTCTTAATATAGTGATTTATTTAAACTATTTTTAAATATTTAGTAAAATATTTGATAAAATAATAATTAAAAATTTAGATTGGTTTATGTGGCTTGCTAAGCTGTTATAGTTCACTGTGGTTTTACTTATGGTTTTTAGGATCTAGGATGGGAAAGGAGATTATGGACTAGTAGTTCAGGATCAGATCTAAGGTTATAGATATTTTGCTATTTTGATTTTTATATAGTCACTACTAGTTAAATTTTCAGTTATATAGCTATTGCATGTAGCCATGTATGATAATGTAGATATTTATTTTGATGAATGAAAGAAACCTGGATGATGAGTTATTTTCAATATTTGAATGTTTTAATAGCTTTGTAGTTTGTAGTTTATTTCAATAAATATTGATAGAAAATCTATAATAATTCTAAAACTAAATATTAGGATTTGCCTGTCATAGCTCAAAATGATATGACCTATTCTGGTCGGGTTGGGTTGTGACAACTTGAAGGGTTAAAAGACCTCTGTTCTCCAAATAGACTTTGTCTTATGATCAAAGCATCAAATTCGCCTAAGAGAGAACCCCTCGCAGTCAATTTGGATGAGATCGATCAAAATGAATGATCTACACCTAAAATTGATGCACAACATTGCACAAACGATGTCCGATCATAAAATAGACTTTGTCATTACGTTCGGAGCACCGTTACTACCCAAAAATGATCATAAATTTGTACAATTAAAATTGCACAAGGAGATTGACCCTGATCTAAAGGTAACAACATGCAAATCTAGGAAATAGATTTGTGACTTTGCCTAAATGACATCCAATCGTAAAATGAATTGCGTCATTGCATTCAAAACATTGACAATACCTAAGAATAATTATCATTTTGCCCAATAAAATTCAATAGGGGAAATCGCATGAATCCCGAGATGCTGGCATAAGAACTTTAAGAAAAGTCACACAAATCAAGGCAAAATTGACATTTTAAAATTCATTATTTAATAATAAAAATAAGTAATAATAAAAATAATATTAATAATATTATTAATTATGAAAATAAATAATAATAATAATAATAATAATGCTAACCTCATTTCTTGTCGAATCCTCCTAATGATCCTGCTAATTTTTTGCTAAAATCGTAATGAAAATTCCTTTTGATCAACGCTAAGATAGCCTGAGATTTGCTGGCCTCGATCGCGCTTCACCATTATTGTTAAAACCAGACCGAATGACCTTCTATTCTTCTTCTTCTTTGTGCGTAAAGCTATCGATCCAGCAACTCTCATTCCCGCCACCGTGTTGACTTCCTTTACTGGACTCTACTTCTGATCCTTCCTTAAGACCAGTCGTAGGTTTGAACGCTGGTTCCGGCTAAATTTGATCCCAAGCTCATCTGCCTTTACCTCTCTATCCATTCTAGAGCCCGACTTCCTTTTCCCTGATCTCCATAAACCCACGACCTTGCCATGACTCCCAACTAACCAGAACCTTCAATCCTCAGTTGTTCACATCCTTTTATATCGAACCCCTCAACCACGACCTATACCTGACTTCTAATTGATTTCCAATCCCTCTTCTTTAAATTGCAGACGTCCTACTTCCTTAACCTCACTCAGTCGCCTGAATCTTGTAGCCTCAACCTTTCAATCCACCCCCATGACACCTGTAAAGCTACAAGTCGCTCGTCCCTTATAGATCTAGCAAGGACTCTTATATCTCCAGCCTACCAAACCCCAGCCTATTACTCTAATTTTTCTCGCATCAAGCTACCAATCCTGCTTTCTCTTCCATCCTTACCTTCTGGTCTGAGGCCCAATGTCACAAGAAATGACCTCCTATTCCCTCAAAATCAGACCCCCCACCCCCCTTCAAGTCATTCCAACTTTGGGGTGTTAAAAATTGACATGACTCAAAACTTGACACAAAAGTATCTGGGTTTGGGTCAACCCGCTTGTAAAATGGGCCAGGTTCTAGTTTAGATTTCTGACCCGTTTAAAAATTGGGTCAGGTTCGGGTTGACCCAAAAATTTGAAGTTGACCCGGTTGACCCGGATCCTCACGTCTCTACCTGGTTTAGCGATCTCGCATCTCGAGTCGCATCCCTCGGCCCTTATCTTTTGCATCTGTATTGTCCACGCTTACTCTACCAATTAGCAGTCCTGTAGGCTCCTACCTCATAGCGCTTTGGTCGAACCTTGCCACCGAAGTCTGACCTCGCATGCACGTTGCGTGTACCTATGGCCTTCCAGGTCAAGCCCCGCCTCTGCCTCGCCTGTGCCCTCACTCCAACTATGTCCCTACATTAAAAAAATAGTGTTCGTCCATGCCCTACACAGCTACGCGACCGCACCTGCGCGACTCAGCGACTACGCCCGTGGAAGGAAGGCGGAAGTTAGGTTTCGTGGGTCGGGTCGGGTCAACCTGTTAACCCACATGGGTCAGGTCTGTGTTAGGAATCCTGACCTGTTTACAAAATTGGGTCATGTTAGGGTCAGCCTGTTTGGACCAGGGTCAATTTGGGTTGGGCACGAACCTGACCCATTAACCAGTTTTTACACCCCTATTCCAACTAATGGATATGCTCCACCCGGTCGAACTCCAGTCAACCCACCACTACCAAAAGTCATACTTCATATACACCCCAATCTGTTTAACTTAGTTTTATGCCAATCCCTCTATATAACCAGCTAGCTATTGGCCTATCTGAAATCACAATCCAACTCTCCAATATTAGCTCCACCCAAAACCAGTTCACAATCAAACAACAACTCTTTCTTTCTTTTCTTTTCTTTATTCACTATTAATCATTATCATTAACCAATATCATTTGTTAGCATTATCATTATCCCCATTATTGTTGTTGTTATTATTATTATAATTATTACTACTATTTAGAAAAAGAAGAAAATAAAAGAAGATTAATAAAAAAATAAAAAAAGAGAGAAAAGGAAAGTTGTTTGTCTCGATCTTTGTACTCATCTTCATCGATATCGTCATCATGGCCATCACCTTCACAAAGATATAATGCTTTCAAAACAAAAAAAAACCCACAAAATCTTGTCCTCGGCACTCATGGCACGCCAGGAAATCACTTATACACGCTTTTTTTAGCGTGCTAGGAGGGAGCTCGGAGCGGCACTTGTGGCAAGGTGGGTAGGCCCTGTATACATTTTTTTAGCATGGCGAAGACAACTTCTAAGTACCTGTGTGCGTGCCTTAGTGCCGATGGGAAAAAACTATGTGTTTCAAATAGGTACACATGAAGACCCATACACACCTTTCTTTGCGTGGTGGGAAGGATCAGACTCCCAGAATTTTCCTTAAATGAGGGAGTGGTAGGCTACTGAAATTCAAAATAAAGTGTAAAAAACTTGAACTAAATGTAGGGGACTTAAACTAAACAAAACTATTGGGAATCGGATCTTAAAACTCTAAAATGCATGATCAAGTTGAAAATAAAAACACTCAACAATAAATCTGGATTATCTAACTAAATATTAATAAATGAGCTGGGGACCTATAATGAACATGATAACTCACTTATAAGCAAGGGACTAATAATGTACTTTATAGTCTGCCTACAAGTAACTACAAAGAATTTGTAATAAATGCGATAATATGTCCACAAGCATGTACAAGGAAATTGCAATGAATATAGTCCTCCCATACAGGACTTATGGTGAATAGGGCTCTAGATATAATTCTCTTGAAAGCAAACATCAACAAATAACACAAGAGAATATGCATTATGCTAGAAACAATGAATGCAAACATCCACTGATAGGCTCATATACAGCCAAGAATCAAGAACCCATCATGCACACAATAACTTACACATGGGTGTTAACATGCAACATGCGATAAATATAGTAACACCATGTAGTCAACCTCAATATATATACAAATATATTGAATCATGAAAGCAAGAAATGTTACAAAAAAATCCCCCATGCATTAAAATGCGCATTGATGCGTTCATATCATGCATATGCACATCACAAAATATAAAATACAACATACAAGCATATTATCAAATATGAAAAATACATTATGTAGCGCCAACGCATTACACTGACTTGCAGATATATCATGCACTACACTGGAGTATTGAATTATCATGCCAATGTATTGTGAGCACAAATAGGCAATATAAAAGTGCATTACGCGAGCATATTGCTTAACGTGCAAATCACACCATGCTACAACGACATATTTCATTAAATTCAAAATGCATTTTGCATGCATACGCTCCAACATACAAAATGTATTATACAAGTGTACGACACAAGCATGTCTAACTACATGTAGTTAGGAATGAGCAGACATGTTGCAAATATCCTCACCTAGCATATAAATATACCATATGCCTATGCATTACTGCATGCGAGATAAATGTTGCAATATACAACATGTATCATACAAACACATTATGTAAATTGCAAAATTTAAAATACATGTATACATTGAAATTCCTAAGTACACATGTGGCTATGCAGATGAAGGCATAAGCGTGCATATGAATATGTAAGTATGTCACATACACCCATTGCATCACACACATATAATTTCCACTCAAATGAAGTATGCAAAGTGCATGTAAAATCACATAGCCGCATGGGCCCTGGCGACGATGTCATTTGTACACACGTGACATCTTATGATGTTGCACATGTTAAAAAATGAACAAAAGTTCGAGCCTGATCCTTCTATGAGAGTAGATAGTAGTTGACATGTCTCAAACTATCAAAAAAAAATCATGATATCGACCATGATATTTGTTTATATATTAATATTATGCCTTCAAGGCTTGTGACAAAGAAAATTTACTAATAAAGGCATAAAATCGACAACAAACCCGATCCCCTATGAATAAGTTGGCAAAGTTGACTAGTGAAGTAGAATTGCCCATATTATCCGCAATGATGGTCATGTTGACAAAAACTCTCAATCAGAGGAATCCACAAACAAGAAAAATGCCTCCCGAATGCTCATAAAATTCAAAATCCAAAAAATACCAAAATTAAAAATATTTAAATTTGATATAAATCAGTAAAATACTAAAGCAAAATCCACCCACCTTCCGCAAAAATTTGTCGAGGTGGAAAAATTTGAAAATTGCTTCACGTGTTTAAATGTCTGGTCGAGAATATCATTATGATTCATTCTTGAACATTCCTCTTGCTAGTAAGGACATAGCACGTGCCCTTTAACTGATGATTTTGCTGCCAAATGACACCACAGGTAAATGGTTATAACCGGGAACCTTTGAACCGGGTTGTTTTGCCACCAAATGACACTACTAAATTAATGTCATAGTCATAGCTCGCATGTTCCTCAATGGTTTTAATCCTTGTGATATGAATCAATATGATATAATCGATAGGGCACAAAGCCCTCTTTTAGTTGAGGTGAATTAGAATTTGTCCCCTTAGGCAAATATTTACCCAGGTCTATAAGGTACCCTTCGACGAAGCAACCTATGGCTATCAATAATGATCATTCTGTAAGGTTGGGTCAACTTCCTCCTCTGACTAAGTAGACCCGGGACCACGATGACTTAGAGTGAACCATGGGATCTTGATCGGGTCTATTATCATTCACCCCATCATTCGCTTTAAGTGCAATGGGGTAAAATTTCTAATTTTAAATGTAAATTTTCAAATACCAAATCATGCTGCTACTATATGCCAGATGCTATGTATTCGTTTGAAGACTAGCCTTGATCAAATGTTATCTCTCACTATCGCGAGGGGAAATTAAATATAGGGGCTTGCGCCTATAGGAAACATGAACTCAAATAATGAAGTCCTTGCAAAATGAGGGCAAAATCTCTGGGTAGTGTCTTATGTAAAACCCAATCTGCCTTCTAAAAATTTATCTCAGAACGTACTTATTACTCCTCGACGACCCAAAAAAAGGGGTCCACAAAGAGGCTGGGGTGCAAATTTTCAGAGCCCACATCTATCTACCGCTACGAATGTTCCTGCATGTAGCAATTATAATCAAAATTTTATCATGATAAATTAAAAATGTAGAATTTATTTTAAGATCAATATATGTAATATAAGTTGAAAAAGATTTATTATGAAATATAATTAGATATCAATGAATAAATGATATTTTAATTACACACATTGAGAAAGAAATGTTTTATTGTATTGATAATAAAGTAATAATTCAACTTTTTTAAAATATGAAGAGTATGCATTATAAATTGTTAGTATTTTTTATCATTTTTTAATCTTTTTAAAATAATAAAAATTAATATAAAATATTTTAAATCTTCTAATGCAGTTCTCAAGCACAAATAAAAAAATTGTGAGAATATCTGAAAAATTTAATTTATGCCCCTACTAAAAAAAATATCTAGCTCTCCTAATTTGTGGTATAGAGTTTTTATCTCCCCTTTTGAGTTCATAAATATTAATAATATTTAGATGACATTTAAAAAAGTGATAATATATAATTTAATTATTAAAAAAGTACTTAAAAAAACTTAAAAGTAAGTATAGTTGCCTATTTAACAACAAATGTCTATTAACATGGTAAATTTAATTTTTGATATTTGTTTTGTATTTATAACTATTTTATTTAAATTTATTAAGTTTTATCAAATAAATTTTATAAAGTTTTAATAAAAAATTTCATTAGGATTATAAAAAAAAGGCGAAAAAGATAAATTAAATAGCATTTGAATGGCCATTACCATAAATAGCAGTTGAATCTTCATTACAACATTATGTCATGTAAAGAATTCTTTAGGTGGAAAGAAGTTTCCTTCTTGAGTTTCTTGTGAGAGGAGGAGGGAGAGAGGGGAGGAGAATTGGAGAAAACAGAGATCAGAAATTCTTATTGCTTGTCATCCTAATTACAACCTAATTGTAATTGAAAGTTTGTCAGGGATGTTAAGCCCTTATGAACTAGCCTGAGACTAACCAAGAGCGGGGGGGGGGGGGGGGGGGGGGGGGGGTGATGAATTGGTAGTTTTAAAAATTATTAAGCTAAAAATGATTTTGGAAAAACTTTTTTAATCTTTTAAAACAAATGCAATTGCACGTTGATATGGAGATGATTAATCAACTAAAATAATAACTTTAACTACACGATCATCCACAGGAAAGTAAAGTGTAGAAATTAAAAAGTAGAACAGTAAAAGAAAGAACACACTAGATTTTATAGTAGTTCAGTCAACTTGACATACATCCACTTCCCGGAGCCCCCCTCTAGGTATTGCATTAAAACTCAGTGACTCTCCTTCTGCTCCCACAACAAGGCGGAGAAGCCTTTACAAAAACTCCTTTTCACCAACCCCGGTGAGGCAGAGAACCCAAGCTCCTTTTACTTCCTCCTGAAGTAGGCAGAGAACCCAAACTCATTTTGCTTCCTCCTGAAGCAGGCAGAGAACCTTACCTCATTTCACTTCCTCTCTAAGCAGGTAGAGAACCTCGATCTTCTTATTAACAATCCTTCCCTCGAGTGTATGTGTGCAAGATTACTTAGCTTGGAGATCCATTACATTACCTTTGAATCAAGAAAGAGAAAAAGAATACATTTGTATACAGACACACCTGATCTTGAGCTGGCTTGAATTGCACTTGATCTTGTGGACCTGAAAGGTTAGGCAATCAAATAAAAATAGAAATATTTATTATCATCAAAATTATAATCATTGAATCCAGATTTGCAATAATCTCCCCCTTTTTTATGATGGCAAATATTTATTAGATAATTTCCAATTCAGCAAATAAAATACATAGCAAGAAAAACTAAGCAATGTAAATTTTACTAGCATAGGCAAACAGTACAATGACTCTGAACACTAATAACCCAAAACACTACAATAACTCAAAATACTAACAACACAAACTACTCCCCCATTTGACATCTCAAAATAGAGGAAAAAGAAAAACATAAAGAAGAAAGATAGTATAAATCATCACAAAAAAATAAACAGGAAAATTAACCAAGCTAAAAGTAGGAGGGACCCTGATCAGGTGGATGAGGGGTGGTGGTGACTGAAAAAGATCATGGATTGTGGCGAACTGCTCTCCAAATCAGGCCATATCCAGGTCATGATGCTGCTACTATTCGGTGACATATGCATTGAATCGATCAACATCTTCAGCATGCTGCTGCTCCTATACAATCACATAGAAGTCAAAGCAAGCCTCCCACTGGTCAGCTGATCAAACGGTGACTGTAGGTAGAGAGGAGCAGGTGCAAGAATAGCTTCCTCCTCAGCCTCTGTTGGCTCTAGATGGAGATAAGTGCTGTGAAGGACATGAAAGGAGCTATTTGTATAGAAGGAGGGTGGATAATTTAGAGGAGTAGGATACTGAATATTATACTTAGTTTCAAGCACATAAGTAATAAGGTGTCGTAGGGCCAAATTGGGTTTCCTCTTATATCCAGGATCTCTAATGCTAGTCAGGTGCTCAATGTATCAAAAAATAAGGTCATTAGTATTGAATTCATGATGAGTCATGATATAGTAGGTGGTGATGGAAAGTAGGGGAGTAATGTGAACCCGGTCACCAGCCTTGGGAATTATGGAAGTTCTGAGGACATGTTGGATGGTCCTAGCATCTTTAACTAATGAGCTAGAGGCACCATCATGGTAGGAGGCATTAGTGTTCCTTAAAACCTGATTAATTGGTCTCTAGTTGTAATCAGGATATAAGGCAATGAGATGAAGCTTTTCCCCAGTGGTAGAAAGTCAAAGAAGTTCATGATAGTCCTGATAGGTGATCTCTACAGGTCGTTTATTGACATAAGATTGGAGTGAAGTATAGGTAGAGTCGATGCGAAGACTGGCGAAGAATTCATATAAGAGTTCAGAATGAAAGGGAACAACTAGAGTCAGAATGAAGGCGAATGGTGCGAGGATTGACAATTTTAGAGGAAGTAATGCCAGTAGTCTTATACCTGAGGTAGGCAGCCTGATCCGCTGTATCAGTGAAATGGGGATCCATAGTTCCCTGTGATCATCCTGGAGCATTTTCTACCGGCCATTGGAGAACTTGACTGAAAGGAAGAGGAATATGAAGGGAGGAAAGAGATTGGAGTGAAGAAAAAATGGTGAACTTAGGCTGAATTTAATGATTTGTAAATATCATCCAAGACGATTGTGATATCGTCCCAAACGATTTGCAGCAATAATGTCTGCCTGACTGATTGGTCTAAAAGATGGTTAGATCATCCATGATGATCAGAAATCATCCAGGATGATTAGACTCAAACGATCATCCCAAGGAGTCAAGCTGGATGACTTTTGATAAAAAGTATCATCCAGGACGATTAGGTGGATCATCCAAGACGATTTGCAATTAATAAATCAGATGGGCCGAATTCAAGTCATCCAATTATTGTCACGTGGATCATCCAGGATGATGAGGTGTATTATCCAGGACGATCACCAACAATTAGTTCAGATTAGCCATTAGTTCATGATGGGGATGAGTTGATCTTATCATCCAGGATAATGTGAGAATCGTCTAGGACGTTGTGAGAAAAAAATAAAAAATGAAGGATGGAGAGGAATGACCAGAGGACCCAAAAATCATAAAAAATCAAAATCAAAGCAAAGATAGAAAAATTAAGAAAAAATAAAAATGAGAAAATAACAATAAAAACCAAAAAAAGATTTTTTTTGAATCAATCTACTCGAGTAAATCAGAATTTTTCTTAATTTTTATTTCAAAAGCAAATAAGAAGAAATTGATGGGCTAAAATCCAAAAAAGTTGAAAAATTAATTTTTATAACTCCTACCTCGGACAACTTACAGGTTCAAATTCATTCGAAACAAAAATCTAATTCAAAAGAGAAGAAGTTAGATAAGCAACATGATCTTTTCATACTTCATTCAAGAAAAATATCTGATAAAATAGTATTGCAAATTAGAGAATTAAAAATCATGATTTGTACTCTCAAGTGTTTGAATATATTAAATGGTATATGAGTTCTTCTATGATTTTTAAAAGATTTGAAAAAGAAGAAAGCTTATTTTCTTTGTGGGCTCATTTTGTACCTATTTTTTAATAATTTGGCGCACTTTATACATCTTTTAATTTTAGATACACTTTGTTTATCTTTTTAATTTTATTGGCGAGCATTGCGCATCTTTTCAGTGTTGGGCTCATTTTGTACCTTTTTTATTGATTGGTGCACTTTGCGTATCTTTTGCAAGCTTCCTTTCTTTCAAAACCTCTAAAAGATTTTCAGTTATGAGATTATCTTTCAGATATAAGAGAAGAAGAGAAGACTTACTCTCTCAGATAAGGAATAGTAATCCACAAAACAGAATCATTCCCATATGATAAATGTAACCACTTGATTAAGAAAATACGAAAGTGATTCAATGATTTAGAACACTACTCATATGAGATAGATTACTGTAGGAAGGTAAAAAAATCTCTATTTTAAAGTCCAACTTTTTATTTTTGAAAAAGATTTCTATTTAAAAAGAAAAAATACACCATTAAAGAAGTTAGAGGAAGAGAAAATAATCATCAATATTTCTTCCCTTTAACTAATTTAGAGAGGTCAATCACTACTTACACGCTTCTAAACAAAAAATAAGGCAAAACTCTCATTTAGAATTCAAGTTTATCAGCTGCAGTGAGGAGTGATTTAATTCTGAAGAAAATAAACAGTAAATCAAAAATAAGAGGAAAGCGCATAAAAAGAAATAACTAAATTAGGTAAATAATAACAATAAAAGAAAATCAGTAAAGAATAAAAAATAAAAAGAAACAGATAATCAAATCAAACAAAAAATAAAAAAAAATCAAAAATAGAAAATTCAAAAATCAGAAATCATCAAATTCATGCATTTATATCAATCACAATCAATCTTGTTCTTAAGAAGTTGAATGTGTCAAAGGCTAGTGGTTTAACAAAGATGTCAGCTAGTTGATTTTTAGCTGCTACATGATGTAACTCAATATCTCCTTTGGTAACATGGTCCCTAATGAAGTGTTGCCTTATGTCAACGTGTTTGATCCTTGAGTGTTAGATAGGATTTTTAGAGATGCAGATGGCACTAGTGTTATCACATAGAATTGAAATTGTGCCAACAGGTAATCCTAAATTCAAGATTTGTTGCTTCAACCAAAGAACTTGGGCCATATAATTTCCTAAGGTAATATACTCAGCTTCAAAAGTGGAAAGTACAATAGAATTTTATTTTCTACTGGACCAGGAGACTAAGAACTATCCTATGAATTGGCAAGTTCCAGGAGTGCTCTTTCTATCCACCATACACCCTACAAAATCAGAATTAGAATATCCGATAATTTTAAAAGAAGTGTTGTGTCTAGGATACCAGATTCTTAAGTTTGGGATCCTTAAGAGATATCTCATCATTCTCTTAATTACAGTCAGGTGGGATTCTTTAGGATCAGCTTGAAACCTAGATTAGAGACAAAAACTAAACATTATATCAGGTTGGCTAGCAGTCAAGTAAAGCAGTGATCCAATTATTCCTCTGTACTTCTTTTGATCAACAGATTTTTCATTTGAATCCTTATCTAACTGGACACTAGAGCTTATGGGAGTGTTTATTGGCTTGGCTTTATCCATTTAATATTTCTTCAAGATATCCTTAGTGTACTTTGATTGATTAAGAAAAGTTTTATCATCCATTTGTCTTATGCTAAATCCCAAAAAGTAGGAAAATTCTCTCATCATACTCATCTCAAACTCGTTACTCATTATTTTAGAAAAATTATCACATAAATTTTGATTAGAAGATCCAAAAAGTATATCATCAACATAGATCTGGACAATGAGTAAATCATCTCCTACTTTTCTTTAAAAAAGGGTGGTGTCTACACTCCCCTTAACAAACTTCCTTTATAGTAGGAATGTGCTAAGCCTCTCATACCAAACTTTGGGTGCCTGTTTTAATCCATACAAGGCCTTTTTTAATTTATAAATATGATTTAAAAATTGAGAACTCTCAAAATCTAGGGGTTGCTCTACAAACACATCTTCCTTTATTACCCCATTTAAAAAGGCACTCTTGACATCCATTTGGAAAAGCTTAAATCTCTTATAACAGATAAAGGCTAGTAGCACTCTAATGGCTTCCAATCTAACTACAGAGGCAAAGGTCTCCTCAAAATCAATCCCTTCTATTTGGTTGTATCCCTTAACCACCAATCTTATCTTATTCCTAACCACCACACCAGAATCATTCATTTTATTCTTAAAGACCCATTTGGTTCTCACTACACTTTGATTCTCAGGTCTTTCTACTAACTCCCAGACATCATTCCTCATAATTTGGTTAAGTTCTTCCTGAATAGCTAAGATCCAAAATTCATCAGAAAGGGCTAGATTGATGTTGGTAGGTTTAGTCATTGAGATAAAGGTAGAGTGGTTCACTTCCTTTCTATGTCTATGCATAGTTCTAACACCTTCGAAAGGGTCTCCTAAGATCAGTTCGTTATGATGACTCGAACAATATCTCTATTCTCTAGGCAAAGTGTTTTCAGGTTCTACCCTTTTCTCCATATTTATAGTTTCTACCCCTTGGGTAATCTCTCCTATTTCATCTTCTTCCTCAGCTCTAGACTCCTTAGGATCAGATTTATTAAACACCACATGAGTAGTCTCCTCCACCACCAATATCCTCTTGTTAAATACTCTAAAGGATTTCCCCACACTTGAATTTTCCCTTCATTAGATTTTGGGTCAAATTTTCCTAAGGATGATTTCCCATTGTTAAGAATGAAGACCTTACAATGAAAGATATGGAGGTGAGAAAGGTTTAGTGTTCTACCCTTAGTTATCTCATAGGGTGTCTTATTCAGATTAGATCTAACATTAACCATATTTAACACATAATAGGTTGTGTTCACTGCTTCTACCCAAAAATACTTTGGAAGTAAATACTCAGTAAACATGGCTCTAGCGGCTTCCACTAAGGTCCTGTTCTTTATTTCAGCTACCCCGTTCTACTGAGGGATCCTAGGAGATGAAAAGTTATGATTAATCCCTTGCTCCTTACAGAAAGTTCTAAATCTCACATTTTCAAACTCTCCACCATGATCACTATGAATGGCCAAGATCTCACAACCTAGCTTCTTTTGAATCCAAGTGGAGAAAGATTTAAATTTATCAAATGACTTAGTTTTATGTGACAGAAATCTAATGTAAGTAAACCTTGAGTAGTCATCGATAATCATAAATTCATAGACTTTTCCCCCTAAGATGGCAGTGTTAATGGGTCCAAATAAATCTATGTGAAGGACTTCTAAAGGTCTAGAGGTGTTGATGTCTTTAATGGAGTGGAAATAGGATTGGACTTGTTTCCCTAGTTGACATGCATCACACAAGTGGTCCTTAGTGAACTTAAGATTGGGGACACCTCTAACTAAGTCGTTTTGGGTTACTCTTCTAAGGTTTTTCATGCTGGCATGACATAACCTCCTATGCCACAGCCAAGACTCATCAGCAGCAGTTCTTAAGCAGAATAAAACAGCACATTCAATGTTATTTAAATTAAGCATGTAGACATTGTTGATCATCTTTCCCTACAAAATAATGTTATTATTTAAGCTGATAATATAAGTGTTTGTCAGAAACTTTATGCTGAACCCTTTGTCATAGAGTTGACTGATGCTGAGCAAGTTATGTTTCAGTCCATCTACAAGCAAAATATTTTCAATTAAAAGGTTCTTAGAGTTTTCGATTATACCTGTGCCTACCACTTTTCTTGTGGTGTTGTCTCCAAGAGTGACCTTACCTCCAACCCTGGCCTCCAGCAAAATGAATTGATTTGCATCTCCACTCATATGCCTTGAACATTTACTGTCCAGGTACCACATGCTCTCATGAGGTCTTGTATGAGAACATCCCTACAAAATCATCAAATGTCATATTTAGGAATCCAAACAAGTATGTGTCCCTTGTGATGAACAGAATAATGCGATGCATGCATGTTATGCTGTGGATCTTGAGATTTTGGTATCCACATCCAATGTGTACTACGATGAATAGTGCAAGTGTGGGTGATATGTCCTAACATGCCATAAGAAAAATATCTAATACCAGGAAAAGGGTTAACTAATTTATATGGGTGATAATGCCTCTTACTAGGTTTAGATGATGCATGCTTTGATGATTGTGTATGAAATTCTTCAAGTGATGGCGATTATTTATTTTTCATAAGAGTAGTTAATTCAGTGTCAAAATAATTATTTGAACTATCCGAAATTAAAATTTCCACTCCCAATGCATGCTCCCTACTCTCTACATCGAATGCATGAGTTTCTAATTCCTTGAATGTAGTTTCTAATTCAATATGCGATGCTTTTAATGAATCATGCTTAACAACTAAATCAGAATGCTTTTTATTTAACTAATCAAATTCATCAAGTAATGACATGTGATTACTGTTAAGTGTAGAATGATCTTTAAGAAAACTTCATGCTCTTTTTGTAGGTTCAAGAATTCCAATTTCAGGCTAGTATGAGTTTTCTTAAGTTTCCTATATGATGAATGAATTTTCTCAGAAATATAAAATAATTGATCGTAGGTTAGTTTACATACCTCTTCTTGGTCAGAATGACCAAGATGTTCATCTGCCATTAAACACAAGTTTGTAGTTTCCTCTTCAGCTTCAGTCTTAGAGGAGTTAGATGTAGAATCCACCCAGAAAGCATTTTGAATCCATTTTTTATCCTTCCTGAACTTTGGCTTCTCCTCACCCTTCTCCTTGCTTGGGTAAGCCTTAAGTGTAGGACAATCATCTTTTATATATTCTAGCTTCCTGCATTCAAAGCAAACCACATCAGAATAACCTTTAAATTTTTTGCTATTCTTACATTTGTTCCATTTCTGATGATGCTTTTGTCTCTTTCTCAGAAAGCTTTTGAATTGCCTAGTGATTAAGGCAACATCATTACTTTCAGACCCCGAAGAATCAGTCTCCATATAATTAGCCTTCAGCACCACAATTTTCTCCTTCTTTTTCTCACCTGCATCAAGTTATCTTTGGTTCACACCTTGCTCGTAAGCAATGAGTGATCCAAGTAAGTTATCAATATAATAAGTGTTCAAATCCTTGGATTCAGTGATCACAGTTATCTTGGCATCATAGGAAGAAGATAAATATCTCAAAATTTTATTAACTTTCTCATAGTTGGTGAGTTCTCTTCCTAAGGCATGCAGGGAGGTGAAAATTTGTGTAAACCTAGTATACATTTCAGATATTGACTCACTAAGCTTCATGCGAAAGAGTTCGTAGTCATGAAGAAAGATATTTAACCTAAATTGCTTAACTTCAGTTGTGCCTTCATAAGTGATACATAATCTATCTCAAATTTCTTTACCAGTTGTACAAGTCGACACACGCATGCAATCTTTAGATTTTAATGCATAGAAAAAATAATTTAAATATTTTGTATTAAGTTGCGCTAAGTCCCTATCATCATGAGTCCATTCAGTAAAGGAAGTTCAGTTTTAATACCATCAAAAAGTCTATAAGGTGGATCATAACCATCTTTAACGAGCATCCACATGTGATAATCGATCGATTGCAAAAAAGATAGACATATGAGTTTTCTAAAAATCAAAAGGTATGTTATCAAATAAGGGTGGTCAAGTAATGGAATACCCTTCTGTCGTGTTCTGATTACCAAAGTTAGCCATGGATCGAAATTCAAAAGTTATCTTAAAACTTAATTTTTGAATCCCGCTCTAATACCACTTAAAAGTTCATTAGGGAAGTTAAGCCCTTATGAACTAGCCCGAGGCTAACCAAGAGGGGGGATGAATTTGTAGTTTTAAAAATTCTTAAGCCAAAAATTATTTTGGAAAAAATGTTTTGATAGTTTTAAAAATAAATGCAATTATACATTGATGTGGAGATGATTAATCAACCAAAATAATAACTTTAACCACATGATCATCCACAGGAAAGTAAAGTGTAGAAATTAAAAAGCAAAATACAAAAAGAAAAAACACACCATATTTTATAGGGGTTCGGTCAACTTGGCCTACATCCACTCTCTAGAGCCTCCCCTCGAGGTATTGCACTAAAACTCAGTGACTCTCCTTATGCTCCCACAGCAAGGTGGAGAAGCCTTTATAAAAACTCCTTTTCACCAACCCCGGTGAGGCAGAGAACCCAAACTCCTTTTGCTTCCTCCTGAAGCAGGCAGAGAACATTACCTCATTTTGCTTCCTCCCGAAACAGGCAAAGAACCTCGATCTTCTTGCTGATGATCCTTCCTATAGAGCCACCAAGGAACAAGGGACGACGACTGGAGAAGACGACTCGAATCCTTGCTTGGAGTAATATTTAGGAACACCTCATAAACTCCCCCTCATAAGATTCTTTCTCTCTCTCCCAAGCTCTCCCTCTCCCTCTCAAGACTCTCTCAGGTGAGAACAGTGGTAAAAGATCTCAACAGTAGCAAATAAGAGATCTTAAATAGAAGGGCTCAAAAATTCCCTAAATTATAACTTGTCGTCAAAGATTGTCCAGGGCGATCGCCCTGTACGATCAGTACAAAAACACATATATCAGCCTGGACGATCTAATTCTTCTAGATGATTAAAAGATAAGGTTTATTCTGATTGTCTAGGATGATCCTTTGATCGTCCTGGATGATTAATTCAAAATTAAGAATATCGTCCAGCACATCGGTCGGGTCATCAAGGAGAAAAGTTTGGGAGATCTGTAGAAAATGACTTGATCGACCAAGATGATATGTCTATCGTCCTGTACAATTAGTTCAAAAATGACCAATATTATCCAGCACATCGGTCGGGTCGTCCAGGACAACTATGTTGGACGATTTCAATATAACTGATCATCCAGTATGATAATTCTATTATCCTATATGATTAGTACAAATAAGGCCATATCATCCAGCACATCGGTTAGGCCGTCCAGGAAAGTTATATGGGATGATGAGTATTTATAACTGATCGTTCAGGATGATCTTATGATTGTCTAGGATGATGTGATCAATCAATCAGTCTTTAATTACTTTCCTTAATCACCTGATTATTTTAGGTTTGATTATAATGAATCATCTAGGATAATACGTGGATCGACCTGTACGATTAGATAGAAGTCCTAAAATACAAATCTACCTAAATAAGTCCGGCGACTGAGAAGTTTTGATTTGAGCATATCAACCAGGACGATAGGGAATCATCCAGGATGATCTACTTAATCAGACAGACTTAACATGGCTGCCCTAATTAGGGTCTCTATTTTCAATTGATCATCCAGAATGATATTACGATCGCCCAGGATGATATGATTAAAAAAGAACAGGAGCTCTAACTCACTAAAATTCTCCCCCTTAGTATGTGTGTGAGCAAGGTTACTTAGCTTGGGGATTCATTATATTATCTTTGACTCAAGAAAGGAAAAAAGAATACATTTGAACACAAAGACACCCAATCTTGAGTTGGCTTGAAATGCACTTGATCTTGTGGACTTGAAAGATTAGGCAATCAAACAAAAATAAAAATATTTGTTATCATCAAAATTATAATCCTTGAATCCAGATTTATAATAATGAGTCTATTTAAAGACACATAAAAAGGCCACATAAATGGCAATACAAGCCATAAAAGAAATTAAAGAAAAGAACACCTAAAGCTAACAAAAAATTTATAAAAACCAACTGAAGTTGGATCACAAAAACTCTAACAATCTCCACCTTAATCCAACTTCTACCAAAAGACCCTTACATAACCTCTGAATCAAACCATTCATCTCTTGAATTTGCTGCCACAACCAATTTAGAGTCATCTTTGAGTTATGCTCTTCGCCATTTCTCTCTATTTGGACAATTTTTTTAAAATGTCACTCTTCGTGGCAAAGATAACACTTCTTGCTTATTCTCTATTTTCTAACTTCAGATCTTCCCTTAACCAGCAACATGTCGCCATTCTTTTCCTCCTTAATCTCTAATTTCCTTTGAATATCTTTTGACATCAATACTGACTATACCTTAGTCATCGTCAAAGTATGCTTCCCATACAGCATTGTATCAATGATGTGTTTATAAGTTTTCGGTAGCAAGCTAAGAAAGATGATTCCCTAATCTTCTTCATCAATCCATACATTAACATTCTTCAGATCAAGAATTATCTTGTTGAAGTCATCCATGAGCTTTTGAAGATCCTTTTATTATTCCATTTGTAGGGTATACAATTGCTTCTTCAATATAAGATGATTTACAAGAGATTTTTTAAAGAACAGTGATTCTAATTTCTCCCATACCTCGATGGCTGTTTCTTTATAGGCAACCTTCGTAACACCTCGTCACCAAGGGAAAGCAAGATTGTTCTGTGAGCCTTCAATTGCATTTCCCTTGCCTTCACCCTATCGATGATTAATGCCGCAAATCCATCTCTGGATATTACCTCCGATAGCCCTTGATGGACTAATAATGCCTTTATCTTGATCTGCCATAGGTTGAAACCATTTTCTCCACTGAATATGTCAATCTCAAATCTTTGTACTGCCATGATTCTCTCTGACTCGAAGCTATTTCAATCCGGAAGCTCCACCTCAAAGATCTAGAATGATCTTTATTTAAAAACAAGATCTTAAAACTTTGACCTCCGATTCACCTTTCACAGGTGTACAATATGCATCAGACTTGATTCTAATGATGACTAAACTGTTCAAAATAGCCCTAACCTTGCACCGATCTGTGTTGCACTAGTTCGCTTTGCCTCTACTTAGAAATCATGGCCAGATAGCCTGTGCAACAAACCTTATCCAACGATCGAGCATGCTTGTTGCATGTAGCTTGCTTTGCGATCGTTTAGGTCATGCTCTGTAGCCTTTCGTGCTCTAGCCCTTTTGCTTAACTAGTAACCCACCCTAAATCCGACGCCATCCCAGGTCCGCGCTCCACCCGTGGCATCGAAAATCTTGCCCAAACCTCTATCTGCATGCCTCTGTTCGTGCGCTTGCACTGCTCACCCAGTGGGTACGTGCGGCACTGCTTCCATGGACTATGCCCGGCCCGCCTATGCGCATACGAACCTCGATGCCTTGCCCTCGCGTGGATTCTCCTACCTCTCCTTCTTTTCCCACATGCCTTGTGGCCAGCTCACTGCCCTGAGTGGCCCTTCTTTCTCTATAAGAACAAATCCTGTCCGTCTTGCGATCGAACAGACCTCCGTCTAGCCAACTAAGCTAGCCTCTCTCTTCCTTTCTTTAGACCTTCCTCCACCTTGAGTTTGCCCCAACTTGGCTCTGATACTAGATGTAAAGAATTCTTAAGGTGAAAAGAAGTTTCCTTCTTGAGCTTCTTGTGAGAGGAGGAGGGAGAGAGGGGAGGAGAATTGGAGAAAATAGAGATAAGAAATTCTTATTTCTTGTCATCCTAATTACAACCTAAGGAGTCTATTTAAAGACACAAAAAAGGCCACACAAATGGCAATACAAGTCATAAAAGAAACTAAAGAAAAGAACACTTAAAGCTAACAGAAAAAAATATAAAAACCAACTAAAGTTGGATCACAAAAACTGTAACTCCTCACAAATCCGTTTTAGCTATAAATAGCAATTAGGTCTCCGCTAAAATTTCCCCTCCCTTCATATCCTTTCAACTTCCAATGGTGGAAATTAATGGGTGGTGCAAGCCTCAAGACCTATTCATTATTGCCAAAAAAAGGCATTGGTTCATGTATTTAAAAGGAAGAGACATACTAATTGATATATATTCATTCTTCGATATTGAAAAATTTCATTGAGAGTTACGATTCTTCTTATTCAATGCCTTCATCATGGTCCCATCTTCCTCTCGATCTACTGATAAGCATTAGAATAAGCTACAGCTTAGCCAACACTCTAACCTCAGCTCATTCCGCTCCCAATAGTATTTTGTTGTGCCTATCCCCAATCCTTGTCGCATTTTAATGAGGAGTTCGACAGTGATACCAATATCATCCATTTGTCCGAGGGCAACTACAACTGTAGTAGTTGTAATTACTACATCTTCTTGCCATTTTCCTCTTCTTCTCCCTTACATTTCTTTTTCTCTTCCAACGGTTGGCTTGTTTTTGTAATCCACAATAACAAAATTCTTCATCTTTATGATCTTGTATGAAACTGCCAACACATATTCCCCCCTCTTTACCCAAAGATGCTTCATTATTATAGAAAGGTAAAACCAATTGATCATGATGCATGTCACTTAAAACTCGAAAAGATAGTTGTCTCTTTGAGCATTGACAAAGGCACTACGGTGGCCAATTTTGTTGAAATAAGAAATCGAATAAATTGTCCAGATAGAAGATTTGTATTGTGCAGGCATGCATATGGTGATTGTCAAAGGTGGAGCCTTTTGATGGAAGGAAGCAGAGGCATAACAGGTATTGTTTGCGTAGGCAATGGCCGATTTTATGCCATTGGCAGTGGTTGTGAGTTGTACATGCTTGATGAAAGACCTCCATTGATCAAATTAATGAGAATCAAATTATGTTTGCCAAACCATATTTTAGGAATTGATCAAGATGATGATTTAGTTGAAAATGTTTTAGCAATGTGGAGTAATAAAATGATAGAGAGTGGAGAAATAGATCTAATAGTTTATGGACCTTATTGTGGAGATAGCCAAGAAATTAATATGATATCTTTGAAAATAAATATGGCAAAGCTTCGTGTTAATAGCAACAACATCAATGTTGCATGCGATGTTGAGTTGAGCTTTTCCGATGAAGCCTTTCCTTGTGAAGCTGAAGATCATCACAAACATTATTTCACTCCATCACTAAGAAACATAACTCAAAGTTGAAATGCCGAATGTAGGATGAAATCTCGAATCCAAGAACTCTTGATTGGTAGCATAGAGAGGGGGAGGGGCAACATTTAGTCCAATTAAGATAAGCTCATAAGCACATTATATATGCAAGCTCGAATCTAAGACCTCTTGATTGGTAGCCAAAACTTCTAACCAACAGATCACGATGAGTTGCATATTCTTAATATTTTTAATAATACTCTTTTTTTTTGGTTAAAACCCACAGAGGATCCTATGCATTAATTATTAAAAAAAGGTACAAGTCCTTAAAGAATTAAAAACAATATAAAACTTCAACATTTAAAGTAAAACCTAACGAGCCTATGATCCTACCTATTACAAAAAATAATAGAAAAAGAGAAAATAGGGAGGCAAGAGGCAACCCCTTAAAAAAAGAACCCAATCTAGATATGCACTGGAGAGCTAAAAGCCAACCAAGAAAAAGATCCACCAAGGGATAAGAGACCAAAGCCCACCAAGAACCACCAACTAGCACCTCCCTGATGAAAACAGAAGAACACAATCAACCCAAAAGCCTCTAGAAAGTAGCAACCTGTAAAAGAAACTTGGTGAAAAATGAGAGAAATAATAGAAATAAAGAACCAATTGGAAGATCCATCCCACTAGGACCAAAGAGAGGAACATGAGAATAAAACCCAACTCCAAACAACAAAGCAACCACTAAACAGCCAGAGGTAGAAGAACCCCACAAAACAGAGCAAACCTCACTAGCAAAAAAACACAAGGCCCCCACCTACCGCCGCAGGAAATCAAACAAAGCAACAGAAGGCCCCCACCGCCAAGAAGCACAAACACCCAACGAAATAACAGACCTAGATCTAGTGGAGAAACCAACACATTTTTAAAATTTAGCTCAATATTTTTCCCTTTATTCTTCTTATTTTTATTCCCTAACACACTAGAAAACCCAGATCTATCAATTTTTAACACATTCAATTCAAAATCCTCTAAAGACACATTAGAACAGCCCCTATTGAGATCACCAACACAACACTTATGACCCAATAAATCCTATATCCAATTAAAGTGATCAATAGGGTTAGCAGATTGCTCCAAATTAATACACGTAACATCAGGCATCAGAGAAACTTGTAAATCAATAATAGTGATGCTATTAGAAACATCCAGCCCATTAATAGGTAGATTAGAATTAGTCATAGGATTAGAAGTGAAGCCACGATATTACCCACATCAACAAAACTATCAACCGGCTTACTAGCATCATTAGAAGAAGAGATTAAATGTTTACCAAAATTATCAAAAATAGGACCAGCTTTATCCAATTTGTTACTATCGGTTTCCAAACTTTTGAGAGAATTAATAATTGAGGGAGTAACCATAGAAGAATCAACATTATTGTTAACCCACACATCATCAGTTAAAGGTATAACATGTGAGGCCAATAATTCGTTATCAAAATGCACATTATCATGCACAACATTATGATCATTCAAAGGCATGTTATCAGAATCCCCAATAGTTATCGAAACCGATTTAGGAATAATAGATTTCCTCAGATGGGGATGTAAAATGAGACATTTTGATGCCACAAAGCCTTGCAATGAGAACAAAAGCTAGGAAAAGTTTCAAAAACCACCTTCTGAACATAACTGTAACTTTCTAGGCCAAGCAAAATCGATTTGGGATACATTTTGGTAACGTCCAGTTTGATAAGAATGCAAGCAACCGATGGTCGTGATCCCATATAGGTGGCATTATCCGTTTGAATTAGCCGACCAAACAAGGAACCAATATCATAAAGAATACGAGGGAAGAAGAAATGAGGACAACAATCCGGGAAGGAAATCCAAACATGAATGATTGAGGATTCCTCCGAAATATCCAAAAAAGGAGACCATTTGATTAACTTTATGAAACAATTGCCAACTTAATATGATCTGTATGCAAAAACCCTTCCATAATCAAGATCATTGGATAACTTAACAAGTACATGCCGTTGATCTAACAGGGTAATCGAAAAATCACTAGAAAGCTTCAAATTAAAGATTTTTTTTTAATTGAATCAAGCACAGGCCTCCTCAAGGTGAATTTTCCAACCAACGTAAATTCAAAAGGTTTCAAGATGCTGCACCTCTTCCTGCGAGATCCACAAAGCCTTCAAACCCTAGAGAGTAGTTATTTGAGATCCATAAAAGCAATCAAGGAATTAGAACAAAAAATAACATCTTTGAAAGATTTCGAAAGATTCCTATAATCGAGGTAACCAGGATCTGAGCGTTTAGAAACTGACGGCATCACCAAAAATAAAACAAAAAGGAAAAAGGAACAAGCAAAGAGGTAAGAAACTTCCCTCGGCACTAAATGCGTGAAGGAGAAGAAGCCAACCCCACACCAAGCGCCGGCTAGGGCAAAGCCCTAGTAGAACGAAAGAAAAGAGCAGAGAGAATATAGTTAGAGAAACCCTAGGATTTCTCCATCTTCCCTTAGAGAAAAGTCTTTGGATTCCCCTAATAATAGGATATTAGAGAATGGAAAGATGACACTCAATATTCTTAATGACACTCGATAAATCTTAAAAGGGCAAAAAAATAAGGTCGGGATCTAAAAACTATTGATTGCAATGAAACTTAATTTTTAATAATTTTTATGTGTGTTTAACTTATGTTAATTAATTGTTTCTTAAGCTTCATCACATTCTTCATAAAACAATGATGATTCTCTATTTTTCATTGAAAATTTTATCATCAACAGGCGAATCATTAAAGGTTCCCCCTATCATTTAGAGTTTTGCCAAAGAAGATAGAATTTTTAAAAAAGATTAATTCCAAAAATTTTCTCTAAAGCTCATAAAAACTTGGAAGTGGACCCTAAGATGGTGTGGGGGTTCTTTACTTGGAGTTCTTTACCCATGTTCTTTTCCCCAATGATGTGGGAGATTATTTACTCTTACCTGATTTTATTCATATGGCGGAGATGTAAATTATTGTTGATGAGGCTATCAATTCACATTGAAAGTAAATTTGAACAATCAATTAGTAGGAAAGAGAATGGGCAAAAGATAATGTCCAAAAATCTCAACTAAAAAGCACGAACATTATACAAACAATGTGAATAGTATTGGTGTTGCATGCCAGAATATTCACAACGGTAGTGAGATGGTGAGTTTAATGATTGTGTTTTGTACAAAGATCCAACACACACACATACAAGAGAGAGGGATGCAATAATTATAAGAGACACCCTTTTTTTTTTTTTGTGGAAAGACCTAAAAAGAGAAAAAAAATCATGGGGCCTTGCCCACTTGAAATGAACCCACTAGTTTTTGTTGTTGATTACAAATGATGCCCTTCATCGGGGGAAGGTGTTGGCTAAAAATAACAAATATACATCATATAGAGGACATCACATAGTTGGAGTTGGAAGAATTTAATGACATAGAGTTGTTCCAAAAAAATGTTAGCATGTTCATTTAGTCGATAGGACCATATTCGGGAAAAAGAGGTCTAAGGGATCATAGTTGACAAACAAATGTGGTCGAAAGGATCGTAATTAGGCGATGGAGCTCAGAAGGATCATAGTGGGGTGACGGTGGTTGTAGGGATCGTGGTCATGTGACTGAGGTCAAATGATCATAGTTGGTCAACTGAGGTAGGAAATATCGTATTTGGGCATTGGTGGTCGGAGATGTAATAACCTATATTTTGACCCAGTTGAATAAGATTTTTCAGGAGTCATTATAAGTCTAAATAACAATCTGTCTTCACCATAACATAGATATTGTACTGATTTAATCACACTAATTTTTCTATAATTTTTGGATATTGCTACATATCCTTATAAAATTTATACATGTAGGTACAAGTGGGGTTTGGAACCGTCAAGTGTCCGTTTTACAAACTGATTCACCAAAAATTTTTAAATGAAATGGGTTATTTTATAGATATTTTTCTATAATTTTTGAAGCATCAATATAATTTATATAAATTTTATATTAAAAAATTAATAAATTATATAATTAATTTTATATTATATTATTAATGTATTTTAAATATCATATTCCATTAATGAATCCATAAAATCCTTTTTCATTTTCCATCATTTAGCTGAATAGAGAGAAGGTACGTGAATTTCGAGCAAAAAAAAAAGAGAACACAAAAAAGAAAATCTTAGGGTTTGAAGGCTATAGAGTAATCTTTGTTAATTGACCCTGTTGAAAAATTTGTTTGTCTCATTATAAGAAACCATTTCTCTTATTTTTTTTTAAAAGATTTTGTATATTTTGTATTATGCATTTTTATTTGGTCAAAACTTACAAAAATTCAGATATCTTAATTTTTAGCAAACTTTCACTACATAACTTTAAATATATGTACAAAAGCTTTAATTGTTTTGAGTATTTATTTAAGATTTTAAACCGGACAATTTAAAAAAAATAATTACTATTAATTCATAAAATTTTTTTGGCATCTAAAAATAGTATTTTAATTCAATTAAATCTTTAGAATGTTATTATACCCAATCTCTAATAATTTTGTTAATTTTTAATAATATGAATTTCTACTCAGTAGAGTTTTCTATTGCGAACCGTTATGACATTTTGAAAAATTTTAAATTAAGTCTAATTATGATTTATTTACTACACTACATTAGAAATGAATGTAGGTATGTGATTGAGAAATAGCTGGTCGCTATTATTGTTAGAATACTGTGATATTAATATATATGAAGTTAAGTAAAAGCTAATTTTACTGACGTTGGCTAGAGATTGACTGACTTATATAGGATGGTGGGTCGACGAGCTTACCTTTAAATATTATGGTTGGGTATTATCCTCTGCCGATTCATGAGATACACGAATTAAAATTTATAAGGAGCTAATACTGTGTCGACAAACAAAGAGTGGCCACTCTGTTTATTGATCCAATAATTACCAATAATTAACTTACTACTAGAACAACATCACTTAAACTAGGACTTCTTACTTCTTTAATATGATTTCTGGAATGCATGTTAGTTATTTATTATTACTATATGACCTTATAATTACTGTACATATTTACTATTAATGTACGAACTCACTGTTACTGTTACTACCACATATTTTACTAACGACACTATACTGGTACTAAGCATGTGACTTATTAAGCACACGATATAATGAGCATGTAATTAATATATTAATTTGATACTGATATAGAATAACTAGATAGTATGTATACATTAGTATAGGATTTTATTGCATTTATATGATTCTGACAGCCTTTATAGATGCTTTGGTTTTACCACTTTAAATTTCTTTATTGATTGAGAGTACCGATACGAAAACTATTTTATTGATTTGACACTCATACTGGTTTACTGGTTTCTTGACTATATTGCATCACTACCCTATAGTTTTACTATTTACAAATTCTAATGCTACTACATGTGAGCTTTACTATTTCTGCATAGATTTATCATCATATGATTGTTACTATTATGATTTGACTGCTGACATATATATTACTCATTTGTCATACTTCGAGTTTAGTTGTAGGATTTTGTTACTTGCTAAGCTCTTAAGCTCATTATATGTGGCACTATAGGAAAACAGTTGATTTTTGGTGGAAGTAAATCCGTCATAAATTCTGACAGAAAATTTTCGGTGGATCTCCGATGGATTTTTTGACTAGATTTCCGACGGAATTTCCACCGGATTTTCGACAGAAATTAAAAATTAAGCTATATTTTAATAACTTATTATTAAATTAAATATTTAAATTAAATATTTTTATATTTAAAAAAATAACTTATAATTTAATAACTTAAGTTATAATAAATTACATTATATTATATTATTTTTATAACTTATTGTCAAATTAAATTAACTAATTTGATAATTCATTATTAAATTAAATTAATTATTTTTATCTTCAAAAAATATTTTTACTTTTAAAATAATAATTACTTTTAATATTTATAAGTTATAATTTAAATAAAAAAATGTAACAACCTTAGCAGCTTTGCCTTAATGGGCAGATGGTATGGGGCTTGCATGCGTGGCGGGCGGGGTTTGAACCCCGCGGTAGGCAATGAGCTGGGGCTTGCGGGCGAGCTTGCGTACGGGATGCTGGGCTATGGATTGCGGATAGACTGGGGTTTTGCCCAATTGGCTTGGGCGGGCCGATCAGGTTAGCTTGCAGGCAGGTTGAGGGTAGGGTGCGCGGGCTGGCTAGGGGCAGCGGGCTGGCTGTCTATGGCGGGTCGGTCGGGGGTTAACTTGCTTGGGACAGGTTTTTATTTTTATTTTCCTGAGCAAAAATAATCTGCCAGAAATATTTTTCCAGTTTCTGGCGGATTGTTCGCCAGAAATCCATCGAAAATATTTCCGGCTGATTATTTTATGCTAGAAGAACTTTTTTGATGCGCGTTTTACCAGCGGAAAGTTTTTTGCCGGAAATCCGTCTGAAATGTTTATTTTTGATGGATTTTGGCTATTTTTCGGCGGAAATGGCCGCCGGAAAATGTTGTTTTTCCTGTAGTGTGGTTAAATGATTTGAAATCAGGGCAAAGGCGTAGGAGTATGGGATTGACCAGGATTCTTCAAGTTCAAGTTTTTATTATTTTAGCTATTTTTTTGTACTCGGGACATAGTAGTTATAATATGATTATATAGTTGCTGAGTATGCACATATTTTTTTCTAAATAAATAAAGATGTATATATTCATATTTTGATCGATAATTTTATTTCTGCTAGTATTTTTATTAATAAAACAAATTCTGTAGCTCTGGTTATTATATATTAAAAGATAAAAGAAATTTTTTTTCAAATTAGATTCTAGGGCATCACATGAGAGAACATAGTTGGCGAACGACAGTGGTCGGAGGGACCATAGTTGGTAGGCGATGGAAGTTAGAAGGACCGTAGTTTGGCGATGGTGGTCTGAGGGATCGTAGTCGATGGACGACTGTATTGGAATGATCGTAGTTAGGCGATGGTGGTTAGAGGGATTTTAGTCTATAAGTGATAGAGGTTGGAGGAAGATCTGGTGGCGGCTGCCAGACGGAGGTCATACAGCGATGGTTAGGCAGCGGTACATCAATGGTGGAAGGGTGGTGATGGTTTACCGACGCTGGTGCCGGGGTGGAGCTTCAGGATTCTTCATGCTTTAGAGCTCTCTTGAGTCTGTAACTTAGGGTTTAAGCCTTCAAAGGTCCCCATTATGCAGGGATAAGAGGTTTATTTATAGATTTTGAGAGTTGCAAGGCGCATAAATTTTGAGATTATGAACAATTTTGGAGTGCTCCATTGGACGACCCATACTGATGCCCTTGATCATGACGCATTCGTTCATCACTTAAGTGAATTAATAATGTCAAAATTAAGCAAATTTTTGCTTTTTAGATTTGTCTCTTGTCTACCACTATGAATGTTCCAACACACAAAAAGTTTGTAGGTTATTTGTTGATTATTTTTAGTTTTTTTTTTGCTAAGAAAGCACTTATAAGAAAGGATAAATATATATATATATATATATATATATATATATATATATATATATATATATATATTCAAATTAAATTTCTTTTAATTCATCAGTGTGTTATTATAATGTGGAATTAAATTAAAAGTTGTTCTTTTAGTTGAATCAAGTCATTGCTTAAGAAAGCACTTATAAGAAAGGAGATATATATATATTTTTATTTCTAATGAAATTTCTTTTAATTCATCGAGTGTGTGGTTAGAATATGGAAATTAAATTAAAAGTTGTTGTTTTAGTTGAGTCAAGTCATTGCTTAAGGTTCTACAAGTCTTCATTGATCTGGAATTTTCGGTTTAGTGAGAATGACATATGCGACTTTAAATCCTTCCTACATGATCAATGATATATCCAACTTAAATATTTTTTTCTTAGATTCTTTATTATTTATTTATTATTATTGTGGTTGAATGTGAACCTATAATTAACTCGTGATGCAGACATATCGTCTATAACTATTCTTCTGCACTTGAAAGGGCCCTTTTTGAAACATGCACGAGTAGTATATAATTGCAGCAAATGATCGAATGGTTTGCTCGAACAACAACCATAGGCATAATAAGGCTTTCAGAGCATATTTCTTCATCATTTTGTTGTTTCTTTTGATGCCATATTTTATGGGTTGTAGAGCTATAGTTCATGAAGTAATCCCCCAAATCTCAAAAGGTCAGTGAATTATTGTTATTTTTTCTTCTATCTTCTTCTTCTTTTGCGTGTACATGCAGGTTTAAATCATAGTCAATAAATTCATATGACTATTGCAGCAGGTTTTCTTTCAAAATTCACACAAAGAAGAAAATTGCGTGGACAGGAATTTTATCCTCCGTATTATGTATTATTACCCTCCTACTTACGGTTATTACACATGCACACCTGATTATACTGAAAAATGCTTTTTATGTGCCACCATATGTGCCATGTTATTGTTATAAATAGCTATAATTCCAAGATTTTTCATCATTAAATGGAACTTGAAATTCTGAACGGCTTTTGTTACAAATAAAATATTGCTATGAATGAAAGCTAATCATTTTATATTTCTGATGTGATGAAATTCTTAATCATATATTGTGGTGGCAAAACTTATCCTTTTATAAGCATTAACATGATCAAATCAATCTGATCATTTTAAACGGAGCTCAACTTATTTATTGAGTACACTAATTCACTTGTTGTCCTCTGTATGAGCATGAGATCTAATAATTTACTAAGCTTCTAAAAAAATATATGAAGAATTATAATTCATAAAAAAAAAATTGAAGATATGAACAAAACTACGACTTTTTCTAGCTAAGCAAAATCGGGTTACGGGTCGGGTTTGGGTCGAACCCGGAATGACCCTCGTTCAAACGGGTCGACCCTAACCCGACCCGGGTCGGTAAACGGGTTGGAAATTCGAACCAGGACCCGACCCGGTGGGTTTCCGGGTTGACCCGACCCGACACAGCAAGCCGGGCGCGCGCGGGTGCGCAGGCGGGCGGGCTGGGTGGGCTGGCGCGGGCGCGCTGGGTGCGCGCGGGCGGGCTCGCGAACGGGCGCGTGGGTGCGCTGGCGGGCGCGTTCGGGTGCGCGGACGGGCGCGCGAGCTGGTGCGCAGACGGGTGCGCGGACGGGCGCGCGGGCAGCTGGGCAGGCGCGGGTGGCACGCGGGCAGCAGCACGGGCAGCTTCGGCGGGCGCGCGCGGGCGGCTGGGCAGGCGGGAGTAGCCTCGGCGGGCGCGCGGGCAGCTTCGGCGGGTGTGCGGGCAGGTCGCGGGCAGCTGGGCAGGCGATCGGGCAGCCGGGCAGGGTCGCGGGCAGCCGGGGCAGGGCGGGCAGGCTTTGCGGGCAAGCGTTTAAACAGGTTTTCGGGTTGACCCGGCAACCCGTCGGGTCAACCCGAACCCGACCCGTTTTTCAAACGCGCCGAATTCCTGAACCCGAACCCGACCCGTTTAGGACTCGGGTTGGGTTCGAGTCGGATTTTCCGGGTCGGATTCGAGTCGGATTTTCGTGTCCTGTCAAATATTGACACCCCTGCAAAATCATAATTACATACTATAAAGATGAAGGCAAGATTTCTTCGCGAAGAAGATGAGTAACTCCACTTATAAATAGACAAAAGTCTTTTTTTCTTACTTGATTAACTCCTATATTTTCTCTTCCTATGTCTCGCATCTTTTAGTTATTTCTTCTTGAGGATTTCTATATAAGAGAAGATTAATATAGTTTTTATAGCGAAAGGTTCACCTCCTACATTAATGATCAGTCCTTATTGAAGACTTCTAATGCTATTATAGTTAAGCTTTTATAGTTGCCTCTATTTATGATTTTATGACAACCATCATTTAGAGTTTTATGATAACATCAAATTTTAATTTTATGTGAGCAACAATCTTGAAAAATAAAAACCTAGACTTATTCATGACAATTAATGAAAATTTCACTCCATACATATCATTCAAAAGATTTAGTTGGAAAATATTAAATTTTAAAAGGTAATTAGCATAATCATTAAACCTTTTACACCCGAAAATTGCGCCGGAATATAATATATACTGGCGAATAAGCCGGTGGGATATGCGCCGGCAACGTAACAACGGAAAGTACGCTAAAATTCCGTTTTAAATTTACAGGCGCATATTCTGCCGGTTAGTCCGCTTCTTTTTAAAAAATATATTTGTGAAAATATTCTGATATCCTAACTCAACTTTTATGGGAATAGACTTATTATGAGACAAATAATTTTGTTATGGTGTAAAATATATGTCAAATATTGGTTCGTAAATCCCTCATGCTTTAGCCCCGCTTCGCTAAGGTTCTCTCCCGGTGGCCCGTCTGCAGGTCGTACGCTCTGGCCGCCTTGTCTGCAGAGCGTACGCTCATTTCCTTCATTCTAAAGGGCATTTTCATCATGGAGCTCCGTTAGGGTTTCTTTTGCTCCTCCTTCCTGTGGCTCGGGCTACATCTATAGGGAAGTTTTCTTCTTCCCCCTTCCTTTTTTGATTTCATCAGGTGGTTTCCTTTCTGGCATGGTTGTTAATCGATTGAAAGACCCCATTTTTTTAGCGTCGGTTTCTCGTTCTTTCAAAGAGCCTTTGTTTTGGGCTCTCTTCTTCTTCCCAGTTCCCTGATCTTAAAATAACTTCTCACCATGGTATGCCTTTCCTTTGGATTTCGAAAGATGAAATTTGTACTCTTGCTGCCCCTTTCGAGTTTGCATTGGTTGGAAAGTTCCCTGGTCGGCAGTCTTCACTCGATTTTATCCGTAATTTCTTTTTAACCTCAAACTTTTAGGGGATTTCTCTGTCACTTTGCTTAACCTAAAGTATGTATTGATTAAGTATGTTAATGATTTGGATTATTGTAGAGCTTTCTCTCATCGGTCCTATTTTATGAGCCACTTTTTCATGAAAGTTTTCAAATGGACTCCTCTTTCTAATATTGAGGAAGAATCCCATATCATCTAGATTTGGATTTCATTTTCTAATCTAAGGCCTCACCTCTTCTCCCCCCATATCCTTCACGGCCTTGGTTCCATATTTGGTCGGCCACTTAAAATTGATAATGCCACTTCATGCAGGTCTAGGCCCTCGGTTGCTCATGTTTTTGTTGAGTTTGATGTTACCAAACATTACCTCGATAGAATTTGCGTTGGTCCAGAAAATTTCAGCTACATTCAGTTAGTTGTGTTGGAGGATTTACCGACATATTGTTCTCATTGAAAATCGCTTGGCCATTCGATCATGGTGTGTCAGATTTTACACCCTCAACTTGATAAATTGCATGTTGACATCCCAATTTCTGTTAATGCGGTTGTGATAGTTCCTGATGAGGGGCTTAGAAATGTTGGTTTAACTTTACAAAGAAATGGGGTGAATGTGGAAAGTGGGCCTTTGAGTTCTTCATTAGTTCCTGTTTGTGAGTTGGGGCATTCAGACGTGCCTTCAGATTCAGCCATCCCTATGGCTCCGTCTTACCTTTTGGTGGCTTTAATTCCAAGGCAAATATTTGCATTAATGTTAACTTGCATGATATGGATGTTCTTGATTCTATGTGTAACAATTCTCTTAGTCTTTGTGTGTCCCCTTTAACCCAAGAGGTTAGTGTGGGCATTAATAATGAGGTTGCGAATGATTTGGCTTTGATTCCGTCTTGTGATAAAAAATTTGTTGATTTCCCTATTTTTGGTGAGAAGGCTTCTATGGAAAATGCTTTTTGTCAGTAAACATAGATGATGGTGGTTCTCCTTTGTCTGAAATGACCTTGTTGCTTAGCTAATATTGCCATTGAGAATGATAATGTGGCCCTTATCGATTTGCATATCCCTCTTATTTCTAATGATGTCTTGAATGTAGAAGTGTCAATATTTGACACAACCCGAAAACACGACATGAACCCGAACCAAAAATTATGGGTTAGGATCAACCCGGACATGATACAGGTCATGTTCGTGTTCAACCAATCGACCCGTTTCAAAATTTGGGTCAGGTTCGGGTTGACCTAGAAACCCAAAATTGACCCGTTTTGACCCGAAAACTCATTTTTGACCCGTAAACCTCAGATTGACCCATTTTTTACCCAAAAATCGAAGATTGACCCTTTTTTTACCCGAAAACCAGCAATTTTTTGTCTACCCCGGGTCATCCTGGTCGTGTCGGGTTGACCCAGACCTGAAATGGGTTGGGTTCGGGTCAAAAAAACTAACCTGTTTGCAAAAATAAGTCAGGTTCAGGTTAACCTGAATAGTGCTGGGTCAGTTCCGGGTTCGACTCGAAGCCAACCCGTGAGTCGAATGACACCCCTACTTGAATGCTCGTCTGGCTTTAAGTTCAAAAGTTTCTTATTTTTTTCAATCTGAGTGGCTGGAGGATTTATTCCTCCTTGGATGGTCGGGCTAATGGAGATGAAATGTCCAAGTCTAGAGAGGATTTTCAAGTTTTGTTTGGTTTAAATGTGGCTCGTATAGAGGATGAAGCCCTTTCCATTGGGTGTACAAAACATTGTAGGCGGAAAAATAAAAAGAAATCTAAAAAGAAGTAGGCCCTTTCCATTTTGGCGCTGTTTGGCACTTTGTGTTACGAGTTTTTATGCCTCCAATGGATGATCTTTGTCTAGCAATTGGGTGGCGCTGCTAAGTCTGACAGGCTTCATGACCTTCTTAATTCTATTTTAGACTTATTGTTTTTTCAGGTTACCTTATAATATGTCGTTTTTCCTTCATTGGCCTTTTTTGGGCTTTTCTCTGTATTTTTTTTTCTGTTAATGGAATGAATGTTTTTTAAAAAAAATGTTGTAAAATATATGTTAAAATTTATCATAAATAAAGCTCTATTCCTAAATGTTTGTTTTTTGTTGTAGATATTACAGATTATATATATATATATATATAGAAAAATATTTTTCCTCAAAAATTTCTCAATTTTGTTATTAGAGCGATTGTGTAAGAGATCTAGAATTTTTATTAATACAATTTACAAATCAAAGAAAACGAAAATGGCAGTTGGGAACATTCAAGTTGCTTGAATTGAATCATCATTAAGAAAAAAAAAATTCTCATTTTCAGCCTGGTATAAATAGCAATTATAAGAAGTTTTGAAAGTATTTTTCTTGCGTCATCATTACCTTAAAAAATCATCTTTTCTATAAATTCATCTTTGCTATATATAATTAGCAATTGTAAGAAGCTATTTAGGAAGTTTTTTTATAATTCCGTTACAATTTTGCTGTGAATAGCAATTGAATCATCATCACCTCAAAAATTCATCTTTGCTATAAATAGCAATTGTCATTCTGGTCTCCACTAAAATTTCTCCTCCATCAGTTGGTATATTTTAAAGAAAGGGGCATAATAAATGATGAGTATCCCTTGTTTGAGATTAAACAATTTCATACGGAGTTACTATTCCCCCTATTCAATGTCTTTGTCCTAGTCCGATCTTCCTCTTGACCTACTGATAAGCATTAGAAATAAGCTACACAATGTTGATTTCTTCTCTTTTCGCTTAGTTTGCTCCGAATGGCATTCTGCCTCACCTATCTCTAATCCTTGCCAACCATACATTGCAAGCTTCGACAATAAAAGCAATATCACCTTCTTTACCTCGTGCCTCTATAATGGTACTCCTCGTGAGCATTTCATCTCCTTGCCATTTTCTTTATCTTCTACTTTATTTGACATTCACTATTCAAACGGGTGGCTTGTCTTTATAAGCTACGATAATTACACTCCTTATCTTTTTGATGTCGTATCAAACCGCAAATTCACATTCCCCCCTCTAAAACAAATAATACTCCGTTATTATAAAAAGATAAAACTAACTGTTCACATATGCCTTCCGAAGATAGTTGTCTCTTCGAGCTTTGATGCAGGCATTGCAGTAGCCCGTATTGTTGAAATATGAGATTAAAGAAATCCGACAACTCCAAATCACATATTTATATTCTGCAGACATGCATATGGTGATTGTCAAAGGTGGAGTGTTTTGACAAAAGGAAGCAAAGGCATAAGATATATTGCTCTCGCTGGTGATAATCGATTTTATGCTCTTGGCAATGATTGTGAGTTATATATGCTGGATGAAAGGCCTCCATTGATCAGCTTAAGGAAAATCAAATTATGGTTGCCAAAGCACTTTTTTGGGCCCAATTCCTATAATAGTCCACCTATTAAACGTCTACCTATCAGAAGTTATGGCATGAAAAAAAGTGAAGAAACGAATCTAAAGGTTTATGCGTATTATAGGATATCATACACGTTTGAAATGAGATATATATCTTTTTTTTTAATATAATTTTTTTGTAATATTTATCTTCAACTTTTTGAATATCAAAATAAAATAGCGGTGTTGCGTACATACCCGATCTATATATTTCTTTTAGAAGAAAATGCTGCAGGTTCTATATTTTAAAATTTTGGAGCAATTAAATATGTGCCATCAATTATGATAAGAGACTGTATTCTCACGCACCATTGTACGTCTTCATTGATAATAAATACTAGAAATTTATATCTTATATGAATTTAGGGTATCCCAAACTATATCTGCACTATTCTTTTAAAATGTTATGTAATTCAACACATTTATTACCCTAATATTTCAATTAAAAAAAATAATCACTATCATTTATATTTTAAATATAAATAAATCTAATGACTTCTTAACATGAAGAGGTAAAATATACAAAGTGACATAAAAATATCAATAGTTAATCTCAATTTTGAGAAATTTTTTCATAATTTGCTATTTAGAGTTGTTCCGTCTCTAAAAACTTAACTTCATCAGCATAAACCGAGAAATTAAGTTTATCTGTATGCTCATATGGGATCGATATGCGTATAATATTATGATTATAAACCTTCTTTACTACTAAAAACATTCCTAATATATTATAAAAAATTAATCATGATCATGCACGAATCTCAAGGCAAAATTAAGTTGGAAACTTCCAAATTTTTTTCTGTATTCAAAATTAGTTAATTTTTTGGTTGAATTTAAAATGAACCACAAGTTTACTCCATTATTAGCATTCATTTTACTTTAAATCAAATAAGTAATAAAAAAATAATCACCTATATTTATTTTACACTCATTTAAATAACTCTAAATATTTTAAATATATCTCATTTTATTTGCATTTGCTCTATATTTAATTTTTAAGCAAAATAGCTCCTAAGTCTCCGTACTCTTGTATATGACTAGAATAAATTTGGAAAATTAGTATGATATCATAACTCAATTTTATAGGAAATTAAAAACTTCTTACGTGACAAATAATTTTATTATGGTGTGAAAGTGTATGATAAAATACGTCATGAATAAAAAAATATTTCTTATTTTTTTATATATTTTTAAAGATATTACATATGATATTTATATTTATTTTCAAATAGAAAAAAATATTTTCTCAAAAATTTCTCAATATTTACGGGTCTATAATTTTTATTAATATATTACAAAATATAAATGAAATCAAAAAGAAAATATGCACTCCAAATCTTTTTTGCTTATGCTGCTGATAGGTTGAATCTCATCGCGAACATTTTCATTTTTTGTTTTTTGTTTTTTTATTATTTATTATTTTTATTATTATTATTATTTATTTTTATTTAATATTTAGGATCAATAATGTTCATGGGTTGTTTGAGTAAGGCCATTTGAACAAATTTGGGGAGGCTATGATTTTCTGCAAAAAGTAATGATCTGTAGGCCTCCTTCAAGTAAATATCTGTAGCAAAAGTATTCCGAAATTAGAAATATTTAAGGATGATTTAAACAAGAAAAAAATTAAAAATTATTGAGTAACTCTAGGAAAAAAACTCTAAATATTACATTTTAATCTATTTTTATGTATAGAAGCCATTATCATGTTGCTTTGAGAACTAATAATTTTTTGTCTTTCTATTTATATTATTTGTGAATAAGAAACAAATATAGTTGAATTAAATATTTATATTTAATTTTTGCTTAAATTTTAAATTCGTAGGATTAGAGCTATGATCTTAAGTTAATGATCTATGTGTTTTATGCATGTCCTACCAAGCCATTGATAGAAATGAAGAGTGATTCGCCCAGAAAGCTAAACCTGTAAGAGATCATAAGTACTCGAAGGATTTGAGCTGCCATTCTTCCTTCTAGGAAGTATTGAAATAGAACTACTTGTGAAGAAGGAGAGATGCCATAGGAGGAGGAAGTGGAGGAAGACCCATACCTTTTTATGACAAAATGGCCCAATGGCAAAGCCATCTCTAGCCTAGAGATTGCAAGGAAATGAATTGTTGATTTTGATTTGGAAGTCAATGTTGCTTTTTCATGCTAGAATAATCAAGTGCTCATGCTTGTTAGGTGTTACAACTCTATAATCTTTACTTTATCTTCATGAATCTTGAGACAATATAAGAATAAAAGTTTTTAAAATTAAATTAGGATCATCCTAGCTCTAATTTTAATAAATTTATAGTTGAATTGAAATTCTTGATAAGATAATGTATTGACACCACAAGTGATCCGACCCGAGTCAGAATAAGCTCAAATCAAGCACTTAATACATAATAAAAGATCAAAAAATCATAAAATTTTGTATACTTATAGTCAAATTGAGACGCTTGACAAGATGAATCAAATGAGCTCAAAATCATTTAATTCTATCATCATTAGGCCCCAAATGTTAGAGAGAGAGAGAGAGAGAGAGTACTTCTATCATTTGATATGCATATGAACTTCACATCTTTTTCAACAATATATTTATTTATTTATGGGAATAGATTTAAAAACTTATTGTGTGACAAATAATTTTATTATATATGGTGTAAAATATATGTTAAAATTTATCAAAAATAAAGCTTTATTCCTAAATGTTTTGTTTTTTGTTGTAGATATTACATATTATATAGAAATTTATATCTTTATTTTTAAATAGAAAAATTATTTTTCCTAAAAAATTTCTCAAAATTTTTATTAGAGAGATTGTCTAAGAGATCTAGAATTTTTATTAATACAATTTAAAAATTATAGAAAAAAGAAAATGACATTACAATTCGCATGATAGGTTGGGAACATTCAAGTCCCTTGAATTGAATCATCATTAGGAAAAAAAGACTCAATTTAAACCTGCTATATATAAATAGCAATTATAAGAAGTTTTGAATATATTTTTCTTGCGTCATCATTACCTTACAAATTCATCTTCGCTATATATAATTAGCAATTGTAAGAAGCTATTTAGGAAGTTTTTTTTTATATTTCCCTTACAATTTTGCGGTAAGTAGCAATTGAATCATAATCACCTCAAAAATTCATCTTTGCTATAAATAGCAATTGCCATTCTGGTCTAGCTCCACTAAAATTTCTCCTCCATCAGTTGGTATATTTTAAAGGATGGGGCATAATAAATGATGAGTATTCTTTGTTCGAGATTAAACAATTTCACACGGAGTTACTATTCCCCTTATTCAATGTCTTCTTCATGGTCCGATCTTCCTCTTGACCTATTGATAAGCATTAGAAATAAGCTAAACAGTGCTGATCTCGTCTCTTTTCGCTCAGTTTGTTCCCAATGGTATTATGCCTCACCTATCCCTAATCCTTGCCCACATTACTACGCTGTAAGCTTTGACGATAAAAAGAATATCATCCACTTGGCCTGGTACCTCAAAGGCGGTATTACTCGTGAACATTTCATCTCCTTGCCATTTTCTTTATCTTCTCCTTTGTGTTACTTTGGTTCTTCAAACGGGTGGCTTGTCTTCAGAAGCTACAATAATATCACTCTTTATTTTTTTGATCCCTTATCTAACCGCAAATTCATATTCCCTCCTCTAAAGCCAATGCTACTCCGTTATTATATAAAGGTAAAACCAATTATTTACATTAGATATTACGCATACCTCAGCACGGTAGTTGTCTCTTCGAGCATTGACACAGGCATTGCGGTGACCGGCATTGTTGGAGTAGGAAATCGAAGAAATCCGACAAGTCCACATAGAAGATTTATATTCCGCTGGCATGCATATGGTGATTGCCAAAGGTTGAGCCTTTTGATGGAAGTTAGCAAAGATATAACAGATATTGCACTCGCTGGCGATAATCGATTTTATGCTCTTGGCAATAATTGTGAGTTGTATATGCTCGATGAAAGGCCTCCATTGGTCAAATTAAAGAAAATCAAATTATGGTTGCCAAAACACATTTTAGAGCCCAGTTCTGAGAATATACGTCGACCTATCATAAGTTATGGCTTGAAAAAAAGCGGAGAAACAGATCTAAAGGTCTATGGGTATTGGAGGAGATCAGATACGTTTGAAAGGAGCTATATATCTTTGAAAATAAATGTGGCAAATCTGCACGGTTACAGCAATAACATTGAGGTTGCATGCGATGCTAAGTGGAGCTATGGCCCTAAATGTTTACCTTTTTCTTTTACTCCATTGCTAAAGGGGCTTCATTCAAAGTTCAGTGTCAAAATTTGATTAATTAATCATCTTTTGTATTGATCTCAAAATAAATTTAATCCAATATTTTGATTCAGTTTTGTTTATCATTTTATATATATATATATTTTGGTTTAATATGTTGTGTTTTTCTTAATTGTTTTTACATATAATTTTTTGTAATATTTATCTTCAAATTTTGAATATCAAAATAATATGGCAGTGTTATATACCCGATCTATACATTTTGTTTGAGTAGAAAATGCTGCAGGTTCAAACGATCAGAGCTATCTTTGAATTTATGTTTATATTTCACTATAAATTATTCTATTTATATATATATGACGAACATGTAAAGAATATACTTAAAGTGGTTTTTTTTTTTATTAGTTGAAGCATTGCTCTTAATTTTATGAGAATATATATCATGTTGAAAATGAAATCGTGGTACATCTTAAATCAAACTTAACAGACCTAATTGAAAACGATATTAGTTAGTTTAGTACTATAAAATAGTCTAAAATTAATGGCTTGCGAATACAGAAAATGAAATCACAGACTAATAAGATTTTGAGGATAGCCTAACTTCATTAAGGGGCTTTTTAATTTTATGAAATGGAGTGTAAAATATTTTCAATGTAAAGATTTTAAGAATTTTGATATTTGATGAAAAAGAAATATAAAATAAAATTTTGGTGAATTGTAAATTTACTCCATAATTTATTTTTGCTGTATTCAAAATTAGTTAGTTGTTATTTGAATTTAAAATGCATCACAATTTGACTTCATTCTTATCACTCATCACCACCCCCAACATCATCGTTAGGCTTCGCTGTGCATTAATTTTATTTCAAATCAAATAAGTAATAAAAAAATAATCACATATATTTATTTTACACTAATTTAAATAACTTTAAATATTATATATATATATATATATATATATATAACATTTTGCTCTACATTTATTTTTTTAGCAAAATAGCCCCTAAGTCTACTCTTGTATATGACTAGAATAAATTTGGAAAATTATTATGAAATCATATATAACTCAATTTTATAGGAAATTGAAAACTTTTTATGCGACAAATAAATTTATTATGGTGTGAAAATATATGATAAAATATATCATAAATAAAAATTGTTTCTTCTTATTCTTTTTTTCAAAGATATTACATACGATATAGAAATTTATATCTTTATTTTCAAATAGAAAAAATATTTTTCTATTTGAGTCGCTTGAGCTTAATCATCATTAAGGGAAAAAAAGGCTTAAGAGATATCGTACTCGTTGGTGATGACTGATTTTATGCTTGATGAAAGGCCTCCATTGATCAAATTAATAAAGAGATTCAAATTATGGTTAAAATCATGATAAAAAGAAGCAGATAAAGGGGCTAAAATGTAAATGAAATATGATTAAGTTGAAAAAATATTAAATATTATTTGCTTTTAGTTTAAAAATATTCTTTCAAATAAATATATTGCCATTTAAGATATTTTTCAAGTGAATAAAGGCAAGGAAAGACCTCACTTGCCTGCACTTTACACAAATACCTCATATATCAATTGATAGTGTTGTTCAAATTTGCTGAGCATGTTCAGATTTTTGGAATGCATCTTTTATTGCATGCAAGTACTCTTTATAGGCATCTCCTATTTGTATCCGTTCGAGTGGTGATTCTTAGAAGGCCAACATTGAGCACAGAAACTATGCACTCCAATTCTTGTTTGCTTATGCTGCTGATAGGTTGAATCTCATCGCAAACATTTTCATCTACTTGTTGTGAAAACATTTTAGGATCATAAATGATTCGGATAATTTTAGCTTAAAATGTTCTTTAAGATATCTGATTTAATTTGTTACAAGTTTGTTAGATGTTTCTAGAACTTCTATGTTTCTCTACTTGATTAATATATATAGAATGTTGTAGGAAGAATATAGTCATTGATGAAATATATGCTCTTTTGAAGCGTAGTGCTTGTGTTTGTTCCCTGGATTGGGAATTCCTTCTAGCAGATCTGATTCTTACGCCGATCCACTACATCAGTTGGTATCCGAGCCTGGAGCTTGCAAATAACGATGGACTGCAGAAGAAGGTGGGCTGTCGACGTCGATCGAAGCCGAAGAAGATGGACGGTCGACTAAGATCGACGCCGAATAAGATGGGTAGTCGACGACGATCGACGCCGAAGAAGAAGGGCGGTCGACAATGATCGATACCGCAAAGCCCTTTGGGTAGCTCAAGTGATTGCATCACTTAATCGGATGGATGCTTTATGTGTTAATTTCATGCATTTGGTGGAGAGAATCACGAGCAGGTTGTCAACCATACTGGCCCTATCGCTCCTCTACTCTTCCAAAATGCACGCGCAACCGACCCTTCTTCCACCTCCAGATTTGCCTGCATTTTTGATGCTCTAACACGATTGAATCCTCAAGCTTGCCGAGCTATCCCACCCCAAAGGCTCTTCTGAACCTCCATCATCACCTACTATCACAAAGGTCACTAATTCTGCTTCATGTTAAGACTAGACCAACGCGCACGTGCTACCGACGTCACATGCTCCCAATTCTTTCTCTGACCCTCTGCGTGATTTTGGCCCATCTGATCCCGCGATCGACACTTCACATGACCACAGTCCACATCCACTCTGCTCCTGCCACCCCAAACCCACTGCAGTGTTCGTCCGTATCGCACTCCCGCTCCCACTTCAGCCCCCGCTCAACTACCGCGATCCCATATCCGACCTCGCACTCACGCGTGATTTGTGTTCCACCACTATCGAGGAAGAAGCTAAGGGCGAGAAAGATTATTTGTATCAATCAGTGCGATCCAACCTCCTCCGCTCCTACACGACCAGCCCGCCCCCACAGCTAACTCTGGACACATCACTTGCGCTCCTCGTGACCGGCTCGCATTTTCGACCTGATCCCGTGTCCACGATTATCCCGTCCATGTGAACGACCCAACCCCTTCACCAACCTCGTTCGCACGGGCCATGAAGTCTCCTCTTTTCCTTGCTGTTGAGCTCTATGACAGTCCACTACTTAAGACGCAATCCACCACATGAACATGGATTTTGGCATAAGATGCGTTGAGGAGGATGGCATCGAGGGCCTGAAATGAAAGATATCAGCATCAGAGCTATCAGAGTTTATGGATAGTTTGTCATGTGAAGAAATGGGATTTGGGAAAGGAAATCATTGCCTGGTGAGCCTTTTGAAATCTGCGGTCAATGGTTCTTCCAACATTGACTGGGATTGTTCTGATGTATGTACAGATAATGATGAACCCAGTACCCATTTAAGAAATTCTTGCAATTCAGAAAAGTCAGTGGCTGAAGAGGGAACTCATGAATGCAAGATCTGTAATGATGTTGAAGAGGGAAAATATCGCCTTGCATCCACAGAGTTGACACTTGCAGAAGATTGGCCAAGGATAAAGATGGAATTTCAGATTCTGAACCATTTTGCTGATTACAGTATTGCCGTGTGGAAAAGTGCTGGGAAAACAACTTCAGAAGACCGACTCTATCTTATTAATATATATCAATAGCCTTCTCCAGCCCAAATTATAAGTTGGCTTTACTGATTTGATCTTATTCAACTTTTATTTGGTATTTTTATGATAGATTTAAATTGAAAATTTTCATCTGATCTTAGTCAATAAAAAAAATAAATAGTTTAATTTATTTGAAATATTGAGATTGAATGGAGATTAAAATTTATAAAGTTTTATAATTTGTTGCATATCTTCTAAGATTTGTATATATGGTTAGAACTGAAGTTTATTGTGTATGATTATGTAATTATAATTTTTTTGTATTGGTCCATTTGTGTAACACATAATTGTTATTTATACTAGTTGCGTCCTGGAATATTCACGGTGGTAGAGAAATATATAGACTAACGTCTTAGCTTTGTACAAAAATCTAGCATACAAATAAATGAAAGAGAGAGGGTCTAGCATTTAGAAGAGATACCAAGAATTTTATGTGGCAAAACCCTGAAAAAGGGAAAAACCACGGGGCCTGGCCCAGTTTAAATGAATCCACTAGTATTTGCAGTCAATTACAAATGAAACGCTTCCTTGGGAGAAGGCCTTGGTTTGATGTATGATGTAATAAATATACATATTATAAATTGCATTACATGAGCGGATTTGAAAGAACCACTATTGATATGTATTCTTGGTCGGCACGACCATAGTCGGTGGGTGACAGAGGTCGGAAAGACTGTTGTCTGGAGACTGAGGTTGGAAGGACCGTAGTTGGTGAAGGAGGTCTGAAGGATCGTAGTCGGATGGCAAGGTCAGAAGTCTGACGATGGGCGAAAGTCTGGCATCAGGTAGAAGTTCAACGACGGATGGAAGTTCGATGTCAAATAGAAGTCCAACGAAAGTCCGACGATGGGTAGAAGTCTGAAGATGGGCAGAAGTCCGGTGTCGGATAGAAATTCTATAACGGGCGAAAGTCCTACGTCGGGTAGAAGTCCAATGATGGGTAGAAGTCTAGAGTCGGGCATCAGTCCGGCGTTGGGCAGAAGTCCTACTTCGGGTAGAAATCCGGCGACGGGCAGAACTCTGTCATTAGGTAGATGTCCGACGAAAATCCGGTGATGGGTAGAAGTCCAGCATCAGGCAGAAGTCCAGCATCAGGAAGAAGTCCTACTTCGGGTAGAAATCTAGCGACGGGCGGAAGTCCGGCGTCTCGTAAAAATAAAGCGACGGGCCGAAGTCCGACGTCAGTTGGTGGCTGGGCAGAAATCTAGCGTCAGTTGGTGGCCTGGTAGAAATTCGGTGTTAGTCGAAGGTCAGACAGCACTCCGGCGTCAGTCGGCCACTGGGCAGAACTCCGGTGTCGATTGGCTGCTGGGTGGAAGTCTGGTAGTGGTCGAGGAGGAGTTCAGAGGCAAGAGAGGTCTCTTCCTTCTCTTCTTCCTTCCTTGCTTGGGGCCCTTCTCCATGCCCCCCTCCCCTTTCATAAGAATTGAGGGGTCTATTTATAGTTTTTTGAGAGTGGCATGACCAGTAAATAGGAGGAAGATCAAGGGTAAATTGGGAGTGGTTTGATTGGATGGCCGATGTTGAATCCCTTGATTATAGATCATTTATTATAGATTTAAATGTTTTAATGATATCAGAATTTGGCGATCTTAGGCTTGTTAGACTCTTCTCGTCGAGCCGCTCGATTCGACTATAAGCATGTCACATTTGGAGACCGTTTGATAATCCAAATTATGGTTTGAACCTTCCAAATATACTTCGGGTCTTTGATTTGGACCCATTTGAGCTCAGATTGGGTCCAATCTAGTTTTGTTGGATTCGTATTTCTGAGACGTTTAGTTCGACTATAAGTTTGCTGAAATCGGAGTTCAGATAATACCAGATTTAAATTTTGAAATTTTAAACTTGATTTTGCCTTGAGATTCGTGCCCGATCAAGATAATTTTTTGATGATATATCAATACTCCACATGTGAATTGCTATTTTGTGATGACCGATGATCACAATCAATGATATTCCTACATGTTAGCGAGTGCTTGTAGTCTTGAATTTATTGTTAATGCATTCAATTGATGGGTCCGAGAGGGAGTCTATGGTAGCCTTATTGCGACCGACACATGGTTCTAATGTTTTATAATGGATTTTATACGGCTTTAATTGCTTTCTATAATGAAGAATTGGACTCATATATTGTAATAAAACTAATAAAAAAATATCTAATAATCATCCTATATACCCCCCTCGCACGGTAACATGGATTCGCCCATGGTCCTTATGACTTATAAAAATGAGCCAACAATTGGAAGAGTAGAACAAATAGATGGGAGATGATGTGGGCAATGGTGAAAATATGACCCTTTTGCTAATGATGAAGCAAATGATGCTCTCGCTCTTGCTAAAGAAAACCTCATAAGGGTTAAAGGCAAGTTTGACGGAATGTCATTGGGAGCAAACTTAGCAATAGTAGGACTAGTTAAATCAAACATTATATGATGTGGAACATCCTAGCTAATAGTTCTCCTTAGGAATATCTTATCTAGTTTGTTAGAATCTTCTATAGCTAGTTTATATAAGTATGCATTGTAGTAGGAAAGGTATCTTGGAATGAAATATTAATCTCTTTGAAGCCTTAGAGCTTTTGTTTGCCATTATTCCCTGGATTGGGATAAACCCTTCTTGTTTGTCCGATTCTTCCGATGATCACCACATTAGTTTGGTATCAGAGACTGGAGCTTGCGAAGTTCGATGGACTGCAGAAGAAGGTCAGCTGTCGACGACATTCGAAGCCGAAGAATAAGAATGGTGGAAGGTGATGATCGACGCCGAGGAAGGTGGGATGTCGACGATAATCGAAGCCGTATTGACTTCTATCAAGCTCAAGTGAAGGTATCACTTGATCGAGTAGACAAAAATCTTGATCGGATAGACAAAAATCTTCATTCCATAAGGAGAATGTGAATGTCATCAGCGACCATACCGGCATTTTCGTCTTCGCTCCTCTCATTCGCTTCACGCGAACATCGCCAGTTCCACAATCAACCCACCGTGGATGACTACTACCCTCCGCTCGAGCTTCCTCTTTGATGGCGTGATCCCCCTCGGTTCCAACACTCGAATTGACCTCCTCCGCCTCCACATACAACCACGACTGAATCAAGCCTAACCCAACTCCAAAGTCTATCGCCTATGGATGCTGCGAAGCAAGGCCACTTTATCTCCTCCAACCATAATTCCACCTCCACTTCTTCCGGCAATCCAACCCAGCACCCTCTTTCACAACCCGCGACCATTCCCACTCTCCAGCTCAATTTTGCATTCGTACCTACAGCCCGAGCAGATCCACAACTCGTTGTTGATTTCGACTCGATCTCTCCTCCTGATGTTATATCAAAGCCTAATTCCACACTCGCCCGGCATCCTACTCTCTTGCATAATTTATAGCTTCTGCATCTGCCTCCGTGCGCGACCTCTGTGCGACACAACTCGTCAAATTGAGCTCCTCCGATATCGCAGACGATTGTGCCTCCACCTTCGCTCCACATCCCTGATCCCGTGTCCGCGAATGTCCTATCCACACGAACTACTCGACCCCCTCACCACGACCTCGTTCGCATGGGCCATGAAGTCCACCTGGAGTATGGTGTAGGATGTGTTGAGGAGGATGTCCTTCTCCAACCGCCGGATCTGTGCTTCGAACGATGTCATATCCGCATGGGCAAAAATTACCTTAATGGTTCCATTCCTAGAGGCCTCTTTAGCCTTCACAATCTCGCTTAGGTTGAGCTGCAGGATAATCTACTCACTGGCGGATTCCCCAACACCAATAAATCTCTGATCTCATCCAATCTCGGCCAGATCATCCTCTCGAACAATCACCTCTCTGAGATCGGCCGGCTACAACAACTGTCCAGTCGTAACATCTTTTTCAGTCGTATCACTCCGGAGATCAGCGAGTGTAGTTCTGAAGATGAAATGGAGCAATCAGAAGCCCATACAGATTCGAATGCTGATATGGACGATGACGAAGGGTGCGCCATTCGTTCTATTTCAGACCTCCTGAACCATGAGCCAGATGCTGATCTCGACCTAACACTAGAGGAACACACTTCCTCAACTCCCTCTCTCAATCCACCCATGCCCGACTCCGTCGATTCCTTGATACACGCTGGTGACAAACTTGTTATTGTGGATTTCTACTCCCCCGATTGTGGAGGCTGCAAATCCCTTCATCCAAAGATTTGTCAGTTTACGGAGCAGAACCCCAAGATTTTGGAGTTTGGCCTTGCAAAGCTTGTTGGCATCAATGAAAGCCAAAGAAACAAAAAACTGAATGCTAGAACATTGCTCCAGAATACATAATGCGCGGCATGCTCTCTAGTAAATCAGATGTTTTCAGCTACAGAATGTTGGTGCTGGATATTATAACAGGAAGTGTACAAATGCTTGATGAGAAGTCCACTGACAAAGTTATTCCAACGCCATGCTCACAAGCTGCTCGACGTAATGTCTTTGATGACTTCGGGTAGTTAGGTGTTGATGATTTCCTTGCTGAGATTGATTTAATATTTCAGGACAACAACATAACAACATCAGAGATGATGGATGATCATCTTTGTGGGAAGGCAACATCTCCCCACATTAGCCACTTTCCAGTGATGCTTATTGTATCTCAAGCATGGCAGTTGTATGTTGCTTTTCATCTTCTAAGGCTTTTTGCATTCCAAAATGATTTAATTATGATAAGAGAAGCAATGGATCTGAGATGCAAAGTCGTCGACTCAGGAGGATTGCGCCTCAATGGAGTTGAGTCCTTTTGTCGCTAGGGGAGTATGATGTGGAACATCCTAGCTAATAGTTCTCCTTAGGAATATCTTATCTAGTTTGTTATAAGTTTTTTCTAGAATCTTCTATAGCTAGTTTATATAATTATGCATTGTAGTAGGAAAGGTATCATGGAGTGAAATATTAATTTCTTTGAAGCCTTAGAGCTTTTGTTTTCCATTGTTCCCTGGACTGGGATTAAACCCTTCTTGCTTGTTCGATTCTTCTGACGATCACCATATCATTATAGGCAAAAATTAGAAGAAGGCTAAAGCTAACTGAAATAATAATTAGGGGTGTCAATTTCGGGTCATGGGTCAAGTTCAGGTTGAATCGGGAATTGACCTGGGATTATTCAGGTCAACCAGAACCCGAACCGTTTTTACAGATGGGTCCATTTTTTGGACCCAAACTCGACCTGCTTCGGGTTTGGGTTCGGGTCAACCCGAACTGACATGAAATGGATCGACTCAAAATCGTCAGAAGCTTTCTTTCGTTGTTCCGTTCACAAAATCCCATAAATTTGTCAGAATCAACAACAACGAAATCAGGTCCAACGACAGTTTTGAAGGTTTCTTCCGTTCACTCCCAGCAGCACATTCTTGGCTAAAGCAAATCAGAAAAGAGAGTGGAGTGGATTCCTCAGTGTTCTCGGTCCATGAAAATGGCCATGAGTGGACTGTCTCTTGGAAGACGAAGTCAGTGCTGAGGTGGGGATGCTCCACAATCTCCCCAAGCTCATTGGGAGACAGTGGATAAGCCGGAGAGAGTATCGCTGGAGAGAGTATCGCCAGCGATGAAGGCTATATGAATATATGATGGCAGCCTTAGCTGCAACGACCTCAACATCTTACAAGGAGAGGGTGGTCGGCTGAGGCAGCAACGCTAGCGTCAAGCTCGAGAAAGTTGAGACTTGAGAAAGGCCAGGACCGCGAGTGTGGGCAGTGGGCAGAGTTTGTGAGTCTGTGAGTGCTGGCGGAGTTCGCGACTACGAGTGAGGGCAGCGGGAGGAGTTCGCGAGTGTGGGCAGCGGCAGCAATTATGGAGGCAGTCGGTGAGTCATGAGTGCGGGCAACGGGTGGAGTCCTACTTCAGGTAGAACTCTAATGACAGGCGAAAGTCTGGTGTCAGGTAGAAATTTGAAGTAGGACTTATAGAATCCTGATCATTCTCACACTCCTGAACCTCTTCCATGACCTAAAATCATTTAAACTATATATAATAAGATAAAGAGCCCAGCATATCACTAAAATCTTATAACTAATATTAAAGCACAGTAAAGAAGCAGTATGCAAGTCATTAGTCAATTAATAATAGTAATAGTCGTATGATCAAGAATTGGTGCAGAAATAATAAAACTCACATGCAGTAGTAGTTCAATATATAAATAATAAAATATTATTATATAAAAGACAATAAAATAGTATAGTGGGGAAACCAGTATGGATTTCGAATCGATAAATCAGCAGTCGTATCAGTACTATCAATTAGTAAAAATATCATATAAAATGGTAAAATCAAAGCATTAGTAAAGACCATCAGAATTATATCAATACAGTAAAACCCAATAATGATGTACACATATTATTGAGTTATTTTTTATCAGTGTTAAATCAGTATCTTAATCGCATATTTAATATATCATGTGCTCAATATATTACCATATGCTCAGTATTAGTATAATGAATCAATAATAGTAATAGTGAATTAATAGTGGTATCAATGATAGTTTAGTAATTGTATCTATGTCTATATCGATATCAGTAAATCCGTAGTAGTAAAAGAATGAAATAACAGTACATACGTACAGTGATAGTAAATCAATACAGTATCAGTAAAGCTGTATAATAATAATAAATTTGTAGCACTCATTTTAGAAGTCACACTAAATAAATAAGAAATTCTGACTATCACGGTTTTTTTAGTAATTAGTAGTCGGTAATCATTGGCTTAGTAAATAGAGTTGTTACTCTTTGGCTATGGGTATAGTAATAACTCCTTATAACTCCCAATTATTATATCGTTGTATTAGTAGAGAATAATAATATTTAAAGGAATCTTATAGGCCCGCCGTCCTGTATAAGTTAATCAATCTCCAACCATTGGGTTAACCAGTCTTTACTTATCTTTTACACAAGCACATTATTATCAAAGTAAAATAACAATAATAGTTTCCAGCAATTACTAAATCACATATCTACATTAATTTTCAATACATTGCAGTAAATAAAGCATAATTGAGCATAATTAAAAGAGTGGTAAAATATCATAATGGTGGGCAACAAAAAATCTTACTGAACATAAATCATATTTTAAAAAATTAATCAAAATTCCACAGATTATACATAATAACATTCTGAAGTTTTAATAAAATTAAAACACTATTTTTGAATGCCAAAATAAATTTCTTAATTAATAGAATTGTTATTTTCAAAATCAGCCTACGAAAAAAATCAAATAAATATTCAAAATGTTTATAATCTCAATCTCTATAACATATAAAAAATTACGTAAAGAAAGTTTTATCAATACAAAATATCCTCATTTTTTCATATAAAAAATACAAATTTGATCGAAAAATTTCAAAAAGATAAAAATTAAAATCAGAAATAGGATAATGGTTTCTTACAATGAGACAAGCAAATCTCTCAACAAGATCGACGGACGAAAATCGCTCTACGTCCTACAAACTCAAGCTTCTCTTTTCTCTCTTATTTCTTTCTTTCTCTGTTTCTCTGTTTGGCCAGACAAAAGGGAGAGGCTTATAATGGATTCATATTTTATAATAAAATATTAATATGATATTAATATAATTATTTAATTTAATTAATTTTCAGTATAAAAACCAAATAAATTCTTTTGGAGTTTTAAAAATTATAAAAATATATTCGTAAGATAGTTCATTTTATTTAAAAAATTTTGATGAAATTGGCTTGCAAAATGAAACATGACGGTCCTAAAACCCCTACTTATATCTAGAGGTGTCAATTTCTTAAGGATTTGCACTAATATCAAAATATTACAATAAAATTAGAATAATTAAAACACTGCAATATCTATGCTATGACAAAGGCAATTTGTGATTTAAACTTATAATGACTCCTAAGAAAATTATCTAATTGGGTTAAAATACGAGCATTGCGGTGGTCAACATTATTAGAATAAACAATCGAACAAATTCGACAATCTCAGAAAAATGGTTTTTTGAATTTTTCAGGCACATATGGTAATTACCAAAAGTGGAATCTTTTGATGGAAGAAAGTAAGGGCATAAGAGATATCACCCTCACCGGCGATTGCCTATTTCATGACATTGGTGAAGATGAGAGTTTTACTTGCTCGATGGAAGGCCTTCATTGATAAGATTAAAAATATTCAAATTATGGTTGCCAAAACACATTTTAAAGATTGATCGTGACAATGATTCAACCAAAAAATGTGTATCAATCAGCTTTTATAGCTTGGAAGAGAGTGGATAAGCATATCTAATGATTTATGGGAAATGTTGGAGATATAGGCTTGGAGGGAGTTCGATGCCTTTAAAGATAAATGTGGCAAAACTTAGTTCTAATAGCAACAACATCAATGTTGCTTGCGACACTAAGTGGAGCTATTTAGATAAATCTCTAGTTTATTACAAACATTATTTTAATCCATCACTAAATTCAGGGGTGGAACTAGCCTTAGTTCTTAGGAGAGGCAAACTTATAAATAATATATCTACACAATGTATTTAATTCTGCTAGGGGAAATCGCCTAAAGATCTAATATTTTAATTCTTTTAGGGGGGTAATTGCTTAAAAACTCATATAATAAAGAGTAAGAAAAAGATGGAGGGGGACAAGTTGAATCCACCCCCCCCCCCCCCCCCCCCCCCTGGCTACTGTTAGAGATCTAATTTTTAGAGAAGAGCTGATGGGGCAAAGAGTAAGGGTTGGGGAGATGGAGACGTGGCCAATAATACAGCCCTTTTAACGTGAATCAATTACAATAGCCTAGCAGATTTGAATTATTCACATTTATTTTAATTGTAAAAAATTTCTTCTTACAAGTTAAATAATATTTACATGGATGGGTAATGGCAATTTTGTAATTTTTTATTTAATTACTCGACCACAATAAATTTTCTAGCACATATAAAAATTGGAATGTTACCATATGAAAAATATTTAGGTACTAACTTTAAAAGATGTGGAGAATGACTTATGGCCTTGTTAATATATCAATGGATCTTGATAATATCTTCAACCCTAAATGTAAGTTGGCTTGTATGACATGATCTTTTTTATATCAACTTCACTGACAAATAGAAAGGGGTCTAATGCCTAACTCGCCTTTCATTGGCCGAAGTAGCTCCGCTCCGTTAGGGTTTTCTCTCCCGGTGGCGCTGGCCGCTTGGGTTGATCCAACTATTGATATCAGGGAAGCTTTCTCTTCTCCTCTTATTTTTTGTTGTTCTTGTAGTTTTTTGTTGTGCTTTCTCGATTCATCCACCTCAGATTCTTCAAGGTCAGAATGGTGGTGAATCATTTTAATGATCCTGATTTTTTGGATGTGTCGAAGAAATCACATTCTTTTCTGGATGCCCTCTGGTTTTTTCCTCTGATGCAAGTTTTCTTGAGCTCAAATTAAGCGACTACTTTTGGTGATTTACACTCTTTGTGGATCTCGGAGGAGGAGATTCTTGTTCTTGCAGCTCCTCTTCAATTTGCGTTGGTTGGCAATTTTCCTTCAATATCAAGCTCAATGATGACTTTTCAATTACCTTGCTTAATCCGTCGCATGTCTTGATTAAGTTTGTTAATGTTATAGGCTATAGCAGAGTTGCTTTATCATAGATCTTACTTCGTTAATAATTGCTATATGAAATTGACCAAATAGTGTTCTTTATTTGATATTGGTGTTGAGTCCCCTATTATCCCCATTTGGATATCATTCCTTAACTTGAGGCCTCATCTTTTCTCTCTCCGTATACTTCACGCTCAGGGTTCATTATTTGGCCATTCGTTAAAAGTTGACAATGCTACCTCTTTTGGATCTCGTCTCTCTGTTGTGCATGTTTTGGTTGAGCTTGACATTGCAAAAAAAAAAAAAATTGATAGAGTATGGCTAGGTCTTGAAAAGTTTGTGTATATTCAACATGTCGAGATAGAGTATTTTCCTCTCTGTTGTGTTCATTATAAATGTATTGGGCATTTGAGAGGTGATTGTCGCCACAAGTCATCTATCCCAGTGAATAGTACTGTTAATGCTATTAATAATGTTACCTCTGATGGGAATGCAACTGGTGTTATGAAAACTTTTGATAATATAGCTACCCCTATTTTGATTTCTGCTTTATCGGTGAATGAGTTGGAGGTTAATGGGGATATTTGTGGTGAAACTACTAATGATGTGGATGAGGTGAATGTTGTGGCTGACAAGTCTTTGTATCATTTGGAGCTCATGGATAACATTATTGGTCTGGGTGTTGATGTTGCTAGGGAACTTGATAAATGTTTGGATGCTCAGGATGTGCCATTAAATTTTGATGTCTCTCTCCCAAGCACTGCTATACCCCAGATGATTGGTTCTTATAAGCTTCAGACTTCTCCTTTTGGTGAGATTGAACCCCTTGTTATTTCTGATTTGGGATGGCATGGGGTTCATATGGTTGCTAATAGTGTATGTACTTTCTCTCTTGTGTAATCCCCTATGGGTGTGGGGCTTTATGAAGTTAATTGGGTGAACTTAAATGATACTTCTATGATTAATGCTATTGTTCCTACTATCTCGTCTTGTTGTTTTGATACAAATGATCAAGTGCCTCTCATAAATGTTCCAAATTCCATTATTTCTAATGATGCCTTGCTAGCTCATTTAGCGAAGGATATTGGTGCGGATCATCGTGAATGGTTAGTTGATTGTGATTCATCAGCTAATAGGCATAGTAGGGAGGAAATTGATGTGCTTGGGGATGATTCTCTAAACAATTATGGCTTAAGTGTTATTCGAAAAGCTGAGAAGGCTTTTACAAGAATTGTGGTAAACGTAGAAGGAGGAAATTAAAAAAAAAATTCCTTTTTCGATCCCTTTCTTTGTGTTGTTGGGTCCTTTTCTGTTTGGGTTGGGTGTGGGGGTTCTGGTTTAGTCGGTTGGTGTTGGGCTGGCTGTTTATTGTGCCTCTTGGCTTCTTGAGAGTTTATGCTCGTTTTTTTTTTTTTGTTGGGGGTTTGGCTTTTGGTTGGTGGTTCTGGCGTGCTCTTTGCTTGATTTCCTTTATTTCCTTGTTGTTTTCTTCCTATTTTTCTTTGTGTAGGTTGAATGTTCGCAGATGCTTCTCCTTGTTTTGGGGCCAGGTCGTATCATTGGTTGTTCATTTTTTCTAGATACTTTGTTTGGTCGTTTGTCTGGCTTCTTTTCTGTTATGCTTTATTTTATATAAGTGCTTTTGTTGGTTCCTTTATCTTGTGCTTGCTTATTGTAATAGTTAGAACCAATTGCTCGTAGGTTTTTCTTTGAAGATTGTATTTTTTAGAGTGCTTGTGGTTATTTAAGGACATGTAATTTTCTTCTTAGATTAACGCCTAGGCCCCTATGTGAATTTTATCATATATATATATATATATATATATATATATATATATATATATATATATATATATATATATATATATATATATATATATATATATATATATATATTATTTTTATACTTTTTTTTAAACTAAATACTTTCATTTGATCAACCTCGATTAAAAAAATATCACAATTTTAATACTCATATCATTCAAATATGATGCTGAGAAATTTTATTTTTTATGGGAGATTTTTTTTGTTTTGATTTTGTATTAAATATGACTTTTCTGATCATAAAAGACAATTAATTAATTAGTGTGATTACAATATGGAAAAGTTTAGGATCCTTTAGATGAGCCAAGTTAATGCTTAAGATTCTACAAGTCTTCAGTGATGTGGATTTTCCACTAATTGGTGAAGCTGACATATTCGGCTTTAAATTTATCCTACACGCATATGATCTATATATCCATAGAATCAAATTGTTTGGTCGAACAACAACCATATGCATAATATGACTCTCAAAGCATATTTCATCATCCTTCTGTTGTTTCTTTTGGTGCCATATTTTGTGGATTGTAGAGCCATACTTGTTGAAGAAATCCCCCACATCTCAAAAGGTCAGTAATTAATTATAGAGCTTTCTTCTTCTTCTTCTTCTTCTTCTTCTTCGCCTGCAAGGAAGGGATTGAAAGAAATATTAGTCATAAATTTATCTGATCATTAATTACAGGAGGCTTTCTTTCAAAATTATACACCAACATGATGGATCTCACAAAAAGAAGAAGATTGAGGGGACAGGATTTTTATCCTCCGTATTATTATCCGCCTACTTATGCTAATTACGGATCCACGCCTTATTGTGAAAGATGCTTTTATATGCCACCATATGTACCATGTAATTGCTATAAATAGGTAATTTATGATTTTTCATCAATAAATGGAATTTAAAATTATAAACCGCTTTTGTCAGAAATAAAAGCTTGAAATTCTTCAGGCTGGATTTCGTAGAATTTTGAAGTTGTTTGTACTATTCAGATATTTTTATTTGTGATTAAAATGTCATTATCTATAATATTTTATGTTGTTTTCTGTCTCTTAAATTAATACTGTGCTTTGTATTCATTATTGAAGGCTATATAGAGGTACAGGCAGAAGTCCTACCGGGTTCAATAGCAACAAGTATTAGGTCTCTTTAAATTTTTTCAAGAATCTTAAAAGGTTGAAAGTTTCTGAAGGCATCGGCTTTTTTTAATTCTCCAAAATCATCAAAAGATTATGAGCCTTAAAATATGTAATTAAGTTTCTCTGGTTCTTCAAAAGATTATGAACCATAAAATATATAAATTTACCTGATTCTTTAAAAATCATAAAAGACTAAAAGCATCAAAATGTGTAAGATTTTTTTTTTTTAATTTCTTGAAAATCTTGGAAGGATAAAAAACTTCATAATAAGAGAGGTGCAGCCCCACCACCTTCCGAGTAAAAATTATTATATGCGGACACCGGACGAAAAGAATCGTCTGATTTTATCTCTGTGAACAGTAAAAGTACAACATGAATATTAAAAGCGTATTGAACTGTCCTTTTACTATTTACAGAGACAAAACTGAATGGTTCTTTTCGTCCGGTGTTTGCACAAAATAATTCATCCATTCTGAGGGGATATTTATTACCGAAAGCAAAGAGGAAAAGTTACAAAAAGTTAGTAATTAAAACAAAAGAGAGAGAAATTCTGAAAAAAGGGGAAAAGATATGACAAAAGAAAGAAAAATATCTTTAAAAATGATTAATGGTGCCTCTTATTAAAAGTTCCAAAGGCCCCCGTGTAGAAAGGCGAGACCAATAAGCATCAATGAGTGTTTGTGCTGCTAATGCCTAGCTGACCTAATTGGCTCGACCCAATCTAGGCTTGAACAAGTCTTTTTTGACATTTCTTGTGTCCTTTTGGGATTGTTTTTTGAGAGGGTCATTTTAATAAATTTAGCCAAAATTTAAATAGTAATAGTCCTTTTGGGATTGTTTTTTGGATTGTTTTGGCTAAATTTATCATGAACCTTCTCTATATTTATGGAGCATGCCACTCAAAAAAATTTATAAATAGGCTCATGCTCTCTTCATGAGGGGGGCTTGGACCTTTGCAAGCCAGAAGCTTTTTGTTGGAGATTGGAGAGATCCCTAAGGCTTCACTAATCCAAGAGTTCTGCCCATGCACCACCGCTGACGAACTTCTGTCACCGTCTGGCCACCGACCGTCGCAAGATCACCGCCCCTCCTCCTACCACCGTCACCTGCCGACTATGATCCCTCAACCACCATCGCCCGAAACCATTGTCTGCTAACTATGGTCTCTCCGACCACCGTCGCTAGCCGAGTACGACGGTCCCATCGACCATTGTCGCATGCCCATTACTATCCCTTTGACCACCATCACCTACCTACTACAGTCCCTTCGACCAGCGTCACACACCAACTACGGTCCCTTCAACCACTATAGCTTGTCAACTATAGTCCCATCGTCCACCGTCGCTTACCGACTACGGTCACTCCGACCATCATCACCCACTGCTTATGATCCCTTCGTCCACTGTCGCCCGCAGACTACAGTCCCTCCGATCACCGTCGCCCGCCGACTACTGTCCCTCCGACCTCCATCACATGCCGACTACAATCCCTCTGATCACCGTCACCCGCCAACTACGGTCCCTCTAAGCATCGTCGCCTTCCAACTATGGTCCCTCTTATCACCTCCAACTACGAGCGCTCCGATCATCATCACCTGCTGAGTACGGTTCCTCCGACCTCCTTCGGCTGCCTGACTATGGTCTCTTGAACCTCTCAGCCGCTTGACTATGGTCCTTCCAACCTTCGTTGCCTGCCTACATACAATCCTTTTGACCAAACGACCATACCTACATTCTCTTGATTACAACTCTCATTTCACTGGATTCTTCCAACTCCAATCATGTATTGTGTCCGTTATGATGTATATTTGCAATATTGAACTAAGGCCTTACCCCGAGGAAGAGCCTCATTTGTAATCAATTGTAAACACTAGTGGATTTATTTCAATTGGGCAAGGCCCCAAGATTTTTTTTCCTCTTCAGGGTTTCTCACGTAAAAATTTTAGTGTCTCTTAATATTACCGTACCCTTCTCTCTTTATCTGTATGTGTGTTGGATATTCGTTCAAAGTTAAGACGCCAAGCTCTTTATACTTCTACCGTTGTGAATGTTCCAGTCCGCAACAAGTTAATTACTCACATTTTTGATATCATGGAGGCATATTTTGAATTTGATTATCTTAAAGGCATAAAATGTAAACTTCTCATTTTTCTTTTCTTCTTTCATAGAAAATTAAAAGATATTGATCCTCCAATTACGAATTTAAAAATTGAAAAGAATAAAAATATTCGTGATATCATAACTTTAGTGAAGACAATTAACTTTGCGGTCGATATTATTTCCACAAGAAAAGTATTTTGGTTGAGTTTTTTTTTTCTTTTTTGAAGGAGATTTTTTTTTTTTTTTGGTCATTTAATATGACTTTACTTGTCGTTTTATTGATCATAAAAGACAAAATTCATTAATCAGTGGGGTTGGAAAATGGAAATTAGAAGTTGTTCTTTTGTTGAGTCAAGTCAATGCTTAAGATTCTACAAGTCCTCATTGATCTGAATTTTGAGCTTTGTTGAGAATTACATATGCGGCTTTAAATCCATCCATAACGGATATCTCATATCCAACTTAAATTTTTTTTTTTTTTCTCTTAGAATATCTATATTTTTTATTTATTGTGAGTGTAGTTGTATGTGAGCCTATAATTAATAGGTAATGAAGCTATCTTTATTTTATTAATAAATAGCTCTTAATATTCTCAGCCAGTTTTATTAAGTTAAGGAAAATACAATTTTAAATCTTTGAATAATGTTTGTTTTATTAATCTATCATTTTATATCATATTTGAAAAATCACAAACTTTATAAAAATATTAATATAACAACAACCTATCTCAGCTTCAATTATACAAGTTAATGTTAGAGAGAAAAAAAAACCGCCAAAGACTGACAAGAATGGCCGAGAAAATATGAGGCTTTTAATCTTTTAAGATTTTTGGAGAAACTATCGAACTTTTACATTTTGAAGTTTTAGCATTCTGATATAAAAATTCACTCTTGTAATTTTCCACTTTATCATTATTGATATAAAAATTCACTATTCACCACAATTAAAGAAGTGGGGGTTACACAATTGAGAACAATTGTCTCACTTTCATTTTTGGATAGAAGAAATGATGAAAGGTGGAGAACATTACACAATGTCCATCAAGCAATAGCAATTTAATAGAATTTGGGTTACTAAAATTGGATAACAAAAATCAAATGATAAGGTTTGGTGTTATTAGTAAGGCAACAATAATTGTGGTTGTTAATATTGTCATTAGCTTAGGACGTCAGGTGGTGTCCGGTAGAGCTCAGGGTGTTAGGTGGTGGTTTGGTGGAGCTTAGGACGCCAGCTGGTGGTCCGGCATAGCAACAACGTCAGGCGGTGGTCCGGCGGAACTCCGATGGTGGTCGAGGAGACAAGGAGGCAAGAGTGATCTCCGATCTCTCTCTTTTCTCCTTAGGCTTAGGGGTCCTCTTTCATGAGAAAGGAGAGGTATATTTATAGATTTCTAGAATGGCATGGCCTGTAAAGTGGTGGAAGATCAAAGGTAAATGGGAACTGGTTTGTGTGGACGGCTGATGTTGAATCTCTTGATATGGATCATTTGATGGACATTTGAAGGTCTTAGTATTGTCAGAATTTAGTAATCTTGGGCTCATTAGATTCGTCTCGTCGAGATGCTCGATTCGACTATAAGCACGTCATGTTTGGAGATCGTTTGGTAATCCAAATTGTGATTTGAACCTTCTAACAATGCTTCGGGCCCTTCATTTGGACCCATTTGGGCTCAGATTGAGTCGAATTGGTTGTCGTTGGGTTCATATTTCTAAGACGTTCAGTTTGACTATAAGCTTACTAAAATCGAAGCTCGATGATCCCAATTTTAATTTTGAAAGTTTTCAACTTGATTTTGCCTTGAGATTCGTGCCCGATCAAGATAATTTTTTAAAGATGTATCAAAAGTTATCCCAAATGAAATACTAATAGCATCAAATCACAATGTTAAATTTATTTTCAATGATATTTAGTCTAAATTTAATGACATAAATAATTAAAAAGAAATCCCGCACTTAAAAGATTATCAGAATAGCTCTTCTTTATTAAGTCTACTCTTATATGTGAATGTAATTAATTTGGAACAACAATTGTATTATATTGACTCAATTTTTATGGGAATGGATTTAATATGAAAAATAATTTTGATATGGTATGAAAAAAATATCAAAAATAACAATTTAATTCTTAATATTTTGCTATTTATTGTAGATATTTATATTATATATAAATTTGTTTCATAATTTTCAAAAAGCAATTGTTGTTCTCAAAATTTTCTCAATTTTTTAAACCCTCCTATGAGAAGTTCTAATTTTATTTATTTATTTATTTATTTTATTATTATTATTATTATTATTATTATAATTATAATTATATTAATTATTTATTAAAATGGAATCATAATTAATCATTTTTATTATTTTATTCAACCCCTTATAACTTTAACTTTATATTGAAATTAATTAAATTTTAATATTATTGTTACATGCCCAAAAATCACCTTGACCGGGTGCGAACCATGATGTATATATGAATTGAAAAATTCAAAAATAAATTTGGGACTATAAAAACTCTGATTTCGGCAAGCTTATAGTTAATTTGAATGTGTCAATGAAACGAATCCAATGTAAGGTTCGACAATGATAATAATATCTTCTACTTAGCCATGGACAACAATAGCGGCACTAGTCATGATCTCTTCATCTCCTTGCCATATATCCTCTTCTTCTCCCATAGATATC